>CM017444.1:26691369-26777613 GCA_007726485.1 Eragrostis curvula | reverse complement strand
CCGCGTCGCGCGCGCCCCGCCATGCCCTGGCACTGCTACAGTGCCACGTCGCCTTTTTCTTTTATTTGAATTATTCCAGATTTTGGCCAAACTTGTAAATTCGATAGAAATTCGTAGAAAAATCGTAAAAATGCAAACTCAAGTGTTCTGGAATCCTTGAAGTGAGAGCTATCCAGTGGTGCAACATGAACATCTGAATTATTTTTAGTTATTTATATAAAATTCAAAGAAGAGAATCAGGAAATAAATTCTATAAAAAGATCTGTAAGTGCAAAAATCCTAAATTTTGGCATGCACACTCCTAGTAGCTTAACTGAACATCTCACCAAGTGGAATCTTGAAATTCATCTGGTTTTAGGAGTAATTTCAGTTTCCAGTTGCTAACAAAATCTTTTATATAATTTTATTCCTGCATCTTTTTGCACCAAATTTTGGATATGTCACTGTACCCAGGATGAAGTTGCTAAATAAAAATACAAATGTAATTTTTGGTCTTCCAGAACCCTTTTTAACGAATTTTAGAAGAAGATCTCTTTTACGCGTACGGAAATTCCTAAACTCAAGTATTTTGTATAAATCACTTTGGACCAAACTGCAAAAACTTAATGAATGGTCCTGCCAACATGTTGCCTTTGCACCATAACATCACCATGTCATATTTGTCAAGGAAGTTCCATGAACTATCTTTGATCTTGTGTATTTTTGTGGCAT
Source organism: Eragrostis curvula (assembly GCA_007726485.1). Taxonomy (NCBI): domain Eukaryota; kingdom Viridiplantae; phylum Streptophyta; class Magnoliopsida; order Poales; family Poaceae; genus Eragrostis; species Eragrostis curvula. Next base: position 26,776,902 of record CM017444.1, on the reverse strand, counting down.
TCATTTAGGAACCGACGCCGGACTCGAGGACGTGGAGATCGTGACCGAGGAGATCGGTGCTGACTTGAACTCGCTCGAGTGTGCTAACCACCAGCCCCAAGGCAAGCCCCGGTGCACTCCCATATTTACAAAGTTTTATACTTTCTCACATGTACTGCGAGTCGTGAAATGTGCATTACGTATAGGACTTGATTGAAAACCTAGTTGCATATATCTCCAGATATTCCTATGGGTTTGGTTAAGTTAAGTTCTACCGCTCGTTAGCTTGCTATGCTTAATTAAAGTAGTATCGTCGGTAGAATATCGAGTGGTATGGAGACCGCTCGGTAATTTTGGGGTCGGATTTACTTTATGTTCTCACATGATGATGGTAATGAATTTGAGATCGAACGGGGAAGTTCATGTGTAGGTTGAGGTGCCAAGGCTCGCCTTGTTCGCCATAGCCCCGTTTGTGTCGGTTGAGGACCGTTCGTTGTGGCCCCGCTGAGCAAGTTTGAACAGTACCGAATGCATGCTAGGAGAATGGGAACTAGTAAACCTAGTAGCTCGATGCTATATTGTTGGACGTGAACCCACCTCTCTTTTGGTGATGAAGATGGTATGGTGGAATTTGGGACAGTGTTTGAAGGGAGGGTGCCCGGGTGAACCACGGTTAGACCAGGCATGGCTATCGCGTGGGGAGACGTGTACTCGGGAGAGGTGTTAAGCGGCTCGACTTTATGGTGTCTTGTAAAAGGTTGCCGTGCGTGACTCCTTCGAGTAACGTACGTCGTGTGTTCGGGTTTCGCCTGCAGGTGTAAATCGATTCGAATCGCCGTCCCTCGCGGTTATTGAGTACCACTTGTTCACTGCGTCACATCGTAGTAAAAAGTGCACATGATGATGTTTATATGTTGTTGTTTTTCAATTAATTATATTGCAACCATGTATTGCTTAGTTAGGTTGCTAATATTTACATTTATGCAAGAACCCTCTTAATTTTGGCTAAAACATGAAAATAAGGATCAATTATTAGCGCCGTTTTTGCAATTAAATTTCACCCCCTGGTCAACCCCCTGCATAATAGAAGTCGGTCTTAGCTGGCCAATTTGACGGGTAAGACTTGCTGAGTATTAGTTGCTCAGGGTTTCGATGTTTAAAACTTTACTGCAGGTATTCCTGATTGCAACTTCTGCGGTTGCTGTGGGAAAGTAGTGTGGGAGGGAGAACCGCCCAAGGAGTGGTCCATTGAGTGGGTTCCCTCTTCTCCCCGACAGGAGCAAGGTGGTCTACGGGCCGGACATGATTTCATTGTATATATGTGTCGTCGTGTGTTTCGCTTCCGCGGGTGTCTGTAATCGAATTTCGAACTCCTTTTATGTAAAATAAATCGACTTCGAAATGGAAATCCTATGTTAATTATGGAACCAATATAATAACTGAACTTAATGTAAAATTATTTATTGTATGCTTATGTGTGTGGTCTATACATACTTGCTTCGCCAAGTATTTCCCGATTAAAGATCCTGGTTAGCTAACCCCTCATTAATTTGAGGTGGGGTGCTACAGGATCGACCCAGCAGCTAGACTCAAGAAGGGCAAGGAAAGAACACATTCGAAGGGTACATAATGTGACGTCAAGGACTCCGTTTGTGAAAACTAAGTGGTCCCATGTCCACATCACCTTCGGAAAGGAAGACGCAAGGGACCTTGACCAACCGCACTCAGACCCACTGGTCATCAAGGCAAATATAAAAGGGTTTGATGTACTCAGAATACTTGTTGATAGAGGAAGCTCAGCTGACATCCTCTTCGCCTCTACATATAGAAAAGATGAAGCTAGAAAATGAAATACTGCAACCTGCAGGAATTCCATTGGTCGGCTTCACTGGAAAGGTTATCCAAGCATTGGGAAAAATTAACCTACCAGTTACTTTCGGCGAAGGAGACAACGCAAGAACTGAAGATGTGACCTTCGATGTGGTTGACATTGTTTATCCTTACAATGCAATCTTCGGAAGGGGGTCCATTAACAAGTTTGAGGCAGCCATACATCAGGGCTATCTATGCATGAAGATTCCTGGTCCCATCTCTGTGATCAGCGTCCTCGGAGACCAACTCCAAGCAAGAAGTATTGAAGATGGCGAAACCCCTGGGAGGAAGAATGTCCACTTCGTCCGAAGGAAGCAAAAGGCCCCAGAGTTCAAGATCTTCGGACTCCAAAACTCGTCCATGACATATCAGAAATGCATGAGTCGTGTCTACCAAGAACATCTCTTCGGTAGCACGCGCGATGCCTATATGTAAAAGCACAAAACTTGCGGGGGTGCACTCTTTTTCTTCACGAGGGTAGCCCTGCGAAGGGTGTGAACCTTCCAAGACTGTAACGCAGTTTTATAATTACCTTTTTACCCTCGAAAAATTCCAGAGCAATTTCCTGGGAGGCGTAGAAGAGCCAAGGCTCAAGAAACGAAGCTTCGAGCTCAAAAACGATATCAGGCAAAAGCCTAGAGAATCCGAAGGTCACACCAATTGAGTATTTGGTGTAATCTAAGTTTGGATCGATGTATCACAAGGGATGATACAGAGACTCCAGACAAGAGCCGAAGGGAAAGATAAGCAGAGAAAGCTTAATCTACCCAAGTACAGGCAAACAGAAACCTTCGTACAAGAAAAAATCGCGATCCTTCGCATGAAAATGTTCAAATATCAAAGAACGAAAACACGAAAACTTGCGTTCCTCAAAGGAAACACAAGGTCATCGTGCAAAAAGCATTAAGAGCTTCGATGATATTGAAGAAATCTTCTCTCTGGCAAAGACCTCCGAAAGACTACTTCAAAAGAAAAGCTTTATTAAGCAGACATCAATTAAGGAGAGCCATCGTCAGGCTCACGCTTTACAACAAAGCCTAATTCTAAAAGCATTTCGCATACAATACTAAATTCATCGAAGTTATATCCATTCGAAGGAGAATAAGGCCTTTGAAATATGGGATCTATTATCCCAGACGAAATCATTCGCTCAACATGCGAAGCTGCATCGAAGGAGGAAGACGAATCTAAAACGTCCCCTCCCTTCTTCTTCTTGGCCGCACCTCGATGTGAAGAACTACTACCTCGTGGACAGCGACCACGAGGCCTTCGTTTGTTCCGACCCCGACTCCCTTCGGGAACATCAGCCTCTGGGCGATAAACTCTCCCAATAGCCACAAGGCTACCAGGAGGAAAAGAAAAAGAACTTTCACCTCCCTCAACAGGTGACAAAGGACTCGAATCACTAGATAAATCAATCCTCGAAGGAGAACTAAAAACTTCAATCGAAGGCTCACGGCGAATCAAGCCACTAGAAGAAGGCTCTGGAGTCGCAAACTCGCTCAGGGAAACATCAGATGATGAATCCGGAGCAACACACTTCTCCAAAACCAAGTCAGAAGAAGCCTTCGGAGTAGCAAACTCGCTCAAAGAAATATCAGACGAAGCCTAAGGTCCAAAAACCAAGCAAAAATTAATCAAAGCAACATAAAGTCTACAACAATATTACAACAATTCTCAACAAGATACAAGTTCGAAGGAATGATATAACCCCTCTCCCGAAGAAAAAATAAATTGTTTATACCTCACTCTGAAGCAGACGACCGACAGACTGCACACGGTTCCAGAAGGATTCGTCAAAATGACCGGCGACCTTCAGAAGAGCTTCAACCACAGGACGGGGAGTAGAATCAACAGCTGAAAATTTGAAATCGTCAGAAGCAACCTTCGCCAAAGCATTGCTCCCTTCGACATCAAGAGAATGGAGGAGGTCCCGAATAGCCAGATGAACGGCATTGGTGGAGAAGGCCATGCAAGCCTTCACCACGAAAGGAATGTTGACAGAGAGCCAAGATTGGCGCTGCTCAGTCGAAGCGTCCTCAGGGATCTGATCAGGAATAGTTCCAACCGAGATAAGAGCATCCTGAATATGGCTGCAAAGAGAAGACAGGCGAAGCTCTTCAGCCTTAGCAAAAGAAGCCGCCTCCTGATCCGCAGTTTCAACTTTTCCGCGAAGGACCTTGTTGGCTTCCAAAGCCTTCGCAAGGGACGAATCAAGATCCTCCAGCTGTTTCTCTAGAGAAGCCACCTTCGCCTTAAAATCTTTAGTAGATTTGACGAGGGTCTCCTTCTCAACAGAGAGATCTACCACACGTTTTTCACTAAGAGCAAGAGCATCTTCTTTCTCCTTGATCTGAGATTCAAGAGTTGAGAGATCCTTGCGAAGCCGGTCCCGATCAGCCCTTGCCAGAGTCAGCTCATTAAACTGGCGAAGGGAGGCTTGGGTAATAGCAAGCGACTGACGAAAACAAGAGCGAAGTTAGAAAAACAAGCAACTGAGAAAAAACAAAAATTAAAACTGCTTACCTTCATCTGCGAAGATAGTAGAGACTTGTACAGAGTATCACCACCCTGAAGCACAAGCTCATTCTCCACTTGGGAAAAACGAAGCCTCTCTGCAGCAGCAACAAAGGGTGCAGCGGCCCTAGCACTCATGACGAAGGTGTTCGAAGGAACGTCGTCACAAAGAGTTAAAGAACCCCCAGTAGCTTCGACTGGATCAAAAGTCATGTCAAAAGGGAGAAACTCTCCAAGCATTGCTTCAAAGACTGAATGTAGGAAAAGATCACCACCTGCTGAGGGGCTAAGGGGCTCACGAAGCACAACATCTGGCTCCGAAGGTAATTGAACCTGGGAACGATCTGTAAGAGGTCTCAGGTTATCAGCAATTTGACGAAGCCCAGCCACACTAAGAGATGAGATAACCTTGAACAGAAGCTTCAGCTACCCCTTCATTATGAACAGGAGCAACAGGAGGAACATCAGGACCATCAACACAGGTCTTGTCCTGGATCTTAGCCTTCGATCCAGACTTAGCAAGAACAGAATCAGCGCCCTTGATAGCCTTGTCCTGAATCTTAGCCTTCTCAGCGGCACTGGTATCACGCACGTCAACTGTAGAAGCAGAAATATCCCTTGCAACAGAAGAAGAGCCCTTCGAAACGACTTTTTTAGGGGCAGACTGAGCTTTAGACCCAGAAGAATTACTACCACCATCCTCCGGAATAGAGAACAAATCTAATGCAGAACGAATCACCGGAGGCTTGAAAACAAAGGAAGGCTTCGTTGAATGTGAAGTCTTCGGCTGATTCGCCGAAGAAACAGCAGCATTCAAAGCTGTAGCATTAGCTTCACTAATAGCCTTATCGGAGCAGTCCTTCGACGAGGACTTATGAGTTTTCAGCTTCTTCTTAGCTTGCTCTTCACTAGACCTTCGGCTACCAGACATCTTGAAAAAGAACGAAGGAAAAGGATCTCCTACTGCGAAAGGAATTGGAATAGCTAAAGGAAAAAAGCCTCGCAAAGTATACGATTGAAGGAACAGCGCGCCCATGATGAAGATATATAGAAGGGAAGCGACTATCAGGAACTGAAAAGAAGTACGGAATGAAAACGACAAGACACGTGTATGGGTCAGAAAGGCGCACGTTGCAGTCATAAATTGATAAATAAAATTGCTTCTGGTTTTAGTTACACTAATAACACATCACCAATTGAGGGCTAATGTTGGGGACTAAACCGAAGCCCCTCCCCGACTCACGCGAAGACCAACAGCCAAGGGCGAAGACAAAACGGAGAAGACGATCAGACTAAGAGCCGTGCCTATACAGCCAATGGCATACATGTAAATATGATCACTCTCCTCCTTATAAATATGGAGGGAGATGATCCTGTAATGACATCTGTTTCCCGGGCCACGAGCCAAAGGAGGAATCATTCGCACCGTATTCAGACCTCTTTAATCACTCGACCCCTTCGCCTGGCATCGCGGGTGAAGGAGGGCTTCGCGCAACTAAACTGCAGGGAACCTGAGCAAGAACCCCTTCGTCCGGCATCGCGGACCAGAAAAGAGGGCTTCGCTCCAACCAGAAGGCAACGACGACAAGCGAGGAGGGCTTCGCGAGGTGATTCGAAGGCATCGACAACCTTCGAGGGCTTCGCCAGAACCAGAACGTTTCCATCAACCGTTCGAGGGCTTCGATCTGTCCCATCAAGACCTTCGATCCCCCAACATTGGGTTAACCCTTTTACGCGAAGCGAGGCCGAAAACGTAAAAGGTGGTGGATTAGAGTGGGGTCCGCATCAAAATGTGAAGCGGGCCTAGCCTGGTGGCAGCCTGGGATGTTACAGAAGCGTTATGTAGCACGCTTTGCGATGCGTGCCGCTTCTTCTTGTGTCCGTCGGATCCTTATCCAGCGCCCCCGCGACTGTTCTTCTTTCACCTTCCCCTCTTCGGTCTGGTGACGACGCTCGGCGAGGCGCGGCGCAGCGCGATGCGACATCGCGAGCTTGAAGACGAACCACGTCGCGGGCTGTCGTCCGCCGTTGGCAGGCCATGGTGGGCCGCGCTACATATGAGCTAACCATACACGTCGCGGGTTGTCGTCCGCCGTTGGCAGGCCATGGTGGGCCGCGCTACATATGAGCTAACCATAACGTACGCTATAGATAGGCGGTCCCCCTTCACCGTCTCCGTTTCCTTCCTTCCGCCCCCCCCCCCCCCCCCCCCCCCCCCCCCCCACACACACACATCCTTACTGATCTTCTCCCAAAACCTCCAGAAGCAAAAAGAAAAATTCTTTTTCGCAAGGAAAAAAAGAAAACAAAGACAGAACAGCGCACTCCAACTTCTTCAGACTTCATCCAGGTAGTAGCACCACTTCCTGACTCCAACACCCTTCCCTGCCCGATAAAAATCCAATCTTTCTGCTCTACGCCGCCGTTTCTTCCACCTTAATATTCGACCGTGGAGCTCCCCAAGAACAGTCTTTCTTTTTCCTCTCTCGATCGAACCGCACTTAGCAATCAAATCCAAACCGATACCCAGCTGCAGCTGGGTTTAGCAAATCGCAAGGCCTGGCCGTGGATCGGAGCATGGGGTTCCGATCCGCCGGCACGATGCTGCGGCTACTGGTGTGTGCGGTGTTCCTGCTGGGCTGCTGCCACGGGAGGTTCGTGGTGGAGAAGAACAGCCTCAAGGTGACGGCGCCGGAGGACCTCAAGGGCACCTACGAGTGCGCCATTGGCAACTTCGGCGTGCCCCAGTACGGCGGAACCATGGTCGGCTTCGTCGCCTACCCCAAGGCGAACAAGAAGGCCTGCAAGGACTTCGACGATTTCGACATCTCCTACAAGTCCAAGCCGGGGGCGTTCCCCACTTTCTTGCTCGTCGACAGGGGAGGTGAGAAATCTACAAGATTTGTTGCTTCTCCTCGCTATTGCGGTAGTACTACTTCGTTGGTCGCTGTTAGGTTATCCATGTGTGACTTCGCGATTATTAGCTACCTAGTTCTTAGTCCCCAGTTAGTTAGAGTAGATGAATGTAGTAAGGTTGGACCGAAGTTAACAAAACTTTTTGTTTAGTCATATAGTATTTAGTTAGACTAATAGAAGATTAGATCTTGCATGTGATGATGTGATTGAGTTGAATGTTCGTTGACCCAATTTGGTAGAAGGACCAAATCGTTGGCTTGATGTGTGCAGCCAGCAGCATTTTTTAGTAGCAGTGTCATTGTCTTGTTTTATTTGACCTTTCAATGATGTTCCACTGATTCTATTTTCAACCAATTTGCTATTTGTTTAACACCCTTTAGGCCTTTACTGTCTGATATTTGAACATTGCATTCTACTGGTTAGTTGAAATACACAGCAGATAAGACAAAATGTTTTTTTTTTCTGGTTGTATTCAGATTGCTACTTCACAAAGAAGGCCTGGAATGCACAGAAGGCAGGAGCGGCAGCAATACTCGTGGCTGATGACAAGGATGAGCCTCTAATTACAATGGACACCCCTGAGGAATCAGGGAGGGAAGAATATTTAGAGAACATCACTATTCCTTCAGCACTGATAACCAAAAGCTTCGGGGACAGGCTCAAGAAAGCAATTGACAACGGTGACATGGTTAATGTGAATTTGGATTGGAGGGAGGCCCTGCCCCACCCTGATGAGCGTGTAGAGTATGAATTTTGGACCAACAGTAATGATGAATGTGGCCCAAAATGTGATGGCCAGATTGAATTTGTGAAGAGCTTCAAAGGAGCAGCACAGGTGCTTGAGAAGAAGGGCTACACACAGTTCACGCCCCATTACATTACATGGTATTGCCCAGAGGCCTTCACTCTGAGTAAGCAGTGCAAGTCGCAGTGCATCAATCATGGAAGATACTGTGCGCCTGACCCGGAACAGGATTTTAGCAAAGGATATGATGGAAAAGATGTGGTGGTCCAGAATTTGCGGCAAGTTTGTGTGTTTAAAGTTGCTAAGGAACACAAGAAGCCTTGGTTATGGTGGGACTATGTCACTGATTTTGCAATTCGGTGCCCGATGAAGGAAAAGAAGTATACTAAGGAGTGCGCTGATGGAGTTATCAAGTCACTTGGTATGTTGTATTTTCATATGTTTATTTATGTTCTGTGGTGAAGCACAGACGCGCAGCAGGTACTGAACTGGGTTATAATTTGCAGGTCTTGATCATAAAGCAATAGATAAGTGTATTGGTAACCCAGATGCCGATGAAGAAAATCCTGTTCTGAAAGCTGAACAGGATGCACAGGTTAGTACTTCAATGTGAATGCATGATCTTTTGTATCCATTCTGTTGTTCATCTGAATATATCATCATCCACCACATTGCATAGATTGGCAAGGGCTCTCGTGGTGATGTTACCATCCTACCGACTCTAGTAATCAACAACAGACAATACAGAGGTATGTGCTCTCTATCTGGTAAAAACACTATAAAAATGTCATTTGAGATGGCCAGTTGAGCTTATCTGACTGTTGCTTCTCAGGTAAGCTTGACAAAGGAGCAGTTCTTAAAGCACTTTGTGCTGGTTTTCGAGAAACTACTGAGCCAGCTGTCTGCTTGAGTGAAGGTTGGTGCATTGATTCCCCTAGTGTTTCCATATATTTTGATCATACTTTTTTGTGAAAATTGAAGAAACATTCTCTGAAATTTCTAACATTAATATTGTGTAAACCTTAGATATACAAACAAATGAGTGCCTTGAGAACAATGGTGGCTGTTGGCAAGATAAAGCTGCTAACATCACTGCATGCAAGGTACTTCGTGTTGTGTAATTTTTTCTTTGAATTCTGATGTTCAGTTAAATTTATGCATATCATATTTGTTTGATGTTCATGTAGGATACTTTCCGTGGAAGAGTTTGTGAATGTCCAGTTGTGAAAGGTGTAAAATTTGTTGGTGATGGCTACACTCATTGTGAAGGTACTATGCAAGTGGACTAATAAATACGTTTTTGACATTTTGATTGTTTTTTATGCTTATTAGTATGATATTACATAGGATGATAGGGGATCTACATTTGTACTGGAGCCTTCTGAATTATAACACATGCTTCGTGTTGTTTTAGCTTCGGGATCTGGACGGTGTGAAATTAACAACGGTGGATGTTGGAAAGAGACCAGGCATGGCCGGACATACTCTGCTTGCACTGTAAGTTTCAGTTTGATTATTGCATAATAATTACCCTACATATAATGAATTATCGTTTATAAATACCTGTATTTGTATTTGTGGTGTCTGCAATTTTACAGGATGACGGATGTAAATGCCCGAATGGGTTCAAGGGTGATGGTATCCACAAATGTGAAGGTATATTCATAGACTCCATTAGGCTATTAGAAGTGCTTGTCTGTGCCTCAGAAGTCAGAACTTCATATTTAGAGCACTATTGTGAATATTTTCGGTGTTCCTGTTTTGATGTATTGCTGATGTGAAATATTTTGACAGATGTTGATGAATGCAAGGAGAGGACTGCATGTCAGTGTAAAGAATGCAAATGCAAGAACACTTGGGGAAGCTATGAGTGCGGCTGCAGTGGAGGCTTGCTGTACATGAAGGAGCACGATACATGCATAAGTATGTAGTCCCTTACATTACAGTGCCAGCTTATTATTGACTTGCAATAAACATATTGAGTTAATGTTTTTTAGTTAGTGCTCATCAATTTGAGGAGGTGAAAGCATAAAGTGGCAAGAGATGTGCTTAAAGTTTATGCTGATTGAATGTTTATTATGCTCAGGCAAAAATGCAGCAAAAGAAGTAGGTTGGAGCTTCTTGTGGGTCATCTTCTTTGGTCTTGTAGCAGCAGGAATTGCAGGATATGCAGTTTACAAGTACCGGATTCGGGTAAGATATGAGAACATGTACAGGTTTATCATAATCTTGTTATGATTCTGGGCCAGTATCTGATTCTGTTTCGTATTGCTTGTGCTTACAGAGATATATGGATTCAGAGATCCGTGCCATCATGGCCCAGTACATGCCGCTGGATAACCAAGGGGATGTTCCAAACCATTCTCATCATATTGAGATGTAAAGAGCAAAGCAGGTAGCTTAGGAAGAGGATGAAGACCTGAGGAGAGAGAACCGACGTGGGCTCTGCATTTACACTTGTGATAGATGTGTATAACCGTACGATCTTATGTGTAGTGTGCAAACTGCAAAGCAGAACTCTCTTGTAAATTACTGTATGGCTTTTGGGTTAGAGCAAGCCCAATAATCGGCTTGTAGCCGGACACGTCACCTGACAAACCAATGTGGAGGAGAGAAGAAATCAGAAGATTCTCCGCTCGGCGCGTCTGCCGGCGCCGAGCACATCACAACCTCCAACGCAATACGTGGGACCTGTTGTGCTTTTCACGCTTCTCTCTCCCTCCCGCTCGGTCTGCTACAAAGGGAAAAGGTAGGGTCGATGGGAAATAAAGTATTGCTTTTAAGATCTGTGCTCAGCTAAGCTATTGTAAAATTTGGGTTGTATGCTTAGGCTCCTGTTGCGTTGGTTTGCGTACCGGCCAAGCTTTATTGGCCTTGCTCTTAGGCTGCACCCTGTCATGGTCCTCTTTAGTATAATTGACATCTCTTTACTTATAGTAGCAACCATAACCGTTGTTTCGTCATATTTGTAGTAGAGGGACTTCAGCGCAAGTTGAGCTGACATAAGGGAAAAGTGATTTGTCTCCATTGTTTGGCTCAAAGATGGTCATCTATAAATTGTGTATTGGCAGAGTGGGAAAGGCTGGCATCTAGCAGAAAGATGTTTTTTTTCCTCGAATACGCAGGAGAGCTGCGTATCTTTGTATTATAGGGAAAAGAGAGCGGTCTTTTCAAAAAACCCCTCATGCTAGGACCAAAGCAAGAGGAGTGTTTACATACACACACAATGTACTTAAAGAATAGACCCTAAGGAACTTGACCAAGAAAGAACAATGGCAGAAAGCTAGCTTTGGCTGAGCAATCTTCCTAGACCTAGGTCACTAAGACCTCGAGCCCCTGCAAACACCCAGTGTTGTGCCTCCAGCTTTAGGTTGTTTAAGGCAATATGGACGTTGGGCGAGGTACCTTCAAATATACATGCATTCCTGTGCTTCCAAAGAATCCATGCTCCTAAAATAATTAGAGTGTTTAGCCTCTTGCGGTGCGTCTTCCCAACTTTCTTGTTGGCACGTCTCCACCATGATGCGAAGTTACATTCATCCATGCGAGGGGTCAGCTGATGTAAGTTAAATACTTGTAATAGTCTGAACCAGAAATCCCTCGCAAAAACACATCCAACAAGAATATGTTGCACTGTTTCTTCCTCTTGATCGCAGAGAACACACTGCTCAGGGTGATCCAAGCCCCTCCTTGCTAGTTGATCCGATGTCCAACATTTGTTTCTTATGGCTAACCATAGGAACTGTTGGGAGAGTAGCTGCGACTACAGAAGGCGAAGGGTCAAACAACACCAGGATAAACGGGATGACTAACAAGTCGAAGGCTCCCAGAACCACACCAAAAAGGCCTTCCAGCTCTAGCGAAGGGTTACAACCAACAAGCGAAGGCCTTCCGCCTAGTAGCGAAGGCATCGGGACACATAGCGAAGGGTGTGACAACTGTTGGAGACAACGCCGAAGGCTCTTTGCATCATGCGAAGGGTGTTTGACTCCAGGCGAAGGATATAGAATATGAGCCAGAGTGAAGTCTAACACTTAGAGCCGTAACAGGATCTCCCAGTGGCATGGCTGTAATATTGATCTCTCCCCCTTTATAAATATGGAGGGGAGATGTCCTGTTATGACATCTGTTTTTCGGGCCACGAGCCAAAGAGACATCATTAACTCCATCCATAATTTTCTATCGTGTTTTTACCCCTTCGCCCGGCATCGCGGACGACTGAGGGCTTCGGGTATTGAACAACGTAAGTATCATAGAACGATTAACACTTCAGAAGGGCTTCGCTGAGCGTAGAAGAAGCCATCCAAGGAGCGACGAGGCTTCGCGAGGCTCCACTCCGAGAACAAGAACCTTCGGAGGGCTTCGCGAGGGCCGACTTCCACTAAAACACTCGTTGGAGGGCTTCGCCGGGTCTCTCAAGACCTTCGATCCCCCAACAAGGAACATTTTACATTTGGGTGGAGCCCAAGATTTCCAGAGGCGTTTCCAAGGCTCAACGGTGATCGACCCCTGAAAGAACAACTTGTAGGCAGATTTGGAGGAGAAGGATCCTGAAGAATTATGCTTCCAGAAGTGCTGATCATCATCACCTGAGAGTGCAATTTCGGCAATCAGGTCCCAAAGCACAAGATACTCAATAAGTCCATTAATTGACAGCCCTCCTTGAATATCCCTCACCCAGGTTAGATTTGTGAGGGCTTGTTCTACTGTTCTGGAGCAAATTATGCGTTTTGGCACTCCCTCAACAACCTCAGGAGCAATATCACTCAAGGCACAGCCATGTAACCATCTGTCCGACCAAAATAAAGTGTTCTTCCCATTACCAACTGCAGACATTGATATGACAAACATAGCACGTGCATTGGGGAGCGTAGGAATTTCCAACCCTGACCACGGTCGATCAGATGTGGTCTTTTGAAGCCACAGCCATTTCATTTGCAATGCCCAGCTCATTACTTGCAGATTCTGAATTCCCAAACCACCAAGATCAAGGGGTCTTTACACTTTCTCCCAAGCCACTAAACAAGAACCACCATTTACCTCCCTTCTGCCTTTCCATAAAAAGGCCCTTTTAATTTTATCAACAGCCTTGATAAACCACTTTGGAACATTGATCGCGATTAAAAGATACACCGGCATAGCAGAAAGCACAAAACGTACCAATGCAGCCCTGCCGGCTAAATTGAGGAGAGATGCTTTCCAACCCGGGAGTTTGTCTACAATCTTTTCAATCCAAGCGAGCAGATCACCTTTGCAAAGCTTCTTATGAGAGATGGGAAGCCCAAGATAGCTGCAAGGAAAAGCTTCGGTAGGACAATCCAAGGAGGCTTCAACCATCTCTTGCTGCTCACACCGAATTGGAATCACACAACTCTTTTGTCGGTTAGTTTGTAACCCAGATGCTTCACCAAAACATCGAAGAATTTCCTTTGTCACTTGTAACTCAGCTTCCACGGGTTTGATGAAAAGGGCAACGTCATCGGCATATAAAGAAATAATGGCTGTAGCAGTCTCTCCTCTCCCGCCTTCTTGAACAGGCTATTTAGCACATCCATCACAATTATGAAGAGCATTGGTGATAAGGGATCCCCCTGCCGGAGACCCCGCTGATGTGTGATGATTTCTCCCGGGTCACCATTGAGAAGGACTTGTGTGGAAGCCGTAGTTAGAAGATTAGAGATTAAGGGGGTGTTTGCTTCCTAGCCTCAACCTACCACGCCACAGCTTATGCCGCCACACTTTCCAGGCTGCTGTTTGGATTCTGACAAAGCACGTGGCTGCTACACTTTTCTAAGTCAAATTCTCGCCTAAGGTTTGGTGGTCGAATTCTCCGCCACAATCTGTGGCGAGCCGCAGTTTGGCGTGGCCAACTGTGGCCATAGACCAAACATCCCCTAAGTTACACCATCTCTGGCCAAAGCCCAAATAAGACAAGACCTCCAAAAAGAAGGACCACGAAACTGAATCAAAAGCTTTAGAAATATCCAGCAAAAAGATGTTGGGCTTCGGCTATTTAGTTGAAGCACTATTTCTGCAGGTCTCCTGCACACGGGATCCGATCTAGAAATGTATGAGATCAACGGAGCATAGTGTTCGATCAGTTGATGCAAAGGGTTCGGTTGCAAGGTGTTTGATCAGGGATGTGTAAGCTTCGATACACGGCTGAAAGTTTTCAATAGAATTTTCATTTTATGAAGGAATAAGTCCAACTTTGATCCCTTAACTCTTGCCTTGATTTAAAATTAGTCCCTCAACTCTAATACCAGATACAAGTGGTCCCTCAACTGTCAAAACCATTAAAAACCAGTCCCTACGGTGGTTTTTACCACATGGCATGCAACTTAGCTTTGATACGGAGGATCTCACTTCACTCCGGTGAGCCTATCCAAGCAACCTCTAGTTGATCCGACAGTCACCGCCAACCACCGACGACATCTGCACCAGAGCCATTTTTCGTCATCCACATATGCTCATCCTCCCCGTTGCTGGAGCAAGCGGCGCCGCACCACTCATGGACAGCTCCCCGTCGTTCCTAGAGGTGGCACACAGGTGCAACTCAAGCTTGCCCATGACTATGGCGCTTGCAAGTGACATCGTCTGACGCCTCGCTGAAGTATGCCTGGCCTTGATGAGCTCACCAATACAAAATCGAGACCGAGGTCATGGTACTATTTTGATCTCACATCAACGGAAGGAAGATTCGACCAAAGAAATAATTCAATCCGCCAGGCAAGCTAGGGGCAACACAACTAACAACCAAAGGAACTAGTTCATGACGGGATCCATCAAAACTGCACCCTACGATACTGATGGTCATAGACATGATCTTTACGGAGCCATATTTTTCAATCTTCAGCTAATGGGAACATGACAAATAGAACCATGATGGTTACTGGCTCCATGAACCTGAGTTCCGCAGGATCAGGACGAAGAAGACAACCAATGCCAGCTTATTCTCTAATCTCTTTCACAACCATGACAAGTGGGACCCCAATGCCAAACCGCCCTTAAACCAGTATGGGACTATTCCTGGCTGGTTTAGAAAGATGAAGGACCATATTTGTCTGGTATTAAAGTTGAGGGACTGTTTTTAAACCAGAGCAATAGTTTGGGGACCAAAACTGGACTTTTTCCTGGTTTTGAGGATCCACATTCCACGAACATGTAAATTTTTCATGGTCCAAAAGATGCCGAACATTTGTACAGGTGAATAGGCAAAAATGTAAAATTATGCTCTCTTCATGTCTAGCATCCTCTTCAATCCTCTATGCTCGGTTCATATACTGGCCAGTTCTTGAATCGACCAGAATATCATCGCCTACTTTCACAAAGGAGGGTACGGTGACCACAGCTCCAGTTTCCAGGGTTGCTGGTTTTGTTCCTCCTACGAAATAGAAAATACATTAAGAATGATGATTTCTGGTTAAGATTAAACAAGGAATAAGTCTAAATAACCCCCCAAACTATCATAGTAGTCTACTTAACCCCCCAAACTTCAAAACCGGATGTTTCACCCCCCAAAGTATTGAAAACCATTTGAATCACCCCCTGGCAGTTTTAGAAGGCGGTTTAGGCTGATGTGGCACGTGGGCCTTACATCTTACATGTCAGCTCTCTCTTCTCTCTCTCTCTCTCTCTCTCTCTCTCTCTCGCTCTCTCTCCCTCTCTCTCCCTCTCTCTCTCTCTCTCTCTCTCTCTCTCTCTCTCTCTCGGTTCTCCCGCTCCACGAAGGCATTGTGGGGCTGCTGCTAGCCAAGCTGCCGCATCACCGCGCCGGCACATCGCCTCGTTGCTCAGTTGGGCCGCCGCGCTGCCACTTTGCCTCGTCGCTTCGTTGCCGGGATCACCGCGACACGTTGCCGTTGGAGCTCGATCAGCCATGAGCCACCCGGAGCCTCTCCTCCACCAAGCGTCGAGCTGTGTCTTCCCGCTCTGCTTCCTGTCGAATTGTGCACGCGTGTCACAAAAGGTAGAACAGTGCGGTGTTGCAGCCGCTTGCTAGAGCTCCTCCATGCTGCTGATGAACAGACGGACGAACACCCAGCAGCAAGCAAAGCAGCAACCACTAGATACGAATACTGCTAGCAGGAAGCAGCTACCGCTACCACTACAAAGCGATTTGCTTTACGAAGCGACTAGCTATAAGCTAAGGAGAGAGGAGTCGCTCTCACGTACTCGGTCGCTCGGTCTCCTGCAGCTCAGGCACGCGCTCATGCAAAACCACTCTTGAAACCGGTCAGGGGGTGATCTAAACGGTTTTCAATACTTTGGGGGGTTAGATATCCGGTTTCATAGTTTGGGGGGTTAAGTAGACCATCTAGAATAGTTGGGGGGACTATTTAGACTTATTCCAACAAACAATAGCAGGAAAGTTTTGCAGGATGCCATGTGGTTTCCCTTTTTAGCAACATGCGTGATTAAACAACAGCAGAAAATTTTGCAAACGCACGGTAAATAATTTCCTACCTTGTGCACTGTCACTTTGCTCTGGATCAGTGTCAGTTACAGTCAGCCGAACAGTGTTGGGGAGGTCAAAATCAATTATCTACAAAAAATAATCTTTTTTAGCGGCCAATATTTTTGCTGCACGGGAACAAATCACACATCAGCTAGCATGCTACGGAAAATTTTAAGAAGGTAATCCAGTAATTAATTGGATAAGTGATGCCAGATGATGTGAAAACAAATTGCAAATACCCGTCCGTTCCAGTACAGCAAAATGCAGTCCATCCCCTCTTTCAACCATTTTTGCTTGTCACCAACATCTGACTCGTTCAATCTACTTTCCTCAAAAGTCGTCTGCAAATGGAAAATGATGAGAACAATTTACACTAGGGAACTGATGAATTTGACTCGTATTAGTAACTAGCTGGTTGATCAGAAATTGGAGGTTTTCACAGAATTGAAGTCCCAGGAAATCTTAGAATGACTTGATGATGCTGAATATTCCATTACCTTTGCTTCTAATTTGTATGTAACCTTTTGATAGCTCCACCCACAGATTACCAGTTTGACAAAATTCCATATTTAACAGAGGTTCCCCCAGGGGAAAAAAATAATTTCGGAATATGTAAATCTCATTTCTAATAACAGATGAACTGATAAATGTGCTCAGTATAATGGAAGCTGATTAGTGCTTTCATTGGTGACATTTAAGCAAAAATGCAAGCGTGTACCAGATCCATAAACACGAACTGGGAGCCATCCTTGTATGTAAATTGCTTAGTCTCCTTTGATAGGGATGCTTCCTCTAGCTGAAAGTTTTCGAAAGAAGTGGCTGTCAGAAATTATAGTAAAGAAGACAAAGCAAGTGTTTCGTCAACTAACGAAAGGCATGACCGCATGAGTTAGTAGTTTAAACAAGGAAAAGTATAGGGAAATAACTGCTAAAATGGGGTCAAGATTCTGAATTTGAGGTGAGATTACCGTACTTCCAGCTCGAAAGGTTTTCTCAACTGTGTTGCCAGTCACATAATTTCGCATTTTTGTCCTGACAAAAGCAGCACCTTTTCCAGGCTTGACGTGGAGGAACTCTGTTGTTTGATTGAGAGGAGAAAACGATTGACATGTTTGTCATGGCACTGATACACTTTTTGTGCAGAGGCTCAGGTTACAGGTTCTCTAATTACACCAGTGTTTTAAAAGGCAGAAAAACTAAGCGGGCGGTTGAGCAGCCTAGCGCCTAGGCGTGCCTAAGCGATGCTTAAGCGGTGCTAGGCGGTTGTACTTTTCACAAATAAATATAAAATGATAGAGAAAAATAGTGAAAACATGCATATTAACACATATTTGTTGGGAAAATAGAGAAAAACGTTTAATTAACAGCTTAGTTGAAAGCGAAGCGGTCTAGGCGGCGGCTTTTTCAAACACTGAATTATACAGAGGTCGAGTATTATGTAAAGGTTGCATTGTTCCTCCTCGCTTAATAAGTCTTAAAAACGCTAGAACTACGGAAACATCTAATAATCGTTTAGAGGAGAGGTGCATTGGCCAAATTTCTACAGCTATGCTTGTAAGTTGCTAACTGGGCTATGCCTCAGTCACAAGAACGAAATGCACTGGAAATGTGTTTGGCTGTTACCTAGAACTTTCCAGGGCGAGCCGTCGACCACGACATTGGTGCCGACCCTGATGTCATTGCTGGAGAGCGCATAAACCCCTGCAAGAAGCAACCACAGAGTAAGAAAAAGGGGGGAAAATGGTCTCACTGAAGAAGGTGGTGGCGGCTTCAGGCTTGAGGAGAGAGAGAAGAGGTTACGGGTGAAGCGGGAGCGGAGGGGAGCGAAGCGGAGAGGCCGCAGGCAGGAGGAGGAGGTGCGGCGGAGATACAGAGAGGAAGTGGCAGCAGAGACGCCGTGGGGGTGGTGGATGTAGCTTGGTCCAGCGAGGTGGCGGAGAGCAGCCATGGCTTCCTCCTCTCGGCTGCTCCGGTGTCTCTCTGCTCCGCTTGTTGTTTTGGTGATAAGCATGGTGCAGGCCGGGCCTACCTGTCATTGGCTCTTCGCATTTTTTTTCCGAGGGAATTGGCTCTTCGCATCTGGTCCACTGGACTTGGAGCCCATCATCACATGGCCCATAGGCTTTGTCGCTTGTAGGCGGTGGATCCTATACGTAGCCCGTCCGAAGGGATCGTTTCGATAAGGCCACTTTGAGATTCATGCAACACAGGTATCAGACGGCCATGCTTCTTTCTTCCGGGACCGCGTCGACTCCGCCCTGTTCAACAACAAGTTCTCGTCCGACCAACCCCCCTCCCGCTCACTTGAGGCACCCAGCCCACCACCACGGCCCATCAACGGCCCACGAAGCCTTCCGTCGTGCTGCTAGCAGGAGCTTCGGCTGGGTTCCTTTCTTCCGCTGAGCCGATCCAAATGCGTCGTCGCGCCGCGCCACAACTCGTCGCATTGCCGTGGGCATCCGCGCCTGTGCTACGCGCCCCCACTGTCTTCTCCGAGCTTATCCCCGCTCGAATCGAAATGCTCCAGCAGATGAACGGAAATGTTCCAGCATATCAAACAGATTGTTCCAGCTAATATAAATAAAATTGTTCCAACAAATCAATCGGATTGTTCCAGTAAATCAAACGATTGTTCCAGCAATTAAATCGATTTGTTTCAGAAAATGAATCGAATTGTTCTAGCAAACGAGACAAATTGTTCCAACAAATCAATTGGATTGTTCCAGCAATTCAATCGATTTGTTCCAGCAAATGAATCGAATTGTTCCAGCAAACGAGACAAATGGTTCCAGCAAATCAAACGGATTGTTCCAGCAATTCAATCGATTTGTTCCGGCAAATGAATCGAATTGTTCCTGCGAGAAAAAATTGTTCCAGCTCATTCGTGGGATGTAGCAGGATGATTTGGAGTTCTAATTGGAAAAAAATCAACTATGAACTCGAATTTAGATGCTAAGAAGCAATAATTTCGAGCTCACCGTGATGAAATAGAGAGCTGGAGCCTTGTCTCCGCGGTGCACTGCGAGTACTCGAGATTGGAGTGAGGAAAGGAAAGAAGAAAATAAAATCAACGGTGAATCACAAGGATTTCTCTTGGCTAGTCTCGAGAGGCAGGAACACGGAGGTGGCGCGGAGTCTCGTAGGGCGGAGGCGCGGGTCGAGCACGCGGCGGCGCTGGGCGGCGACGAGCGAAGGCGCGGGTCGAACACGCGGCGGCGCTGGGCGACGAGGCGAGGCGGCGCAGCGAAGGCCCATTACTGAATAAAAGCAGCCCATTACAGAAAAAAGATGAAGCAGGGGACGGGTGGGCGGAGGACGCATTCTTGTTGCGGTGGGCGGAGGGGACGAATTCCCTCTTTCTTCCTCCTCCTGCCTCCCCGCGGCGACGACGTGTTCGGCGAAGGGTGGCGGGAGCCGCCAGAGACGATAGAGGAGGGCGGGGCGGGGGTGTCTTGCCAGAGAATCTCTTGATGCGCGAGGTTTGTACCCTCAAGATCTCCTCCTCCTCCCCCGGAGATAGAAAGGCGGCGACAGACTGGACCGGCGGTGGACGGCGCGATGCGGGTGGGGCGGCGAGGACGCCGCCGGCCGCGGTGGTGGCTGCCGGCGGTGGGTGGGGTAAGGACGGGGGCGTCACGTCTCGCGGGGTTAGTGCGGCGGCGATCGAGGCGGCGGGAACGCTGCCGGAGCCGGGCGGGAGGCGGCTCGAGGAAGAAGAAGGCGTGATCCCGTCGAACGACCTGCCGATAGGACTTCGCTGTAAGGTAAGCCTCGGAAAAGAGTAATGGATCGGACAGGCTGTGCTCTCTGGTGTCTTGACGGAAGATGATAAAGGGAATTTCGGCCAGCATGCAACAAGGCAATCTCATCAATTTTTTTCCCACTCCTAAAAAAATAAAAAAAATCAACCCCCCGCCCCAAAATACCAACTAGTTTCAGTTCGGAGGTTGAGTAGTTGCTCTTGCTGGTCCTGGCCACAGCATGCACCTACCCTTCACTTTGTTTTGCTTGGACCAGCTGACCGCAGTGGTAGATTAGATGCATACCTGCCTGCCATCCTGCCCTCTCCTTCTACCTAACCCAGCTCGCTTCCCGTGTCAACTTGCGTTTACAATGCACCGAGGCACCAATTGACATCACAAATATATAGCCGTCCTCTTCGCGTCACACTCTTTTAATCGCTCTTCAGGTTTCTTCGTTTTCCCTGCTCAAGCACGCAAAACGCCTCAGGCACCTCTATCAAAGAAAGAAAAAGTAAGTTCATATTTCATTATATAATTTCCTTGTTTCCAATTTCATGAACAGAAATTGGTACAACAAAAACAAAAGCCTCTGAATAGTCAGGGGGCTTTACTAGTTACAAATTGTGCCCATTTAGACGAGCAGGGCAGTAGTATCTGAAAAGGAGTGTATTATGGGCTTAGCAAATTTTTGCCTGATAATGTTGCACGCGCAGTGGGCTCAGAGGCTGAGAAGAACACCGTTGAAGTGGAAGGCATCACATTCCCGTCGGAGATCGCCGGTGGCAAGCCCCTCACCCTCCTTGCTCACGGTATTGTATTGCTGTTCATCCTCTGCTTTTTCCTACCTCTGCTGCTCTGCATCACAAGCAGTAATCGTTCCTGTTCATGAATCATCTCCCCCCAATTGATGACATGCAGGCCTGACGGACATCGAGATCCACTTCCTCCAGATCAAGTTCAACGCCATCGGTATCTACCTCGAGACGAACAGCGTGCTGCTCGAGCCCCTGCAGAAATGGAAGGGCAAGAAGGCGGATGAGCTGGCGGAAGACGACGATTTCTACCAGGCCCTCGTTTCCGTTCCAGTTGAGAAGCTGTTCAGGGTGGTGGTGATCAAAGAGATCAAGGGATCGCAGTACGGCGTGCAGCTCGAGAGCTCCGTCCGCGACCGCCTCGTCGCCGTCGACAAGTACGAGGATGACGAGGAAGAGGCGCTCGAGAAGGTCACCGAGTTCTTCCAGTCCAAGTACTTCAAGCCCAACTCCGTCGTCACGTTCCATTTCCCAAGTACCCCTGGACCAGCCCAGGCACGTTAAAAAGAAACATTTTTCTTTCTTGAGTTTCCGTTCGTGTTCTGCTAAGTTCTGCTCATCTGAAGTTTGCAATTTTTTTCTTTCCCAAACCGCCTGGATGCGAGTGCAGATATCATTTGCGACGGAAGGCAAGGATGAGGCGAAGATCACTGTGGAGAACGAGAACGTGGCCGGGATGATCCAGAAATGGTACCTCGGCGGCACATCGGCTGTTTCTCCGACCACCGTGCGAAGCCTGGCCGATCATTTCGCGCCGCTGCTCTCCACATAATCACAGCTCTGCAAGTGCTGATTCGTTTCCAGCTTGAAATCAGACTCGTCAATTATGTCCCCTCATCTCGTGTGTTGCTCCAAATTGCAAATAAGATTTGTTTTTTAAGTATCTGAAATCATGTTGTGTTTTCTCTTTGACATGGTTGCTATCATGATAACGATAAAGGTCGTTCATTTCTGAAGAGGCGCAGGAACCTGCGGTTGCTTATTAGCTTGGCATCTCCAAAGTCTAAAGTAGAGGAAGAACTTCTCTGCCCTAAGCATTCGGTTTCTCAGTATTTTTCTGCCTGTTCTAGAGTCGTCAGGCATCAAATGAATATGGTTAGAATATGTACTAGTCTAATGAATTGTGAGGACAGATTAATATTGGGTGCTTGCCATAAAGATGGAAAATGACACCTGAATTCCTTTGATAGCAACATATGCAAAACAATGATGAATGCTTTGTATATTGATGGACCAAATTGAAAAGCATATATGCAAGGCATTTTTTATAGAAAAATGGTTCAGTTCATCCATAAAAAATACCAGTTTGACAGATACGCTCTCAACCAAGAAAAACATTTCAGTCTCTTCGGTCGCAAAGGGTGCAAATTATATTTTTCTTAAAAAAAATCTTACTTGTGATGTACATTTTTATGCATCTATTTTTATTTTAGTGCCATTTTTGGACCATACTTTTTTCCCTAAGAGTTTGGGGGTTTTAATCACAATATTTTTTTCTAAGAGTTATTAAGACCCTTTGTTTTTTCAAACAACCTTGAGGTGAATTCCTATAAAATGTGCGTGCTCCTAGATGCCACCTCTCTCTCCAAACACCCCCCCCCCCCCCCCCCCCCCTCCCCCAAAATAAAATCCTTGTGCTTTGTACCCCTAAAACACTTGAGCACACTTCTAACTTGTTTTGTCATGGACATCTTTGTATTTCCTAATTTGTGCGTGTGTTTCAAATTGCTCGATTTATTTTGGTAGAAAATAGAAGGATTCCCCATAAAAATTAAGATGGAATTGGAGAAATGTCAAATGTTCCCAACACGGAGAAAAATCATGGAAGTAGACAAATAGCACATCAAAGTGACAAAGACGCTGGAAAATTATATTGTACCCAAGTGCAGAAAAAAAAGGCTGGTATAATCAACGAATTTAATAAAACTTATGAAAATTTAAAAATCTTGGCCAGTTTTCATGGATAACATCAAATGCCAGAGCCTAGAGGTGACCCAGAATCGGCAGAATTTTGGAATTGTGTCCCCCAAGCTAACAAGAAACTGAAGCACATCGATTAGCAACCTGTTCTTGGGCGTTATGTGGCTTCCCCTGCCACCGTTGCCTCGCCGTCGCCATGATCCTCAAGAAGCGAGCTACGACATATCGGGCACGATGAGTGCGCTGCAAGCCACATGTCGATGCACCTGACATGGAAGCCGTGGTGGCACCTCGGGAGCACGCGCACCTTCTCGCCGTCGGCGAACTCGCCGAGGCAGATGGCGCACTCCGTGCCAGGGACGCCGGCCTTGGTTTCGTACTCCACCACCGGAATCTTCCGCAGCTCCCTCTTATTGAGTCCCATGGCGGCCGGAGCTTCGATAACCATTGTGGCAGCGGCGGTGGCTGGTGCGTCCACAGCGAGGTTGCGGCCGCAGTGTCGCACGCAGCGGAGGAGGGAGTTGAGGACGAGGGCGCAGATGAGGACGCAGAGCAGCGCGGCGAGGATGATGACCATGTTGGAGTCCGGGTAGACGCTGCCGCCGTCCCCTCCGGCCGCCGGCAGCAGGGCCCCGCCCGTCGTCGCCGCCGCCGGCGTGACCAGCAGCGGCGCCGTCGACGCATCGTCGCCGGCGGTTCTGTCGCTGAGCATGCGCATGGCGCGCGCGCCTCGATATTATTCGCTCTATGCCAGGATACTGAATTGCTGCCGCACGTGTCGAGGTCACTCTGCACCTGAGCTCAGTTGCACGGATCGTGTGTGTGAGGAAGAAATAATTCAAGGAGATTTTATTTTTGGCATTTTTCTCAGATATATACTGCACCTGAGATGCGATTTAGACATGATAAGCGTCTTGTTTTCAGTCCACGCACACAGTTTCTCTTTTCCTGGCAAGCGGTGCAGCTGGGATCCAGTGAAAGTGATGGTGATAGGCAACGGAAGCTAGACTGGTTGGCGCACTAATTTCGCTGTATAAACGGGTACCCACGCTAATTGTGTGAGTCGACCTGCAGAAAGAGGGCGATCCTCTTACCTCAAACATCCAACAAAATATAGAAACAGTTAGGACCACTTTCCTGCTCATAGTAAGCTCCGTCTTATTCATCAATATTTTGATGCGCTTTTTTTTTAGAAACGAGAATATATTTTAACATTCCAGCCTCTGCATCAGCTGATGCATGTAGCTGTTCATTATTACAAAACTTGACTCCAAAGACTCGACGACAAAGTTCAAACGAAACACAAAAAACACTCCACTTGACTCCATTGTCTTAAACAAACTGAAGTCTATTACTAAAACACCAGCCATTGCTAGCGAAAATGTCCATGGATGTAGTTTCAAACATTTTGATGTGCTTGCAAGTCGCAAGGACAGCACACCTTATAGTTTGTGGTAAAGGACCCTCTTTATAATCCATTTCAACTCTTAATTGATTTGATACAAAACAAAACTCGAAACAATACAAAATCAGCCCTATCCTGTTTTTTGGCCCGCCCTTGCCTATGCTAAGCAAAACAAATAAGGCACAGCTCCATGTAGACATGTTAGTATTGTTGGTGCTTACTGAGCAAATTTTCTTAACAGGTTATGACAACAAGGAAACAAGGAGTTTAGATGGGGTTTGGACATATATGGAAAATCCCCATAGTGTTGCATTTGAATACCGACTTTTTTAATGAAAATTTCAGAAGAATACTAACACTAGATTCAACTTGTTAGCCTCACAAAATTTAGTGGTATCATATCCTCTCGTTTCAAATTCTTATTGCTTTTCATATATTGTTTTGCTCTGGTTTCTTATCAGATTCGTTCTTTCAAAATAACTCCTATAATTCTTGGATAACATTCCTGAGAGACACCAGCATCTACTGATATTAATTGCAAGAACCACCTAGAGCAGTAATGAAAAACGATTAATATCTGAATAAGTAGGTGGAAGTCACGGAACAGTACAGAAATAGTCGTCACACATCACGCATAAATGCGCTCACGATAGTGATCGAAGCGAGCATGTTCTGTGCAGCACATACATATACATGTAGCCACGTATATGTATATGAGCACAAAGCCACAAACAGAGTACAAGGTAAGCTGATACATAATATTACTACGCTTCTGCCACAACTTTTATTTAGTTATTGTTGGCTTGTTGCTAGGTAGCTCCTGCTTCATGTAGCACGCATGCTGTAGGATTCATCTAGTTGATCCTGCATACATACACCAAACACTACGGGAAACCCGGCCTATGCCGAGCGCCAGATGGTTTGCCGAGTGCATTCCATCGGGCACTCGGCAAACTACCTGTTTGCCGAGCGCCAGGGCTAGGGCACTCGGCAAAGAGCTGGCACACGGCACATCAGCAGTTTGCCGAGTGCCAGACAGCCCGGAACTCGGCAAACAAAAAAAAACGCTCGGCAAACTTTTTAGCCCTCGGCAAACACTCCCACGTGACACGCACGAGCGGGAAGTGGGGGACGGGGCCGTCACCGTCAAAGTTTGCCGAGTGCCACGCGTCAGGCACTCGGCAAACTTAGGAGGTTGCCGAGTGCCACACGGAGGCACTCGGCAAACTATCTATTTTGCCGAGTGCTATGATGTGGCACTCGGCAAAATATTTTTTTTTTGTTTGTTTTTGTCTCTTTTTTTTTTTGACATCAATATACGTATGCATGTTACTCCATGTCCAAATTTGGTAATTTTCTCTATTCATTTGTTATATTTAAGTGAATTATTGCGTTTAAAGTATTTTTTTGGAGAAAATTCAAAATTGAACTACACGTGACTCAAATAATGAAATATAGTGACTCAAAAACTTATATTCATGTTTCAGAGTTCAATTTGCGGCCATAAACGTGAAATGGACGGAAAAATCACAAATCTTGTACATGAAATATAAGGGCGAACATTTGGTGAAATAGTTTTTTATTTTTATTTAATTCAAACAAAGTCTAAAAAATACGAGACTCGTTGTGGTATCATTAAATCATATGTGGAGGCCATGGTAAATCATAGAAAAAGTTTCGCTAAAGTTGTGACGTACGTTGTTTAGAAACAGGAGCTTCCTCGAAGATCATCCATAAACATATGAAGTGATCGTTTGGATTTCGAACCAAAACGACAGTCATAATTTGATTTCAACTTAAACATATTTTTTAGAGGTAAAGGATCATATGAAATGTATCATGGCCAAATTTGGTATTTTTTTGAGTTTATTTCGAATTTCTAATTTTTTTTAAAGTTTCTGCTGAAATTTTTTGCCGAGTGCCGGGCCCACGGCACTCGGCAAACAGGTTTTGCCGATGGTTTTTTCTTTGCCGAGTGCTTCTGGATCTAGCACTCGGCAAAGAATTTGGGTAGGACTTAGGCGCGGGCCGAAATTTTCTTTTCTCCCTCGCTCCCTTATCTTCTTCCTCAGTGCGCCGCCGCCTTCCACCACTCCGCGCCGCCCGCTCGCCGCTCGCCGCCCTCCACCACCAGCCCCCGCTCGCCGCGCCGCCCTCCACCACCCGGCCGCGCCGCGCCGTCTCCACCGCCCGCCACCGCGCGCCGCGCCGCCCTCCACCACCCGCCCGCGCCGCGCCGCCGTCCACCACCACTCGGCCGCGCCGCGCCGCCCTCCACCACCGCGCCGCCCTCCACAACCCGGCGTCGACCCGGCACCTCCTCCGCCTCCTCCCCCGCTCGCCGCGCGCGTCGACTGCCCCCGGCCCCCTCCTCCGCCACCGGATCCCGGCAGCCGTCCACCACCCGGCCGGGTCGCCCCCGACGCCGGCGACCCCGCCCCGACCCCCGACGCCGGCGGCCTCCTCCACCCGGGCGCCGGCGACGCGTCCCTCCCTCCGTCCTCCCCCGCTCCGGCACACGACTCCGGCCCCGCCTCCCCCGGTCTGAACCCCGGCGACGGCGCTCCACCACCCGGCCGCCGGCGACCCCGCCCCGACCTCCGTCCTCCACAGCTGCCCCGGCCCTCCCTCCTCCACAGCAGCTGCCCCGGCCCTCCCTCATCCACAGCAGCAGCTGCCCCGGCCCTCCGTCCTCCACAGGCTGCTCCCCGGCCGTGAGGTAGAAGGTGAGCTTCTTCTTCCCTTTTTTTTTCTCTTTTTCTGTTATTGTTAAATGAATTGAAATGTGTCTCTGGAAAACTTTATAAATGATTGAAACAACAATAATGAAAAAGTATTTGTGAAATGCTAGTTCTGAAATTGATGTTAGATGAATTTAAATTGAAATGCTTGGTTTGAAAGTGATGTTAGATGAATTTAAATTTAAATGCAAATGCAAATTGAAATACAAATACAAATGCGTAGTTATTTGATTGAATTAGAAATCTAATTCCAATATGCGAAGAGATGCAGCGACAGCAGGCGGAGATGCAGGAACAGGCGGAGATGCATCCGGGAGGAGATGGAGGCGAAGCTTCAGGAACAGGAGGAAAGGCACCGGGCAGAGATGCAGCGACAGCAGGCGGAGATGCAGCGGGAGATGCAGGAACGTGATGCAAGGATGCATGCGGAGATGCAGCGGCAAATGCAGATGATGTTTCAGCAGTGGCACAACAATGGGATGGTACCGCCGCCACTACTACCTCTGCCTCCAATCGGCACTCCGAGTCCGACTATTGGCACTCCCGTGAGTATTTCTAAATTCTTGTAGTTTCAATCCTCGTTCTGTCGACACTTCTAACTGAAAATTTGCGTTCATCATGTAATATCTTTTTTCTTGCAGAATATATCCGCTGCATCCAACAATCAGCCGGTTTCCCCTCCAGCTGCTTGTTCACCGTTCCCTCCTTATCCCCCTCCTCCTCCGATGTAGTTTGTAGTTGTATATGTACTTTATTTGCATGAACCAACTAGTTGTCGACGTGTTTGTGAACCATTTCATGAACTTGTGTTTGTGGACGTCAAGTTGAGCTATTTCTATGTGTATTTGGAGACAAATATGTGTTTGTGATGGATTTCAATGTGTTTGTGGTGATTTCAATGTGTTTGAGATGATATATATGTGTATGTGATGATGGTGAGCATGTATATATGATTTGGTGTAATTTTGGTCCAGGTTGCATCGATTTTAGACAATTTATAGTGTTCTGCGACATTTTTTTGCCGAGTGCCTCAGAAGTTTGCCGAGTGCCAAACCTGAGGCACTCGGCAAACATGCCATTTTGTGCCGAGTGCCTGGCCTGGCACTCGGCAAACTTGCAATTGTTTGCCGAGTGCCAGGGTTCCCGGCACTCGGCATATGAAAAAATTTGCCGAGTGCCAGGCAGCCTGGCACTCGGCAAACAAAAAAAATTTGCCGAGTGCCGGGCAGTCTGGCACTCGGCAAATTTTTTTATGCCGAGTGCCTGACGCCGTGGCACTCGGCAAACTTTTTTGACGCCGTTTTCCCGCCGTCACGTTACTTTTTTTTGCCGAGTGTTTTTCTGGCACTCGGCAAAATCTTTGCCGAGTGCCCGACAAAAAACACTCGGCAAACTCGGCTTTGCCGAGAGCTGGCTGCCGAGTGGAGTTTGCCGAGTGTTACACTCGGCAAACTCTTTGCCGAGTGTAAACAGGGCTTTGCCGAGTGCCTCTGGCACTCGGCAAAGCATGGGTTTCCTGTAGTGAAATAAGAGCCGAGACATATACATGTGTTTAGTAAATATAATATGCATGCACGAGTGTACAGTGTAAATATATAGGTAGGAAAGAAGCATGCATGGTAATTAGGTTACGTACTTGTTGCAGTCGGTGGACATGCTGATGGGGAAGGGCACGGAGACGCCGCACTTGGCGGGGGCGCCGGCGACGGTGCCCATGTTGATCTTGCCGACGCTGCCGGCGAGGCTCTTGAGGCACCGGCACACCGCCTGACGGTCGCCGCTGGTGCGCGCCATGCTGTTGAGGCTGCGCATGCCGCTGCAGCAGCTCGGGGTGAGCGTGCCGCGGCCCGTCGCGTACGGGATGCACGGCGCCAAGGTCGAACCCACCTGACCGCAGGTGATCGCCGCCGACGCCTCCGACGCCAGAAGCGCAACCACGACGGCGAAGGCAACCAGGGCCTGCTTCTTGTTCAGAGCCATCGATCTCGGCGGTCACGCTAAGCTAAGCACTCGCTAGGCTGTCAGCAGCAACTGATGATGAGTTAGATTAGTGTGTTTAGTGTGTGGGGAGACCGAGGGAGCTACGAGGGGTTTAAATAGCCGAACAATGCGCGCGTGTTGATTGAGATCAATAAGCGATCATCGATGGCCGTCGTGGTCAGGTTGTTGGCAGTTTAAGTAATGTCACTGTACTGATGATTTCGGCTCACAGTGCAGCTGCATCAGCAACAATATGCTAAAACTTCTCTTGAGAATTTAATTGATGCAAGTAACAGTGTGCTTAATTGTTTTGTTATGCAAACAGCATTTTAGTAATTTACCATCAACTATATAATTAACACAAAAGGGACTGATCACCGTGACGCCCATTCCTCGACGGCAACTGAACTGCCGATCAGTCTCTTTCAAGGATAGGACCTCTCTCTGGTTGTCCATCAAGCTAAGCCATCGCAGATTTATGGATTGCAGAACATATGTGGCTTGCTTTTCTTTTTTCTGTTCTTTGGTCTTTTCATGTACAGACCTAGATTTCCTGTTTATTAATAAATATAATCTGTAGGGGACCTCCCTTCCAGTTTCTTCAGAAACAGAAGAATAAAAAACTGAAATGTCTTGCTGGCAAAACGATCGAAATGATCGATCCTACGCAGATGCTGACAAGCAACGAGAGATGATGCCGTGTATGCAGCTCCTATGTTCCATTTTCTGCAGTTCCGTGAGCGAGCGGTGCCTCAACAGTTAACCAGAGACAAATTTATTAAGGATAGTTGATTGTTCCTTCAAAAAAAAATTAAGGATAGTAAATTACACGCTGATCGATGTGACGACTTTACGTCGTACAAAAAATTTACACAATATAGATGCAAGTAACTTTCGTTTCATGTACGAAGCTAATCTAAGCTACCATACTGTCCTTTCGCTTCATGAATCATTAACAGTGCTAGCTTTAAATTGTTTGTTCATACATCTCTGACATAATTATGGTCCGCTAGCACAACCTCGTTCTCCATCCATCGCAAGCAATATTCTCTAGTTAATTGACATTCGTATTAATTATATATATTAAGCTCTCGTCCATGGATTCGTGACCTCTGCGTGGACGCTTCTCAGCCGAGACTTAGTTTTCCGAGAAAGTTCTCAACCAACGTTTGTGTTCACGTGCTTAAATTAAAACTAACATCAATCCTAGCTGCATCTCAATTGGAGCTCTGTGTTTGGCGCCGCATAGATTGTTGGATCATTACTCTATCAATTGAGGCATGTGACAAAGCACATAATATAATAATATTTTTTTTATTTAGTGAAAGTGAATCATTTGGAAACATATATAGAGGCCTTCTGTATTATTTTTTTTAGCATGGTAGTGTTGGGTAATTTATAAGCATGTATGTGGTTCCAAAAAAAAAAAAGAGCACATGTAGGAGTAATTTGATTTCTTGTTTTCAAATCAATGTGGTGATTTGTAGGTATTGAAAGTTAACATGGAGCCTCCTTTTCTTTGCCAAAATTTAAGGTAGATTTGATTCCATTTGGCCCATTGCTTGTCAAATCATCCAAATTTACTAACAAACACCTTTGTGAGTGCCTGCCCAACGTTGCAGCATTCACGCTCTTGTTGATGGATAGAACTGGTAGGAGTAGGACGTGGCCTATTGTGTTGTTCTTGAGCAGCATGCTCAAAACACAGTACAAATGCAGATGCTTCAGTAGAGAGCTGAAAGCGCAAGGGCTTCCGCCCTTCTCGGCGTTTTGGCAGGTGTGGCCTTTCCTGAGGACGACGCTCTGCTAGAAAGACACGCGCCCGTTCGCCTGTGCTCCGCGTTCGCGTGCCACGCGCCCCACCTTGCGGGTGTCATTGAATGTCAGTGCTGTCCACGGGCTCTCTTGTCCGAATGCCTCCCCAAGCGCCCGACCAGTGCCTGTGCATGGTTGGCCCGTTTCCTGGTTCATCGGGCCTCTGGGAGCCTTAGTGGGACTCTCTTCGTTCGGCTGGCCTGCGTTTCATTTTCGGAAACTCTATTGCGCGACTGTACGCGCTGGAGCGTTACAGCGCGTGCTGCCCCGGCCCGGCCCAAGCGCGTAGCCCGGTCCACTAGCTACCGGATAAGGTAAGAGCATCGCTGGAGGCAATGGCGGAGCGCGGCGGCGGGGCGGGCGAGGGCGCCGCCGCGTCGCCGGTGGTGGATTAGTGCGGGCGGGTTAGTGTTTCGGGTTGCTGGTGACGGTGGCGGGTGGCGGTGGCGGAGCGCTTGTGTGTGCGGGCGGTGCGACGCGGCGGCGAGGGCGCCGCCGCGTCGCCGGAGGTGGTTATCGCCGGCGGGTTAGGGTGTTCGGGTTGCGGGTGGCGGCGGGCTCTTGCTTCTCCATTTCTGCGGACCATAGAAGGAGGGGTTCCGGGGGGCGGCGGCCGCGACCCGGCGGTGGGCGGCGGCGCGGCGGTGCGGCGAGGCGGCGCTGGCGCCGTCGGAGCCGCGGGCGGCAGGCGGGCGGTGGGCGGGGTAGGCGACGGGGGCGTGAAATCGCGAGGATTTAGCGTGGCAGCGGCGCGGTGACGGCGGAGGCTTGCCGGGCGGCGGCGGCGGGTGCGGGCGGCGCGGCGAGGCGGCGCGGCGCCGCCGGCTGCCAGAGGTGGTGGTGGGTGGGGGAGGGGCTTGCGTGGCGGGCGGCGACGGCGCCCGGGACGGCGCCGGAGCCGCGGGGGCGGGGGCCGTGGCCGTCGTTGAGGAAGACGTCCGGACCGGCTGTCGGACACGTGACGTCTTCCGGCATGGTACGCGCGGTTAGCAAACGCGCGTACGGACACGCAGTAACTCGGTCCTTTCATTTTCTGGGATCGCGGTACGGTGCGGTCGTCGGCCCGCAAGGGCCAATTCCAGTCCAGGTGCAGCGGAGCGTGCCATTTCGCCCTAGTACACACCTATGCACAGTCATACCCATGACAACCAGAGTGCACAAGTTCTATTAGAATGGACCTTAATTATGAGCTGAGCTATATGCTCAATTTGCGCGCACGTGTAACACTTGGGAATTCTAAGCGTGGTCCTTCATATTTTCTGAAAAACTTCACACAACAAAGAAAGGAATAAAATTTGTCATTTGCCCTTGCAACCACAACTCCATGATGATACCTTAAAATTGTTGGTCTGTTCTGAGCAAAGTTTCTTAACAGCAGGACAACAAGAAAATCATGGAATTTCGATGGAGTTTGGACTTACATTGGAAATACCCGTAGTGTTACCTTGAATACCGACTTGTTATATAAAAATTTCAGAAGAGTTCTAACATGAGACTCAACTTATTACCCTCACAAAATTTCAGAAGAGTTATAACATGAGTTTCAAATTCCAATTTACAATTCATATTATTTTGCGTTGGTTACATATCAGATTCGTGCTTTCAAAATAAATCCTTGAATTCTTGGACAAAACGGTTAAGATGCATGGAACAACCAGCATCTGACGATTTTATATTGATAGCAAGCAGCCAAACACCACTTAGAGCAGTAATGATAAACGATTTATATCTGAATAAGTAGGCGGAAGTCACACGGAACAGTACAGAAACAGTCGTCACATATCACGCATACATACGTGCGAGATCACATATCACGCATGCAGCACATACATATACATCTAGCCACGTATGTATATGGGCACATACAGACGTACAAGCTGATACATAACACTACGATGCTGCCACAACTTTATTTCAGTTCCTGCTTCATATAGCACGTATGATGTAGTATTATTGTATTAACGATAAGTCTAAACCGTGGACGGACGAGCGCGCGCGATCGCGCGTCCCTCGTGTGTGTGGCCCGGCCTCCTCCTGACTTGGGCCTGGCGCATTCAAGTTATCCAGACGCGCGAGCGGAGGCGAGCGGCCGGGGGCCGGCGGCGCGACGCGGGCTGTCGCGTCGTCGGAGGTGGAGGAGGGCGGCGGGTTTAAGATTTCGGGGTTGTCACACTTTGACGAGGAAGCTTCAATTCCTGACGGCCATAGAGGGGGGTTCGGGGCGGCGGCCACGACCCGGCAGTGGGCGGCGGTGCGGCGAGGCGGCAGTGGCACCGTCGGAGCCGCGGGTGGTGGGCGGGGTAGGCGGCGGGGGCGTTACATCAGGACCAGTTAGCGGCGGGCGGCGGTGTGGTGGGAGGCGGTGGTGGGTACGGGCGGTGCGGCGAGGCGGCGCGCCGCCGCCGGCCGCCGGTGTGGTGGCGACAGGTGAAGGTTCAGGTGGTGCGGCGAGCGACGACGGCGCCGGGGACGGCGGCAGAGGCCTCGGGGGCGGTGGTGCGACGGGGCGGGGGCGGCGGTTAGTGACAAGCTCCTTGACATCAGACAGCCGGTCGGACACGTGGTGGGCGCCGGCGGCGGACGCGCGCTGGCTTATCGCGCATCCGTACGCACAATAACCGCCCCCTAGTATTAACTAGCTAGTTGATCCTGCATGAACCAAAGAACCAAGAAATTTATGTGTTCAGTAAGGGTAACATGTATATATGTACGAGACCGAGAACAACGTACTCGTTGCAGTACTTGCCGGGGATGCCGGCGACGGTGCCCATGTTGATCTTGCCGACACTGTCGGCGAGGCTCTTGAGGCATCGGCACGCCGCCTGACGGTCGGTGCTGGTGCGCGCCATGCCGTTGAGGCTACGCACGCCGCTGCAGCACCACGAGGTGAGTGTACCTTTGCCCGTAGCGTACGGGATTCATGGCGGCAGGGTCGAGCCGACCTGACCGCAGGTGATCGCCACCGACGCGGTTGGATATGTGAACATTTTTAAGTTTAATTTAGTCTAGAAATAAATCATAAACATGATGAACAGATTACAGATTAAACTAGACAAGTCTACGCAAGATCTATACAAGTCTAAAACAGTAGTAAACCGAGTAAGATCTACCATACTTCGCAGTACTACAGTACAAGCATGGATCAGATAAGTATATCGAGTGTTGGGGGTCCAACAACAAGTACTTGACAGGCAAAAAGTCAAGGACAACAGCCGAAGGCTAAAGACTCAACACGAAGGGTACAAGACTGAGCGAAGGGTGTTTTCGTAGCAGCTAAGCGAAGCCAGCCGCGGTGCTATGGAGATCAAAGCTTGTGGCGGAGAGACGTAACAGAATTAACAAAGGGCTCTATTGTAATAACGATCTTTCCTCCCACTATAAATATGGATGGAGGAGATTCTGTAATGACATCTTTTTTTTGGGCCGCGAGCCAAAGACACTTCATTTACTCCGTCCACAAATTTTTGTCATCTCAACCCCCTTCATCTGGCATCGCGGGCGAAAGAGGGCTTCGATGTGACACATAACGAAAGACCCAAGGAACAGCCTGGGCAAACGAACCTTCGTCTAGCTCCATGGACTGAACCGGAGGTCTTCGCCAGGAGGTCAACAGAAGTCAAAACACCAAGAGGGCTTCGCCACAACAAGACCACAGAACACAACACGTTGGAGGGCTCCGTTGAGTCCAACCGGGACTTTCGATACCCCAACAACAAGAGACATGGTTTCAGAGAGTACGTACTGAGCGTTCAGAGGAGGCGACGAAGAAGTCGTAACGATTGCCGATGCAGCAGATGTCACGACCGTTTGATGCAACGAAGACAGAGCGGGTCACAAGTCATTATAGACAACGATGAGCAGCACCGCAGGAACGTTGAGGAAGACGAGCCGTGGTGGAAGCGATCGAGCAGTCGTGCAGAGCGGTTTCCAAAAACCTTATTCCCCATCTCCTGATTTAGGAGCTAAGAAGACGACGGTTCTGGAGACCTGCTCTCCCGTTCGCCGGTGCACGCCGACGATCGGAATAGGACAGACTACAAGCGGCGACGTAGCAGGAGGAAGAGGCAAAACCCTAACCCGTGTTGAGGTATTTCTTGTCGGTTTCCATATAAAAACGTATTGGACTCACAAAAAGAAAACTGCAGAAGGAAGCCACACACCCGCAAGGCATCGGGCCGGATTTCGGCGGACCATTCACATAGGTGATACATGACCGTGCCCATCGTATTCGCCCGGCCCGGCCTGGCGAGGCGAGGCAAGCGAGCGCGCATGCGTGGTTTTACTTCATTCCTCTCATCCACACATTTGCAAGAATTAGTAGAGCAATCTTTTATTTAAGTTGATTTTTCTCCACTTAAACTAGCAATATGGGATTAAAGAGCTGTACTCTCATTGCTCATGGACGAGCCTTTAAAATTTTTAGGAATTATTGAAAATTTCCTCGTGAGCCCACCAATTCCGACAGACGCCTCCGTCGCCAGCAGTGCAAGCACGACGGCGAAGGCGACCAGGGTCATCTTGCTCAGAGCCATCGCGCGGTTCGGTGGGTTAAGCTACGAGTTGGGGTGATGGTGGTTATCACTACTTGGCTCTGTGTTCAGTGTGGAGGAAATAGGCAGGACATAGGAGGGTTTATATAGAGACTCAACGTACTCCGCATGAATGATTGGATGATGAATTTATTTCCACGCTGCCAAGTCGTTGGTTGCTGGACTAAAGTGCTGTATTTTATATACTGCTCGATTCAGTACCCCCGCTACTGCTGCCTCTTCCTCTGAGGACGCAAAAAGAGGAAAAGGGGAGTGTCGAGAGAATTCTAGGAAAACCAGTCGAATATTCACGAGATTTACCAATTGAATGTTCTCTTCACTTGCCTAAAAAAGATATGTTCTCTTAACTTGGTACTACTGCAAATACCAATATTTTTTATATAATCCCTTTGGTGAAATTTGCCGTGGCACACTTCAAAAAGATGGTTTCGGGTACAACACACTGCAAGAGTTGAAATTAGGTGAGGCACACTACAAATGTGTGGATATTTAGCTGCAGCACACTAAAGCAAGATGAAATGATATTTTCTACTTTTTTTATCTATTTGCACGAAATATGTTACAAGTTGAAACTTTGCATAAATATTGTTCTCAGAGAAAAGTTATTTGAACAATAGGGGGGGATTTACAAAAAACTCACATGGATAGAGAATGCAACAATGTATCTAAATGCAAAATTTCAAGTTGTAATGTATTTCGAGGAAGGAGATTAAAAAAATTGAAAATATCATTTCTTTTACCTTAGTGTGCTGCAGTTAATATCAACAAATTTGAAGTGTGCCTTGGACTCTTGCGGTGTGCTGTACCTGAAACACTTTTTTAGAGTGTGCCACAACAAATTTCCCCCATCCGTTCAACTATATGTGCCAGTGGAAACTTGATCACCGGAATATAAATTACTTCTGTCATACCTTCTGTCATACCCTTCCTGGTCTGATGAGTAAATTTGTCGGCTAATGAGTAAAGCATTTTTCCCATTTGAAAAAAAAGAGTTCATACTTATTTTTTTTGTTAATGAAATGAAAATAATATATACTAAGGTTGGGGCGCATCTGACCGAAACTTTGTCATACTTCCATCAACATGTATGTATCGTCCAGTGTTTATATATTATGATGTTCTTTTCTGATTTTTCTAGAAATTAGTATGGATCATATGAGATTGTTTCTTTTTTGCGCGCCTCGCGCGTTGTGCACATCGTGATGTGCTTGGCGATAGGAGAAACAAACATGCATGTCCATCATACAAAAAAGAGATATATATGTGAAAATCCATAAACACAGAGGCGCAGTGGACATGGTACAAACTCGATCATCTCCACGAAAGCAAGAAAATACCGGCCGGGGACAGACGTACAAACACGATACAACAAGGCTGCAGAGAGGAGCAGCAGGCACAAAAACTAGCGACGCGACTCGCGTACACGCACACTACCAAGAGTATAGTAGTGCACACGACGGAGCAATTTTATTCTGACGACTCATGGACACACGTAGTATATATATGTATGTATGGAGTCATGGAGACGGGCTGTGCAGGTGTTCAGCTGACCCTGGAGCAGTCGATGGAGGTGCTGATGGTGTATGGGAGGCTGACGCCGCACTTGCTGGGGATGCTTGCGGCGTTGGCGGCCTTGAGGCCGCTGACCCTGGCAGCGGCGGACTTGAGGCAGTTGCAGGCGGCGCGCCTGTCGGCGGTGGTCTTGGCGACGGCGTTGAGGCTCCTGACGCCGCTGCAGCAACCGGCCGACGGGGCGGCGCCGGAGCCGCGGGCGTAGGCGAGGCACTGGGAGATAGCAGAGTTCACCTGACCGCAGCTGATGGCGGCGTTCGCGTCCGCGATGAGCAGCGCCGCCACAAGGGCCACCAGCACCAGCTGCTGAGCGCGAGCCATCGCTTTGATCGACTTAACTGAGCTCTGTATGCGACACGTAGCAGAAGAGAGATGGAGGAGCAAGTGCTGGTGTGAAGAATTCAGATGGGAATGTTGCTCCTTAAATAGGCTTCCGATCGAACATCTACCGATCATTGTGTGAACTGTGATGAATGCATGCATGTTGTTCGGCTAGCTCCACTCGTCGGTGCCTCCATGTCCATGTTGTCATCGTCGGACGGAGTTAATAGACGGGCAGGAGGTAGTTGGGTGTTGGGGCAGATCATCAATTAGTTAGTTGGTTGAGAACGTGGTTTAATTAGCATCGGCATATATAGCAGCCTAAATGCGACTAGTTCAGTAGTCAGTAATGCGTGTTTGGCGTTGGATCTGAGTGCTTATCAAGCAATAAACACATGCATCTGTCGATGGATCCTTCCAGCGCCCGGTGTCTCCCCACAGCCACAAACGTACGCACTCGTAGTACGGGGGCGGTTAAACGTACACAAAGGTAATTAATTGTCCACCAAGTAGTCTAGTAGTACCGCATTTGTCTCTTTCTGTCTACTAATATGATGCAGAGGAACCATTGAAATTATCAACAATCCCATACATCTACTGCTAGTCTGCCACGTTAGTAATGGATCGTGAAAGCAACGAAATTTTGAGCACGGATATTGCAGGATAAGAGCATAACTTGCATGTGAATAACGCGAAGTTTATACTACGGCAATGCATGATTCAACCGGTCCTCACATAGTATATAAGAGTCGATCAGACGGCGGTTCGATTTATATGCAGCATAAACAAAATAATCACATGCACGGTCGTCTTTGGGGTGTATCCGTACGTGAATTATTGCAGCTGCATCCTCCAAATCTATCTACACGCCGCTGATGTCGAGCTGAATTGATCAACAAGGTAATGTAATTCACTCTCTGTATGTATCCAAGGGAAAATATCGGCCTGTCTGACCCTTGCATATATGCTCTGTATGTATCCAAGGGAAAATATCGTACCATGTCCACTGCGCCTCAGTAATTTGCTCTGTATGTACCCTGCGTATGTGCGTAGATGCCGCTAATTGCGAACTAGCTGTAGCTCGATCTGATCAGCATTTTCTTGTCCATGCGCCTCTGCAAGCATCAATGGACGTATCGTATGGCGCCACATACAAATCCCATACAAATCATTTCCTTCACTATACATCGTACATATCCTTGTACATGCGCCACACACTGCCAGTTCTGCTGATGATCATCGCTTGTCCATGCCTGCCTGCCACATCTGCCATCTGCCTCCTCGTACGTACGTCTAATCGTCATTACATGCAAGCGCGACACGAGCAATTGGTGCGTGTTACACTCGTTCACCGTCGATCCTATTCTGCCAAGCTCTTCCCGTCCGTGTTCGGTGTTCGTCGGTGGCTACAGTCCAAACCATATTTTTGGCCAATGTCGTCGGGTCGTCTCATCTCTGCTTGCCAACGGCCCTCATTTAATGCTTGTGAGCCCTAGTCACGACAGTACAACACGTGTCCATTTGTACATGCTTGGAACTTGGAAGAGAAAATTACTGAATGAATGACCTCTAAAGTCTAAACATATGTCCATGTATTTTTCTAAATTTCTGAGGAAATAACAATACATGCATATTGTTAGAAATAGTTAGATTTATAGACATTTTGGAGTGTTCTCAAGATTCCACAAGGTTTTCACAAAATATTCTCCCATTAAGTTACCGTCGATGTATTAACTTCTCCTGTCTGGGTCCCCTTTTGTCCATAGTAGAACGACAAGTATAAGGCTACCCAATGGTTAGAGACAACAGCTCTTTTTTGCTAAGAGCTAGCATCACTCTCTTTTTGATCAAGAGCTGACTCTTAGCTTCTCCTTTGGGGAAGCTCTAGTAACACTAAGGATCTCTAGCAAACTCCATGGCATAGCCGCTTCTCTCATTAATTTCTGATGCAGGTAACTCTATTAATTACTTAGTTGTCTTTTGACTGAATATATATAGATATGGAAATTACGGTGTCTTCTTTAGAGATAGATATTATGAAGTAAATTACATATTGGTGTTGGCTATTGGCTATTGCTAGAGTGCTTTAATATAAGCCATGTTATATTAATCTGACCTAAATGGTGTGGAAAATCGCAATTCATGGAAAGTATAAAAAGGCCCAACGTAAGAGGCCATCCCACTCCACTTGCGCAAGCGGAAGCCACACACCTCCCTTCCAGCAGTCAGGCGGCACCGCGCCATTTCACTGTGTTGCCCTGTCGTACTTTCTTTTGCCCTTCGCTAACAGACGGGGTTCCGCTCACTTAATCCCTGGTCACTAACACATGGGCCCGGACCCATGTGTCAGTGACCACTGCACGGGTGTGCAGAACTGCAGCGGATCCGTGTCCTTCGCTAACCCATTGGCTCTATATCCACTATGCCCACCCATAGCCGTAGTGGTCGGCGACACCCCAATTCGA
Organism: Eragrostis curvula; assembly: GCA_007726485.1. Taxonomy (NCBI): domain Eukaryota; kingdom Viridiplantae; phylum Streptophyta; class Magnoliopsida; order Poales; family Poaceae; genus Eragrostis; species Eragrostis curvula. Next base: position 26,737,091 of record CM017444.1, on the reverse strand, counting down.
GCCACCCACTTTCCATTTTTCTTAGTTCGATGAGAGGAGGAGATACAGGGATACAAAATCCACACACAATAGGGGATTCTTGACTCCGCACCCAATTCTTAGTCTTGAAGTTGAAGATGACCACTCCATGAGCCCACTAGTGTTGACAGGGAGGGGTGGTGCATAAGAGGCGTCTTCTGGTCGTGTATGAGAGCCCTTATGATTTCGGTAATGTAAGTTATTGTGTCAGATCATGAATAATAATAATCATACATATACACACATAGGCTCATCACTAATTTCAGCCCGCTATCTGCTACTACACATTCTCGTGGTACGGCCCAGGCCCACCTACGTATTGCATTTACCAAATTTATTCAAAAGACAAGAGCCCTGTATTTTTATTACTGACACAAGTAGGGCAACAGAAGCAACAAGGGCACGTACATCTCAAACCACCAATAAAGATGAAAGGTAAACTAACGAAGGAGGCGGTGTCAAAGTAGGTAGATCGTGCATGTGATTTTTTCTTGCACGTACGCATCATCCTCCATCAGCTGCAACTGATAGATGGATATGCCCAAAGGAGCTACGAGCATATCATCAGTTAACCCTGCAGCATGGTTAATTACGAACAGTGCATGATGAGAATCGATTGATCTAGAGTTCTTGCATTGCATGAAAAATAATTAATTCAAGACTCAAGAGGGTGATTTTGGTGTGAACATGGTTAATTACTTGGAGCAGTCGACGGTGGTGCTGATGGGCATGCCGATGCTGACGCCGCACTTGCCGGGGATGCTGGCGGCGTTGCCCATGCTGACGCCGCCGAGCCTGCCGGCCATGCTCTTCAGGCAGCTGCACGCCGCCTGGCGGTCCGCCGTCGACGACGCCCTGCTGCTGAGGGACCTGACGCCGCTGCAGCACTGCGTCGACGGCGCCGTGCCCCTGCCCATAGCGTACCCCAGGCACGGCGCGATCGCCGACGTCACGTCCCCGCAGCTGATCGCCGCGGAGGCCGACTCCGCCGCCACCAGCACCGCCAGGACGGCCACCATTGCGAGCACGGCGAGGCGAGCCATTGCCTAAGTTACTACTATGAGCTGCTACTGTTACTGGTGAGTGGAGTGTAGAGTGATGATTAGCTGCTTGCGATGGAGCAAGGAGGTGTGAGGGGTAGGGTATAAATAGGAGGTGAATTTGGAGGGTGGCTAGCTTAGGAGCACTGCAATGCATGTGAGCTGATGGGGTCAGCGGGGTGCAGAGCAGAGCACCGGTGGTTGAGCTTGAACCGTGACCGTGCCGTGCGTACGACCCGATGAATGCACGCATGTGATCTTGCTTCGTTTGCATTCGGACTTTTGATCCAAAACCGCCCTGCACACTTGCTTGGTTTGTGTGCCACGTATTGTTTAGTGGATCCATCTAGAAAGCGAGTAACTATTCCATATATACCACACCGGGACGCGCATGCGAGAGATTACGTACATAATACAGTATACTTAATATTACACTCGACGCGGCTAAGCAGTCTCCACCTTTACCGCCAGTTTCGTGCCATCAGTTTCATTGAGTACCTCGGACAGGCCAAGGATACCTGGACTACTACTGCGTCAACGGAGTTGGCAGCTACTGTACTAACTCAAGAGGTATATTTAGTGCGGTGCACGGTCGACCTGAGACGAGTTAGACATACTACGGGGGACTGCATCTATCTGCGCTACGAGCCAGAAACCAGAACGGCAAACGTAGCCAAAGAAAGGCAAAAGTTGTCAATTAATTTTCCCTTTTGGCTGAGCATTGAATGTGAAACATGGTCACATCTTTGACGCCAACAAAATTTGGTGCGGTGGTTGCTCAACTTAAACACTGAGTTAGGTTTCGAGAAAGGATTGTAACATTTTTCGTCCGGGCAAATTTGCCACTGCTTCAACCATTATCATAGACTTGCTATTAAAATGCCACAAAAACTTTAGAGTGGCATTCCTATATATGTATAAAAAAAATAAAAGGCCAATGACAGAACCCTGACTAGCTAGTTTAACCGAATTCCTTTGAATTTCATCTAGTCTACCACAACTTGCTTGGGACTAAAAGTCTTGTAGTTGTGTTCTTGTATTTTTTTTAGGATAAGTGGCAAATTTAAATGCACCTTTTCTTTTTTTCCCCCCCTTTTTGAGAGGAAAGTCTTAAAAAGGCCCAAGATCCTGAGGTGTATGAGTTGGGCTGAATGCAGTAGTTGGTTCTGTTTGCGTTTGGCGTTGACATGTCAAGTGCTCCTCGTTTTCGATTTTACCAGCAGCACCGGGAATGCAAGCCAGCCGTGGAAACTGCATTCCGTTGTGTTCTTGCACAAACGCAAAGGTCTCGTGCAACCTATCAGGTTGGGATAGAGAGCGATGATATCGCTATCCAGCACTGGGAGTGGTGAATGATCATTCTTCATTTTTTTCACCTTGAAAAAAATGTGATACCGTTACTTGTCCCGAACTAATTCAGTGTAATACCTTGTCGGATCAAAATGGAGACCGTGCTACACGAGATCAGTTCAGGTGCGCTCTTTTTTCACTCAATAATAGATGACCATATCACATTTTCTGACTCGGCAATATGCACTGTAAAGCATGGCCTTCTCTTACGACTTAAGAGAAATGCGTCACTGAATTACTACTAACCAGTAAATAATACATCATAATCCTAGAAAGTATATAAAACATATAATACGATAGCTCCATCCTGTTCACTACGGTTCCGGCCTTAGCCCGATAGCAACTTTGCAGTTGGTTGGTCCCAAAAGAAGGAAACATCTGAAGCATAGCTGATAGCTTGAAACAAGTTGGATGGAGCAGCTGCTCAAGGGTCCTGCTCAGAGCTTCTCAGAGCTTGCATGGCCTCCCTGCAAGTTTCGAGAATCAAAGGCCTAAGAATAATGTGCTCAAAGTCAGCAAGTAATTGAAAGTCCGAATAGAAGGGATTGAGAGCGTTTGCCTAAGGGCGTTCCGGATCTCATCACTTGAAGAGTCAAGCTTCAGTGCTTCCACGATTGCATGAGCTGCTTCTTTGTAGCTCTGGACATGGAGGTGTCACGAGTGAGATCAGATCTAGACTATGTGGCTAAATTTGAGGTTGCTTCTGCAATACCTTGAGTAGTCTGAAAGCAGCGCCCTGACGGTACCACGCCTTCGCCCATCGAGGACACATCATTCTGCATCGCTGAGCATCGGCCAGAGCAGACTGTCCTTCCCCCATCCGTAAGAAGCTAACGCTTCGGTTGGCGAATAATGTGGCATCAAGCGGATCTATTCCTATTGCCTGCATCAATAATCAATGAGAATTTGATTCTCATCATCTCACGATCCATTCCAGTAAGATCTGACTGATTCTGTTTGCTTTAGTTTTGTATTTATCCTTACTGCTTAAGTCAACAAGTGTCCAATTTTTAGATCCAGCATTTACCAGGCCATAGAAGTAGGTTGCAGCAAGGCAGTCCCCCTTTCCGAACGCTTCTTTTCCTTTTAACTTCCAATTGCACAGACGTTCCACCAACTCAACCGAAACCGCAACCTAGACACCATGGCATATTCAGTTACACAAATGGCATGGCGTTCAAGAAGTAGAGTCATGCTCCTTATATGCGAGTTCCTTTTTTGAATCAAGCTTTGCTCCAATTCCCTCAGTCATAATCATGTCTTATTTTTTCCTCTATTAATTCTCCAAGCTTGATTGAGAGAAATGCTCAAAAAACATTTACATACCTTAGTCTTCAGTTTCAAAGTTCTAATTATGGCATCAACATTCCAGTCTGGCAGAGATGGAATTGGTTTGGTCCATGAAAATAGAATTTCAACTAGCTTGCGTGGTCCCCAAGCTGCTGCTAACATGATTGGAGTTTTCCCATGCTGTATTGTAACGAGAAAAGATGGAACTGGTAAAACAATTCAACTTGAAATGTGATTGCAGGGGGCTTCAACCTGATATACAGGTCAGAGGATAAGAACAATGCTAATGTTGACCGTGCTATGATGGGCCGGTTTCGTCGACTCCTCAATGACCTCGAACTTCGAGAGATCGAACTATTGGGGAGGAGATTTACCTGGTCTAATGAGCGGGCGGCTCCGACACTCGTTCGGCTTGATAGAGTTTTTTGCACGTCCACATGGGAGTTGCTATACCCTGACTTCCTGCTCCAAAGCACAGCAGCGGGAATCTCCGATCATTGTCCGCTTACTCTCAGCCTGCGCAGCAACACTATGGGTAAGCGCCGGTTCCACTTCGAGAGTTTTTGGCCAAAGTTAGATGGATTTCAGGACACCGTAAATGAAGCATGGAACTCGGTCGTCAACAGTACGTGCCCCATTGAGCGCCTGGCTATTAAATTGCAAAAAACGAGTCGAGCACTTCAGGCATGGAGTCAGAAAAAGGTTGGGAATGTCTCAGTACAACTCGAGCAGGCCCGGGAGCTACTCCATCGGTTGGAGATGGCTCAGGATGTAAGGATGCTGACACCGGAGGAAGCATGGCTGCGATGTCAATTGAAGCACCACTGCCTTGCCCTAGCATCATTACACAGGACGATCACTCGCTTGAGGTCGCGGCTAGATTGGCTGGCGGAAGGTGATGCAAACACCAACTATTTCCATTCTCATGCAAGGTACAGGAAGCGCAAGAACTTTATTGCAAAGTTGCAGGAGGGTGATAGAATTCTTACAACACAGGAGGAAAAGGAATAGGCTGTTTGGCAGTTTTACAACAGCCTTTTGGGCACAGCTCGAGGAAGGACAGAAACTCTAAACTTGGAAGCCTTCTATCAGCCGCCCCATGAACTCTCGGAACTGGACGCCCCCATCGGAGAAGCAGAGGTGTGGGATGTGATCAAGAACCTACCTTCAGATAAGGCACCGGGGCCGGACGGCTTTACTGGACGTTTTTACAAGGCGTGCTGGAACATCATAAAGCAAGATGTGATGGCTGCGATAGGGGCATTGCACGGAGGAGATGGAAGGAAATTGCACCTGCTTAACTCATCGTATATGGTGCTTATCCCGAAGAAAGAGGATGCAATATGCGTTGGTGATTACCGCCCCATCAGCTTAGTGCATAGTTTTGCAAAACTAGTCACAAAGATAATGGCAAATCGGCTTGCTCCAAGATTGAAATCTTTGGTGGCGCCAAATCAGAGTGCATTCGTTCGTGGAAGGTGCATCCACGACAACTTCATGCTTGTACAGCACCTGGCCAAGTTCCTCCATCGCCAGGGGAAACCACGTCTACTCATAAAGCTTGACATCACCAAGGCATTCGACTCGGTTTCCTGGCCATTCCTACTTGAGGTGTTGACCCGCCTGGGGTTTGGAAGAAAATGGAGGAACCTACTATGCAACCTATTGTCATCATCCTCAACGAGAGTGTTGCTCAATGGTGAACCGGGCGAGATGATCCGACATAAGCGTGGCCTACGACAAGGGGATCCATTATCCCCGATGCTATTCATCATTGTCATGGACGTCCTTAGCAGTTTGGTGGCACAGGCAGAAAGGGCGGGGCTGCTCAACCCGCTGGCTCCAAGAGAGATAGGACACCGTATGTCTTTATATGCAGATGATGTTGTGCTCTTCGCCTCCCCTGTCAGTAGTGAGCTGTCCTTCCTAAAAATCCTTCTTCACAAGTTCGGGGAGGCATCCGGGCTGCACACCAACATGAGCAAATCTGCTATCATTCCAATCCAATGTGAGTCAGAGCATGTACAGCAGGTGCAACAGAACATGGAGTGTGAGATTGCGACCTTCCCATGCAGATATTTGGGGCTGCCATTGTCCATCAGAAGATTAACAAAAACTGACCTCCAACCAATCATCGACAAAATTGCAGACATGTTGCCGGGCTGGAAGGCGGCCTTGATGGAAAAATCAGGAAGACTAATCCTTATCAAGGCAGTGCTCACGGCAGTCCCCATCCACCTTCTCATTGCATTGGATGTACCAAAATGGGTGATAAAGGCCATAGACAAGCTGCGAAGAGCGTTCCTTTGGCGTGGAAGAAAGGAGCTTAGAGGAGGCCATTGCCCGGTTGCTTGGGACCGGGTCATGCGTCCTCTCCATTTGGGGGGCCTTGGAATTCACAATTTGGAAACTCTAGGATGGGCGTTGCGTATGAGGTGGCTTTGGTTTCAGAAGACTCAGCCCGACAATCTATGGACACTACTCAACATTCAGGTTCCAACTAACGTCAAAGCTTTGTTTGCAATTTCTGTCACAACAATAGTGGGGGATGGAACGTCAACGCTCTTCTGGACAGACCGTTGGATCCATGGCAAGACAATTTGCGACCTCGCACCAGCTCTCATGCAGTTCGTACGAAGAAGGGGGTGGCGAGCCCGTACGGTCAGAGATGCCTTGGACAGACATACATGGACTAAGGATATTGTTGGCGGCCTCCCGGTGCTCCCACTCTGGCAGTTCTTGCAGCTGTGGGACATCATTCAAGCGTTCCCGCTTAATCCGAATAAACGCGATCAACACATATGGACGCCGGAGCCCTCAGGCCAATTTTCATCGAGATCGGCATATGAACGGTACTTCATGGGGGGGATTGTGTTTGAACCACACAAGAGATTATGGAAGTCATGGGCGCCACTCAAGGTTAAAATTTTTATGTGGCTTGCTCTCTGGAACCGGTGTTGGACTGCGGATAGACTAGCACGCCGGGGTCTCCAACATCCGGAACGGTGCCCATTATGTGATCAGGTTGAGGAAGACATCCAGCACATCCTCACAACGTGCGTATTCGCTAGGGAAATCTGGTTCCGTGCACTGCACTGGATTGGCCTCGGCGAGCTGATTCCATCAGTGGAGGAGACATCTTTCATGGAGTGGTGGCGAAGAGCACATAAGAGAGTTACACGAGAAAAGAGAAAAGGCTTCAACATGGTCCTATTGGTCGCCTGGGAAATCTGGAAACACCGGAATAGGTGTGTCTTTGATGGCATTCAGCCGCATGCACCAAGGTTGCTCCAGGAGATCAAAGATGAGGCCAATCTTTGGACGATGGCTGGAGCTAGGAGGCTCAGACAGCTCTTGTAGACTTCCAGGGTAGGATTTTGGGTTGTCATTTGATTGTCGCCGGCGCGAATGTAAACTGAACTCTAACCTTGGCCAGAGTATGGCGATGTACCTATGATTTACTTCTTAATATAATGACGCGCAGTTCTCCTGCGTGTTCGAGAAAAAAAAAAAGGGGCAGTAAAAGCGTAACCACACCGTCAAAGCATGCATCTCGGTAAACAAAGAGTAACAAAAAAAATGCTAAAGCCGGAGTCATACTTACTTCCTCACCACGATAGTTGGGGTCAGCTGCAACCTCTTTGAGCTTGGCAACGTCAGGTAAACAGGCAGTAATCGTGTTGGTAAAGGCGGTTTGCCCGTAGGGAGTCGTAAAGTTGACATCAGCACCAGCCTATAGAATCGACAACAGTACAGATTAGTTGGGGTAACTTTAGGCCAGTCTCAATGGAAGTTTCATATAGAGTTTCATGAGCATTAAAATATATGCCACATTAGCAATTTTATGAAGGGAGAGAAGGTGAAGTTTCATAAGAATAGAGAGGAGTTTCATTCCAATGAAACCCTGCTGACTCATTTACCAAAAATCTAGTCTTGGTAATAGTGCAATGAAACTTGCATTGAGGATGGCCTTACAGAGAAAGAGCCCCCCCCAATGACAATTAAATTGAGCCGAAGTGACAATTAGCAGCGGCAAATTATTTTGTCTTTTAAACAATGGCACATTAATGCAGAGAGAGACATAAGATAATCAAGCAAGTTGACCTGGATCAGTAGCTTGATGCATTCCAAGGAGCGCGATCCGCATGCCAACATGAGCGCCAGTAGTTTGAGTTTCTAGTTATTATTACACACCATTGGGAGAAGAGTTGCCAACCAAACTTCGATGCGTGATGGATGGACTTACATCAGCACCACGGTCCAGCAGGATGCTGAGAACCTGATGGTGGCCCTTGGAGACAGCAAAGTCTAGAGGCGTCCACATGTTGGCGAGAGGCTCCACGGGAACTCCTTTTGAGAGGAGCAACTTCACAACGTCGCAATGCCCTTGAGGGAGGCAAGAAATTAATCCACAAAAAGAAATTTGGATCAGCCCAACTCCAGAATCGAACTAACTGAGTGATGAAGAAGATGAGAGATGGAGGAGACCATTCGTCGCGGCTTCATGGAGCGGCGTGAGGCCCCTGGCATCGGGCATCGCCGGGTCGCCGCCGTGGTCTAGGAGGTAGCTCAGGACAGGCAGGTTCCCCGCGAAGGCGGCGAGGAGCACGGGAGTGTGGCCTGCAGAAAGGAGCGCTCTCGATCGCAAAATTGGAGGTAGATGAAATGGATTGAATCGCTCGCAGGTCGCAGCACTAGAGCGTACCTTGGGTGGAGCGCGAGTTGACGTCAAGCCTGGGCCCCTCCTCGATCAAGAACTGGCAGATGTCGAGGTGGCCCTTGGCCGAGGCGGCGTGCAGCACGTTCCGCCCGCCGGTAGCCCTGATGCCCCGCAGGTCCACCTTCTTCGCCACCTCTAGCCAGGGTCGGAGGAGGAGGAAGCAATCGAATCAGTCAGAAAACAACAATGCGTGCGGTGTGACTTACTCCAAGGAAGAAGAAGAAAATGGTCTGCTTACCCTTGAGGAGGAGGAGGTTGCCGTCGAGGGCGGCCTGGAGAGCAACGCGGGAGAGAGCGGCGTCCATGGAGGTTGCTTCGGGACGTCTCGTAGTGGAAGAAGCCGAAACGACACAGGCTCACGAAAAGGTTTGGCCTTTGGACTCGCACACGAAAAATAGGGGCGCCTGCTTTATGTATAGACAGCGACAGTGGTTGTCCTGCTGCTCCCTTCTATTTGTACTCAGCTACTGCAATCGCCAAGCTGGGTTGTATTCTGTGATGGTTCTTAATTTTGTGGCGCCTTTTGTCATCATTTTTTATTTATTCCCATCGATCAATAATATAGAATAACTAGTACTACACACTCTAGTTTGTTCTGGGACAATGTGGACTGACAACAATGATGATAACCATAGATGTAATAGTAAACTTCGGGGGTGTTCGTTGCTTTAGCATTTAGCATTTAGACCTGTCACATTAAAGAGAATCTTATTATTTAAGAGTACTAAATAAAATTTAATGACAAAACTTTTTTACAGATAGGTACATCTTTACGAGACGAATCTAACGAGCCTAATTAAACTATATTTTGTTACAGTAATGCTACAGTAACCAGCGTCTAATCACGGCTAACCTACCCTCGTTAGATTCATCTCGCGATTTAGACCAGGGGTTCTGCAGTTAATTTTGTAATTAAACTTTATTTAATACTCTTTAATGACAAGATTCTTCCCTCTAAATTTTAGACCCCATGCAACGAACACCCCTTTCGTTCCTGAACTATCGCCGGAAGCTCAATTTCGTCCCTGAATCCAGTTTAGTTCCTGAACTATGAGTAACCAGTTCAAACTAGTTTCTCCTCCTATCTGGCCGTCCATGCATGTTGCCCTTAGACTTGGTTATGAAAATGTCCTTTTTACCCTCCCCCACCCCCACCCCCACCCAAATTTGTGCAAATTTTGATTCCATCTGTGCCGTGGGATACTGCCATGTATACCGTGGAAGGATACATACTACGGTATTTGGAGTGTTTAGGGTTGCGTTTATATGTCTTGTACAAATTTGATCCCCCAGAATATTTTGGTCCTCTTCGGAAGTAGCGATAGATAGAATCTCCTAATAATTGTACCTTAAAGCCTCATATCACGTTATCTACATATTTGGCGGAATATACCTTCCTTCTTTCGAAGATCGGATACCTGATAGGACAAGATGCACATACATGAATTCCACTTGGTTTGTTTTGGCTGTTTAAACTGTTATGCTAATAACTCTTGTTGGAGTAGGAAAGAAACTTCTAGAACAAGCTATCGGAATCCTAATCTAATATGTGGGCAATTTACCAAAGAAGTATTTTCTTACCTTGTATAAGAGAGCATCAACGAGTATAAATAGTAGAGTACCCCAAACATCGTAATTACCAGTTTTATTCAAAATAATAAAGAAAAAGCTCCACTCTACATTGTGATTTGCCTCTTGTCTACTTTTGTGTACTTACTAGCAAGTTGCCCGTGCGTTGCTACGGGAACAATATTAACTTGAGACTCCAGATTTGTGACATATTTAATTTATGCATCTCACCACCATTATTGCTAAATGAGTTTTTTTGATAATATATGTAGGGAAAGACACAAATTTTAGGGATTAATAGTCTGTGCATTGCAAAGTTTTTTTTATAGAAATGAAGTCCTTTGAGTCGAGTTCTCTAACTCAAGAGCAAATAACCATTCGCAAAAAAAAGAGAGCAAATAATCAAATCCTTCTCTCCTTGAATCAAACGTAAGCAGACTTGGATTTTAAATCATATTCTTTCTTTCTTTTCTAAACAAATTCCTTTGAACCTAAACAAACAAACTGTCTGCCCAGCGCCAAGAAATTTTCCCATGGACCGCAGCAGGCCCGTACCTGGACCGAACCCAGCAAGCAAGCAGCAGGCCGGCTCTTGCTTTCGTCCAGCTGGCTACCAATTCAGCCCAATACCAACCCATGTGCCCTGTACGTTCTTCTTCCCCATCGAGCAAGTCAGCTACAGGAACTCCAGATGTATATTTATACCTTCATCATCATGGAATCCATGTGAGCTACGGGAACTCCAGATGTGAACGCACGCGGAGAGGCGGACATACGGTAGCAAAAGAACGTACGTTTCACCTACGGGAAGTTTTTCATCTACGGGAACGATTCAGTGTTTCACTTTTTCATGGCGAGCGGTATTAATTTGTTGGCGCAGCCCGAAAACACAAACACACACAAGAACACGAGAGGTGGAGCTCGAACTCACAACAATGGCGCTGAACGCAGCGGCGACGAGTCACCTGTATCTTGGCGCTGTTTATTCTCTGGACTGGCAAACTGAGTGGTGGAGTACAAGGCTATATTTAACAGCCGGAGGACACAACACGACGCACGCTCTCCATGTTCGCGCTCTTGATCCTCGACGTCGCGGTCTTGTCGCTCCAGCGCTCGACGTGGCTTGCTCCGTGTGGATCGGCACCAACGCACCCAAACTCCTAACCGACTACGATTCGATCTGCATGCAGGAGCTATCCTGCGCGATCAGCGACCCCAACAGCCGTGATCCAAACAAATTGCAACAAACAACACACGACACACCGGCGCGAGACCTGTGCACGACAGACATCGGCAAACACCTGCCGGACTCAACATGAACACAAACTCCCTGACCGGACTATCCCTCAAAAAAACAAAAAAACTCCCTGACCGGACTAACCTCGGTCAGGCTTATTCCTTTTTTTTTTTGAGAGGTTCCTAACAGTATTGGCAGCGTGGCTCAACTTTCTTTCCTACTGGACTGAAAAGTTGTAGCCCATGCAGGCGGCCCCAACTTGCGACAAAGCACGGCCCAGCTGGTCCAAAATCTGGGTAAGCACCTTTCTTCTACCTCTCGACTGTATCGTCCAGAAGCAAAAGGCTAGATGCCATTCTACCTCTCGACTGTATCGTCCAGAAGCAAAAGGCTAGACGCCATTAGAGAAAGTTGAAGCTCCCAGATCGACGATATTAAAGCCAAACAATGCCAATGGATTGGGAAAACGGATTCGAAACAGTCTCCTCTTCCTTTCCCACTTAAGAAAATCAGGAAAATCGAACTCGTGTTGAACTCAGTAATTCGAATTCGGCATAGAAACAAATAGACGACTTGACTCTGACATGGAATCGGTAGGCAGAGGTCTGAAAAATTGAGGCTGACGATCCCTTTGAGACTTATTAAGTAGTAGAGATTCTTTACCGCCGATAACGTTAGCACAACATAAACTTCTTATGCATCATTCTAATGCTGCAGGTACACCTTCCAACAACCTAATAATGACTATTTGTAAGTCTAAAATGATGGCTTCTTGGACATAGATAACCAAAGATTTGAGTTTCCACTGAGAGCCAGCGCAGCCTAAGATTATATGCCATTTTCCCTTGTTTTCTGTAATGAAAAGTTGATTGCAGATTTCACTTCTCTCTGTGATTATGTTCCATTGAACCAAAATGGGGCATTAATTATTGATTGTTTGTGTGGTGTAGGTATGCGATGAATTTTTTGCTATGTCATTGTTTACAGCACTACTATATTATAATTTCGTGTACTACAGTTGATTCACAAAATACTAGTCCAGTTTAAAATGAACACAAAAGAGATTACTACAAAACACAGGCAGAGCAAGCAACCTCTCACATGCCGCGTAAGTATTTGTAGTTCAGTTTGTGAGCTTTGATTTTACAGTAAGTATTCTAAACTTGCTTTTATACATCCAGGGGCAATAATGAGCACGAATAACTGCAGTCCTCACTTGGCATGGAATATAGACACTGCAACAGTGACTTCAAAAGTCAAAATTGTCTGGTCCCTGCTCCCTAGGCTCTTTATTTCTCAGCACTTCAGCAGAGCAGTGGCGTCCCTGGGGTGAATTTGTGAAAAACGGAGCAAGGTGATGGAGAGAGGAATGCAAAACTGACCGGCCTTTGGGAACAGCTTGCGAATGCGTAAGCGGTCAGGTGCAGTTATTCCCATGCCCTGCTAGTACAACTCATCGTGCTGGTTAAGGACATTGTCATGACTAGACCTCCTCGCGTTCTTTGCTTGGCCTACAGACCAGCGTGTGCTGGTTGCCGGCGTTGTGCAGCTCGGTTCCATGAGAGAGAGGTCTTGAGTCTTGACTCTTGCGTCGTCTGCTTGCTAGGAGCAGCAAAGTTGCATATTAAAAGCCTGTTTGTTTGGGCTCCGGCTGTGTCTGTGAATGTGGCTTCTCTCTAAAAAATAACTCGGGTTCGGTTAGCCAAACTGCTCGGTTTTCATGGAGAAATCGCACCTATAACACTACTAAAATCGGTAAACCACTCGGTTTTTGCGGTTAACCTCGGTTCTCACACGGTTTACCGGCCGGTTTGCAGCTTTTTGGACCCTAGGGGATGGCAAGAAGGCTCGGACGCAACACAACTCGTCAAAAGGAACGAAGGAGATGTTATGGGCCGGCCGATGATGGTACTCTAGCGTCATGGTTATTATAGCACCGTCCTTTATTGCCTCTCGAGTTAGGTTAATAAATGATAAGATCAGTTTGTTAGGATTAGAGCCGAGTCTCCCTCTATATAAAGAGAGGCTCGATGGTCATATATAATCAAGGGAAAATTGGAGTCTTGACATCGAAAGATCCCCGGTTTAGAAATTTACCATTGAAAAATTTTAGTTCACTTTAATACCAGCGAAAGTTCCTCCGTTTAGAAATATACCATTCCGTGACGTTTTCCATCCGCCTGTTGCCAATCTCCGTTATCTTCTTCGCTGAGTTACTGGGAGCGGCGGGTGGTCATGCCGGCGAGCCGGCGACGCTCCATCTTCCCCGGCTGCGCCCCTGCAGCGCCCTCCCACCCCCCTCCCCGCCGCGTGACGGACAGCAGAGGCAGCGCCGTCACATGGCTGGACTTGCCGGCTCTCCACTCGTCGGCGAACTCACGGTTGACGCGCTTCCACAGCTCCGAGCACCGATTGTGCGCGGCGACAGGGTCCTCGTCGGAGTGCTTCGCAAACATTGGATACAGCGCCTGGCAAGCAATTTGTCGCCGTCGCAAGCAAACGACAGGCTGCTGAACGATTCAAGGACACCGGCATTTCGTATACATACAGCCGCGGACACCGGCATCCGATTCAAGTACGTGTGGCTCTCCTATTCCTGTACAAGCTGCAGCACCGTAGGTTCTAGTACAACTTACAAGGAAGCTCATCTCCCACAACATCCTGAAGGGAGCAGCTGCCAACGAGCGGGCGTTCCGCATCACAGAGGTGCAGTTGTCCTTCTTGTATAACCTGCTCCACAGCAAGCACGCGGATGGCGAGCCGAGCTTGTGGCGCGGGTGGCCCGGCCATGACGCGCGCGAGGAGGGGGCACGCCGGCGGCCAGGTGCGAGCTCGGGCAGAGGCTCGCCAGCGACCGGGTGGTGGGCATGCGCGGCGGCCCGGCCAGGACTCGCGTGGGCAGGGCTCGCTGGAGTGGAGACCAGGTGGGCACACACGGGCACGTGCTCGCCGGCGACCGGGTTAGCCAAGAAGATGGAAGTGTTTTGAACGGAGAAGACGGTGAGGTGGAAGGAAAACATCACGGAGTGGTAGATTTCTAAACGGAGGAACTTTCGCTGGTATTAAAGTGAACTAAAATCTTTCAATGGTAAATTTCTAAATCCGGGATCTTTCGATGTCAAGACTTCAATTTTCCCTATAATCAAGCTATCAAATGAAGACACATTCTTCCAATCCCCCCATACCTCTTAAGCTCTAGGCGAAGCAGAAGGCATATGTAATCAAGCTATCAATCAATGAAGACACATTCTTCCAATCCCCAATACCCCGAAAGCTCTAGGCAAAGCAGAAGGCCTAATACCCGACCATTACACTAGGCAAAGCAGAAGGCTTAATACCTGTTGGGGACTACACCGAAGCCCCTCTGACCCACGCGAAGGTCAACAACCACCAGCGAAGGAAGAATGAAAGAAGTGGACAGCACAGGAGTCTGAAGTTTACCAAGCTAAGAACCATGCTAAAGTAGCTAATGGCACACTTGTAAATATAATCATCTCACCCCCTATAAATATGGAGGGAGATGATCCTGTAATGACATCGGGTTTTCGGGCCACGAGCCAAAGGAGGAATCATTTGCACCGCACTCAGATCTCTCTAATCGTTTAACCCCTTCGCCCAGCATCGCGGGTGAAGGAGAGCTTCGCGCAACAGACCGCAGGGAACCTGAGTAAGAACACCTTCGTCCGGCACCGCGGACCAGGAAGGAGGGCTTCGCTCCAACCAGAAGGCGGCGACGACGAACAAGGAGGGCTTCGCGAGGTGATTCGAAGGCATCATCTACCTTCGAGGGCTTCGCCAGAACCAGGACGCTTCTATCAACCGTTGGAGGGCTTCGATACATCACACGGAGACCTTCGATCCCCCAACAATACCCTACCATTACACTGGCGATAATTTAATATTTCTTTTGAGTGTAAAAGAATGGAGAGCTGTGAATTGCATTGTCTTGAGAAAATGGAGAGAAAACTGTCCGTCTTAATAGAGTGAACAAAGAAAGCCATGTATGCCCCAATCTGGGGATTACAACAGAACACAAAGAAAATAATATAAACCACTGCAGTAGAAACATAGTTTGTTGTACATGATATACGGTGTTTAGAGGTGATATACTTTTCACTGTGATTGAAATAGAGCTTTCCACATGCCCTATTCCCAATACTTCTAATTTAGATATGACCAGACTTTACCTATAGATTACTAAAGAGAAGAATGAGACAGTTTAAGATTTGTGTGGTCATTTCAATATAAGAGACTGCATCATTGGGGCTAAACTAAGCTCTGGATGATTCGTTGCATCCAAAGTCAATGATGACCAAAAATGAAAGAAACTCAGTTACCATAAGTGTTGTCTTATAAGGCAATGCGCTGAGATTAAGCAAGTTTTGGGATTTTAGAAAAACCTTCGGTAGCAACTTCTTCCATTGCCAACCAACAGAGTTGCTAGTGGACAGTGATTTTGGCAATCACAAATAAATAAGCACTTCCATGGACAGGAAGTGGAAACCTACAAAACAAGGCAAGGTGCCCTTAGAACATATAAGGATTACCAAACTATCTGGATCTACAGCCGAATTAATGAAACAAGAAATTACTACCAATGAGGCCGGTGCCGCTATAATCTTCCTTCGATTAAAACACAAGACGGCTTTTAGCTTCTGCATCTGAATCTGATAATTATTCTGTGCAGTTTGTGACATGTTGCATGGCTATCTTACATGGACTTGACTGTGTGCAGCATGCTTTGGAACACTGCATCTTGTCACCTTCGTTCTCAGATGCTCAACATCATCCCATCGCTCTGCTTCAGCATAAACATTTGATACTGTGATAACATCTCCGTTATCCATTGGCATCAACTGGTGTAGTTCGCAAAAAGCTTTATTAGCAAGGTCAAAGTGCCCATGCACTCTGCATGCAGCTATAACCATCTTCCATAGCACGGAATTTGCCTTCACGGACATGTCCTTGATCATTTGATAAGCTTCATGGACCTTCCCATTACAGCACAACATATCTATCATGCAGCCATAGTGCTTCATATTGGGTACAATTTTGCATTCTTCAATCATGCTATTGAAATACGCTCTCCCCTCGTCCACTAGGCCACTGTGGCTGCAAGCAGTCAAAACACCAACAAATGTGACATGATCAGGCTCAACATTCATCGAATTAAAGAGCTCAAGTGCATCACACGAGTAGCCATGGACAGACAACCCAACAATCATCGCATTCCAGCATGTAACATCCCTGATTGACATGCTGTCGAAAACTTGTCGAGCAAGCTGCAAGTTGCCACATTTGGCATACATATCAACCAATGCATTTCCAACATATCCATCACCCGCAATGCCCTTGCTCAAAATGTAATTGTGGATTCCTCTCCCTAGCTCTAGGTCACCCATCTCTGCACAAGCCCCGAGAGTCGACACAATTGTCAACTCTGTCGGTTCAACGCCGTTGTGCTGCATCGCCCGGAAAATATCCAATGCTCGGCTGTACATCCTAAGCTTTGCATAGCCACCAATCAAGGTGTTCCAAGATACGGTATCCCTCTTCGGCATCTCCCAAAAAATCCTTGCTGCCTCAGCCATATTCCCGAGCCTCGCATTTCGCATGATCTCAGTGTTCCACCACGATATGCTCCTTGTTGGCGTCTCCTGAGAGACACGATATACGCCCTGCAAGTCTCCAGCGGCACCATGAGCAATCATCAGCGCATTCCAAGAGACGGCATTCTTTGCAGGCATTTCATCGAACACTCTTCTTGCGTCCTCGACGAGCCCGAACTTGCCATACATGGACACGAGCGCATTTTGCACATACCGATCGTGCACGCATCCCAGCTTCAAGATGCGGCAGTGCAGCTCGGCGCCCTTGGCAGCAAATGCAGCAGCGACACTGGCACAAGAGCTGAGCTTGAAAGCGCGAGCGCAGGATTTTAGGAGGGCCGGGAAGGCGGGGACAGGGGTGGGGAGGGAGAGGGAGGAGGCGTGGTTGAAGAGGATCAGCGAGCAGGACGGTAGGGGAGAGGTCGAGAATGCGGCGATGACCGGGCAGAAGAGGGACGGGGAGAGCACGCCGGGTGGGGCGGCGAGGAGGAGGGAGAGTGACGAGGTGCAGGCGGCCGGGAGCCGAGAGAGGAGGGCGGCGAAGAAGGCGGGGTCGTTAAGGAGGCCGAGCTTGGCGAGAAGCGAGTGGAACTGGTGGCCGGCGGCGCTCCGACGAGGGAGGCGGCGAAGGAGGCAGAGAACGGCGGCCGGGGTGTACGACTCGCGCATGGGCTTTGCGCGCTTGGTTGCCTGGTGTCCGGTGGGCTGTCAGTCCATTGCTGTTGTGAGCCTGCTGCAAATGAGCGGACCATGGCCGGTGTGAGTGTTTTGTTCCTTTTTTTTTTCTTTCTTTTGGTGTAGCCGGGCAAAAGTTGATCAGTTAATTTTAGCGAAGTGATGGTAAAAAAAAAAAGAGTTAATTTTAGCGAATTATATCATGTTCCAGGCAGACCATATATAGTTTCTTCAGTTCAAAAAAAATATAGTTTCTTAATCCCGTTTGTTTTTATAGAGATGCTTGAAAGGTAAAATGATGTCCCATTTTGGCCAGTGAAATAAAATACCGATACTGGTGTCACTTTTCTTAAATTTTCTGCCTTTCCTATATTTACCTTTTCAGCAGCACGAGTAGTCAAAATCCTTGTTCCACTTTGAAGAAACAGTGAAAGCCCCCAGATGTTTGCCTCTTGAAAGATCACGGTATGTGTACAATCACTTGGCTCACAAGTCCAAATGATTTACATCAGTTATTTGGGCAGATTTCTAGGATTTGCATAAGAGAGTTATTTATATTGCGAAGTTGACTTTACGCTAAAATGCATCACAGCATTATACTAGTGGATAATAGATATGGTCGTTTGATTGGAGCTCTCTGAATTATTGAGAGACAAGCTATGTTTTGTCGGGCATATCTATTGGTCATATTGGGGCCCAAATTCATTTTGCCTGTGTTCCAGTGGCAATCTAAAGTTATGGCAACGAAACTTTTGTTAGAGCCATGACATCTCTCAAGTTGCAGGCTTAGACTGACGTATAAGCCTTACACGTCCTCCCGCTCGTAGATGACTGCTATTAACTAGTGGAATGTGGTCGCAATCATAGGAGAAGCTTCGTGTGAGCCGCTGATGGTGGTGCTACCCCACAAGGCCACAATGGATCATGTTGGACATGAAAAGGACTCATGAGGGATCTTGAACCCTGAATAAAAAAGAAGAATAATTGTGTTCCTGAATATATACACAATTTTTCAGTCTAGAAGTCATCAATAATTCCATGCATCTATATTCTGTCTAATTAAGAGTTTAATTTATTTGAAGCGTGAGACTTGAAGACTTAGAGGTTTTACTATTTTTTCTCAAACGAAAATAAAGTTCCTCTGACAAATATGGCAGAGCCTCACTGAGGAACAAGCAAAGTCACCTATAAGCAGAATCATGTTGCATAAATTTATTTATTTTGTAGAATAGGACATACTCTTTATTTATTGGATTGGTTAGTCTTCCCAAGCTCTGACTTCCTCTGATCTCCCTCTACATATTTCAACTGTGAAGCATCTGCATCCTCCCCTCTCGAAGCGATAGACTTCAAGCACCCAAATCGCACAAGCTCAGGCTCAGTCCATTGATTTCTTCCACGAAAACTGCTGCAGAGGAATCCACCACACAGATGATGCTTTCGAGGCACAGATTTTTCAAGTTCAGATGAGCCGCAGGTTCTTCCCGTGCTCTGCATCTCCTTGCAATTGCTGTCTGATCCGCTGCACGCCTGCACAACCTTAGAGAAACAAAAATCTCTGTGCTCCTCTCTGCTGCTAGCGGCCAAGCCAGTCTCATTTCTTCCACGCATAGTCCTCTGTTTCCAGGTGACGAGCTAGCGACAACAAGGAAGCTGTCGATTTCATCGATCGGTACCTATATATTCTCTTCTTCCACCGGTAATTATCCATCGATTATTCCTTCATTTTTCGCACATCAACTGTGTCGTCCTGTTGCAGATCACAATCGAAAAGGGACATGCTGGCATAGCACAATTAAGTTGGGTGATCGACGGATAAGAAGAGAATTCCACTTTGCACAGTCCTTTGGAGGCATCCAGTTCCATCACTCAATCACCAAATCTGTCAGCTATTATCTCCTCGCTAACCCCGGTGGTGTGCGTGTCCTTGCCACATATAGTTCTCTCTGTCTCTCGCTTGTCCTGTCAAGTACCCCATCTGTGGTGATAACTTGTCAGCGTCAGATGAGTGCACGGCCCTGCCGCTCCGGCGCCGCGCACCACGCCTTCAGGTTCGCTTCCTGGGCGTCTATGGCGTGGTCGCTCATCGACTCCCCCTCCAGCACCAGCAGGTTCACCTGGCTCCTCTTCCGCGTCTTCACCTACGACTGCTGCGCCAACCGCGGCCTCTAACACAGGCTTCTTCGGACTAGCAGCTTCTCTTCATAAATATATAGTACAAGGCAGCAAGTAGCTAGTCCAATCTCTTTGTTTGCTGCAATTAGCTAGCAAGCTCAGCTATGTCTGGGACACGGCGGTGCGGCGGCCGGCGACCGGAGAAGCCAGCGGTGGTGGCGGACAACAGCAACGGGTACGTCGAGACCGACCCCACCGGTCGATATGGCAGGGTAAGTGTTACTCCACAAGTCCCCTTTCATAATTTCTGCTTATTTCGATTTCTTATGTGATTTTCTTGCGTCTGAAATTTGAGAAGCATATATCTGCTTCATTTGATTCATCGAGCATGAACAATCAAAATTTTGAGTCAATCCAATCAATAATATGATGAGCACCATATTTTCACCATTCTAATCATGCGTGCTTGCTCGATAGCTATTTTTTTTTAAATGACTATAATGGCTACCGTCCTTGCATAATACTCCCTCTATTCTTTAATTGATGTTGTTAGGACAGGATTTTTAGTGCAAATTTGAACTAAAAACTTTGTCCTAACGTCATCATTTAAAGAATGGAGGGAGTAGTGCTGGCTGCTGCTACTTCGCATCACATGCTGAAAGAAATTAATTAAGCTTATAGGGTTCACACAATAAGTTTTTTAAGGATGGATTCCATCATGATGTGCACATCGGAACTGCCTCTAAGCAAGGATACAATTATTGCACCTTTTTCCTTTTCTTTCCAGGTGATTTTGGCTTTTCCTGGCTGTAGGGCTGCACTCTCCACATCTTGTTTTCTTTTACCAAATACATTATACATTGTGAAGTATTACTCATGATGAATCTTAGTAATAAACAATTCCTTAGGTTGTCAATTTGTGTCATTTTTAGCAGTTGATGTGCAACGTTAAAAGCAATTTACTTAGGACAAAATTAAATGTGAACTTATCCATAGTTGGGATCAGAGGGAGTATGTTGATAAATATAAGATCCTATCTGTAATTTCTCCAAAATCTTAGTTGAGCTAGCTGCAAGATGCTTAATTACGACAGCTTTTGCCATATGAAAAAGGTGGAATCATCAAGATGTACAAGGCCTTTTGAAACATATTTAGATCTGGATATGGAGCCAGTACTTAATTAAGCTGTTGCTCAGGTGGTTTTACAGATGGCATCTTATGAACAATAGTAAACAAATTAACAAGAGCGAAGTCCATATTAGAATACACTTAGTTTGGTCAACTGGTGGGTCATTAATGCTAGAATGGTGATGAGTCTGGTAGTGACTCCACTTCCAATCAGAAAAAAGTTATCGAAGAGTCAAAGGAGGAGCTTGATTGGTATTTGAAGTGTCCCGATTAGTTTGGATACTGTTGGCGATGAGAATTTTCTTTTCCATGTGTCAATATGCCAATAATAAGATGCTTTGAAAGCTTGAAAAAGGATATGCCATGTCATATCCAAAGATTAGGTGGTTCATCTTTTAGTCTAGTGGGATCAAGTCGTAGCAGTCGCTTTTATTTGCTCATCCTTTGAGGAGCTTCAACCGGGGCATAATTGCATCTTTTTCTTTGTGAAAAATAAAGTAAAAATATTTAATGTCAATTTCAGTGTCATGCAGTTCTAAGAGATTTTTGTTTTATTTTTCTTCAGGAAGCTAATTTCACAGAAAAAAAATAGTTTATCAACTGTGAGCGCTCAAAAGCTTAATTATTCAATCCATAAGTTGTGTGCTAATTACCTCTAGTACGATTTTGTATTGGCATGCATGCAGTTCGACGAGCTGCTTGGCAAAGGTGCGATGAAGTCGGTGTACCGCGGCTTCGACGAGGAGCGGGGCGTGGAGGTGGCGTGGAACCAGGCGAGCCTCAGCGACGTGCTCCGGACGCCGGACGCGCTGCAGCGCATGTACTCGGAGGTGCAGCTGCTGAGCACGCTCCGTCACGACGCCATCATCGGGTTCCACGCGTCGTGGGTGGACGCCCGCCGCCGCAGCTTCAACTTCATCACGGAGCTCTTCTCCTCCGGCACGCTCCGCTCCTACCGCCTCCGCTACCCGCGCGTGGGCCTCCGCGCCGTCCGGTCGTGGGCGCGCCAGATCCTAGGCGGGCTCGCCTACCTCCACGCCCACGACCCGCCCGTGATCCACCGCGACCTCAAGTGCGACAACATCTTCGTCCACGGCCACCGGGGCCAGGTCAAGATCGGCGACCTCGGCCTCGCCGCCGTTCTGCGCGAGGCGGGGCAGGCGGCGCACAGCGTCATCGGCACGCCGGAGTTCATGGCGCCCGAGATGTACGACGAGGAGTATAATGAGCTGGTGGACGTCTACTCGTTTGGCATGTGCATGCTGGAGATGCTCACCCTGGAGTTCCCCTACGCTGAATGCTCCAACCCCGCACAGATCTACAAGAAGGTCGCCGCCGGCAAGCTCCCCGACGCCTTCTACTGTCTCAAGGACGACGAAGCCCGGCGGTTCATCGGACGATGCCTCGTCCCCGCCTCCAAGCGGCCGTCCGCGGCGGAGCTCTTGCTCGACCCGTTCCTCCTCGACGTCGACCATCGTACCGCGTCATCGCCACGTGCCATGCCCCTGCCAGCTGTTCCATTTACCCGCAGTGCCAGTGACACAACCGAAACATCGTCCTTGTCGTCGGTTGAGCAAGATCATTCAGAGGAGGCACCGGCAAGGAATGACAACATGACCATCACCGGCAAGCTGAACGCTGAGGAGGACACCGTCTTCCTCAAAGTACAGATCGCCGATGAGACAGGGCATGCCCGGAACATATACTTCCCGTTCGACCTGGCGAGCGACACGGCGACGGAGGTGGCGAGAGAGATGGTGAAGGAGCTGGACATCACCGATCGAGACCCTTTGGAGATCGCCGCCATGATCGAGCAGGAGATCGACAGGCTGCTGCCCGGGAGAGAGCAGCACGAGTACACGTATGGGGCACATGATGACGACGAAAATGAGGAGCAGCCTCCTCCCTTCTACTACCTCTCCTCTTCTCCCACCTCATCCCAGGGGTCGTCTCTCTGCGGGGTGGGGCCCTGGTCTTCTGGTGCCTTCTCTGGCCCACATGGTGGTGGGTGGTCCAAAGGTAAACAGCATGCTTTTGCTTGCTTTCCTGTTTATACCGTCGTGCATGGTCATTAATATTCATGACGAACAAAATCTGCACAAATGAAAAAAACGCACACATATACACATTTTACAAACAATATGACCTGGTAGGTACCACACCAAAGTTTGCTGTTTTCCTGGTAGGTACTAGTAATATGTCATCCATATAGATCAGATCACAGAGCATATTCGCTGAACCACCTTTTGTCCCTATGCGGCAGCCGTACGTAGAAAAAAATAGAATAGCGACGAGGCATCACCGATTACTTGACCTGCTAATAGTGTTGACTAATTGAGCCGCCGCTGTTCTTGCCCCTGCCGCATTCATCGTGTAGGAAATATTTGACACCCTAGGCTATTAGGCACACGTACGTAATACCTACATCGGTTCTGTTTCTAGTGCGGCTAGGGGCTGCAATATCACAATGAAATGTAGTTGTCGTGTCGTTAGATGTTTTTTATTTTTGGCTCAAGAACTGAACAACATCCACATCTTGACAACAATGCATTTTGGGTACACTTTTGTTTGCTGTAGATCATTACTGCCACGCTTTGATCGATGACGATGACATGAGTTCGATGCACTCAGGTAAGTACTCTGCTCTGCATTATGATACCTCAGGTCACGAGGAAGAAGAGGCCCAAGTAACTGAAGAAGAACAAGTCGGAGTAAGGCCTAGCAGTAGCTCCTCAAAGAACAAGACCACCACAAGGTTCGGCCCGGGAGAGAGCAGCAGCAGCAGCAGCAGCAGAAGCCCACGACGTGGAACAGATACGGCCTACTTGCAGTCCAACAAGCAGTCGCTGGCGCAGCAGCTGCAGCGGCGGTGCAGCATGTCGCCGCACGCCGGCCGGCCGCGGCGGCGCAACGGCGAGGACGAGCGGCGCGGGAGGCTGAACCGGAACCGTTCGATGGTGGACATGCGGAGCCAGCTGCTGCACAGGACGTTGGTCGAGGAGCTCAACCGCCGCCTCTTCTTCAATACCGTCGGCGCCGTCGAGAACATCGGCTTCCGCGCGCCGTCCGGCTACGGTTCCTCCAGTGGGCGTGGCCGCGCTGATGGCCATCGCAGGAGAAGCAGAGACGATAAGGACCGGTACTACATGCTCTGAGGGCCAATCCGAGCTGTTCTTGCTTTGGATAGTGTCAGTACAGCTGCAGGCACACAATATCAAGTTGATTGGATCACCGTGCAAAGGTGCAAAGCGCGTACTCCCTCTGGACTTTGGACTTTTACTGTTGTCGTTCTGACAGAACTTTTGAACTAAATTTGAACCGAGCTAGCTGTCCGGACGTCAATAAAAAAGAAACAGAGGGAGTATGTGAGTTGTCGCGGACGGGCTCAGGATTGCGTGTGTATTATATTTTTCAAGAGTGTAAATTACATTAGTGATGCTAGCGCCTAGATACTCCACGCAACTGCAGATACCCAAAAAAAAGGTCGAAGAAAAGGTTTAAAAAAAAGTACTCAGTTTAACTAGTTAGCCTATAGCTGCATCATTCTCAGGCCAAGCTGCATGTTAAAAACTTTGCATTGTGTATATGGTTGGTACATTTGTTGTAGCTAGCTAGTACTTTGTGCATGTTATATTAAAATTTTCGTGACCATATTTCTTAAAGATATGTTTCCCTCTTTCGTTCAAAGTGAATTTAGTTTGTTATAACCAGTTCAAGCAAAACGGAGGACCACACATCTTGTTTCCTGCATTTTCTTCTCCTCCTTAAAATCAAGTGCCTTCTTGTTTGCCCACATTCTTGTTTACCACTCAAGCGCATTTTCTTCTGCTACAACACATCCTTGTTTATGTCTCTTTTGGAATTTTTTATTCAACTATAGAGATGTTCAGCGCCCTGCACCATTAATGTTAGAATCTTGTCTTTTCTTTATCTATTCCTAGATTCATAGAAGTGTGGCAAAGAATAAGAAGAAAAAATATATTGTGAGTTGCTGGGAGCTAAGAAGCTCGCTGAAATCATGTAGTCCCCGGCTGGAATGTTTTGTGGGTGGAGTTGTCAATTTTGTAGCCGGGGCGAATGTAATGTAAGAGTAAAACCTACCCCCGACTAGAGGATGACTTTGTAACCGATTATTTCAGAGAATTTTGCTATTTTAGCATTGGATACGCCGGGCTTCGTTGAAATAGCATGACAAAGTTGGGCTTCACCCTTTTACCATTATAATCACTCCCTCTCCGTTCCTTTACCATTGTTAAATGTTTTAACAGTTTTGTCATTTACAAGAGGTGTAAAAAGACAACACTACCCCTCAACTCTCTTTCACGCATACAACCAGTCGTTTTAACTGTACAACTGCTCTTTTTCACATGTTAATGAACAAAAACAATCAAAATATTTCACTGAACAAGGCATAATTATGACTTCGAAATTCCACAAATTTAAAGGATAAGTATGACTTCAAAAATTCCACAAATTCATAAATCCATCACATGAACACAAATTAGGAAGTCATAATTATCTTTTGAATTTGTGCCATCAAAATTATCCTCTGAATTTGTGAAATTTTTGAAGTCATAATTATGCCTCATTGTTCAGTGAAATATTTTGATTGTTTGTGTTCATTAACATGTGAAAAAGAGCATCTGTACAGTTAAAACGACTGGCTGTATGCGTGAGAGAGAGTTAAGGGGCAGTGTTGTCTTTTTACACCTCTTGTAAGTGACAAAATTGTTAAAACATTTGACAATGGTAAAGGAATGGAGAGAGAGTGATTATAATAGTAAAACGGAGAAGCCCAACTTTGTCATGCTATTCCAGCGAAACCCACTGTATCCAATGCTAAAATAGCAAAATTCTCATTTCTTCTTCTTAGTACAAATACATGCAGTTCTCCTACTTGTTAGAAGAAAGAAAAAGAAAACATGTATTGCGTTAGTACTCTTTTGGCCCTTAGAAAGGTAAAGGTGGTAGTGCTTTACTACTAACATTGTATATCCTATTCTTATATCTGATATGGCCAGGTCATTGTCTAAGCAGAGAAGGGTTTAGTAACATGAAGAATATGCCTTCTACCGGTGCATAAGTCATGATTATGTGTGCAATTATATCACGCAAATCATGATGAGTGGAAGAAAAGAAATGGCTCCAACGATACGTACGTATCATCCGGTTGAAAGAAAAATGGCCGTTTGACGTTTGTACATGCAATTCAGTCTTTTAAAAATATGTGTAGATATCTTGAAACTTAATACTACCAGGAACTGTTTCCTACTTGTTCAAAATGTCATGAGCTGGCAGTGCAATGATCTATAAGAAAATATACCATCATTTTTTTTGCGATTACATAGTACAACTCAGACACTCATAATGCACGCATACTCACCCTTATGAACACACGTACGCAAACCTTATCTTATGGGCATATTCGAAGACTGAGCCGACAAATCCTCGAGATTGACGAAGTCACCACTGACGTATGAAAACGTACCACTACTAATGATGCTAAAAACATAGCATTATTAATAGGGGCATGCGCAGGTACGACATGGTTCACGTTTGTGTAGCTTTTGTTGTTCTACTACCATATCAAAAGCCGTCTTTGCATGCGCGTGTTCAGAAGCAAATAGCTCTGATGCCATGAGAAGGCTTCCTCACGATGGGGCACAACACGCTAGAGACGCCTACCGGTGACTGCGAGTGCTGCTCCGGCCTTGCAAAGTTACTAAACAGCTCCGCTGGCGAAGCAGATCGATCTAATGAGGGTATGTTCGTGATGTTACCAAATACCTACAGATTTTTGTTGAAGTGTATAAGTGAATTGCTAATGTTCTCCTGTTGGCTTAAGCTTTTGGACTCATCTGGTTAGTGCGTTTACTTTAACATGGCATCAGGGTTAGAGGTCTCGAGTTCTTTACATTTGCGCCTTCATCTCTGGCTGCACGTGACTGAGCGTGTTGAAGTGTATAAGTGAATTGCCTATCTTTTTCTATTGGCTTAATCTTTTGAGTTTATCTGGTTAGTGCGTTCACTCTAACAATTCTTACTAATGTTGAGGTTGGCAGTTTTAGCTTCCGCTAAAATCTCAATAGATCGTCGTCTCAATTTTGAAAAATACACATAATGGCACCATAACTCAGCTCAAAGCTGTTTGTGAACGTAGGTCTAGTGCATCTCCCTGCCGACTATCTCAAGATGTCATACAAGATGTTGTGCCTTATATATTATATACTCGGTCGTTTGTCTAATAACAACATGAGTTTAACAACGCGAGGACTGTGTGCCTTATACCGGTGCATAAGTTATGATGCAGATGTGTAGTTCTGTCATGAAAATCGGGTGAGTCATGAAACAGAAACCGCTCCAACAATCCACATTGATCACATATCATCTCTGGTTGAAAGAAAAACGGCCGCTTGTACTGTGATACTGCCTGCTGCAGCGCGCGTCGAGGACGAGACAGCTGGGCATACATGCAGCCGTCTGCGCGGGTGGAGAGGAGCTGGACGCGCATCTGTGGTCCGTGTGGACCATCCACTTCTCTTTCGCTTGATCCAAGAACACCTTGATATTCCATCTCAAAAAAAAGAAAAGAAAAAGAACACCTATATTACCAAGCTCTGCCTGCTGATCATCTAGTCCCTGTGACGTCAAAACTTACTGCTACGGTATTGATGGAATGTTACCTATGGTACGCAGTAACGACACAAGGATATAGAGAAGAAAAAGAATCATCACAAAAGAGAAAATGCTCTGCAAGCTCGTCAAGCAATACAGTACTATTACACTCCTTGATGCTACAAAGCAGAGTGGAAAGAAACTCATGAGAACTTGCATGCGCTTATAGTATGAAATCGTGTGTGAACGAATTTATGTACATACATTCTTTTTTTTTTCAACCAAGGGAGCATTCTCCACTCTCCAGTGCCTCCTTTTTCATTGAATAAGAATCCACATAAATGGTATATGTTAAGCACACCCTCATGACTGACCATCAGGTTTACAAGTTTTGCTTGACAACTTATTCAGGCTTCTGAAAAAATCCACCATTTAGGAACTACGTTGTTGCATCTTTATTACCCATGAGGAGCTTTCCTTTGTAACTTCTGATTCGTCGGTACCCTGAGTTTTGAGTTTGTTCGGGACGAGCAAAGTTTAAGCTTGGGGAGGTTATTGGCAGTAGTTAAATCTCCATTCGACCTCCAACATGTCGGTAAATAAAAAGTATTTCACCAAGATTCTATGCATATTAGTTAGGATTAATGTAGTTTCACAAATTTTGGTGATATTTGGATGCAGGAGAATACTCTGGAAGAAACTGGGCCTATAACGAAGAAAAGACAGGACGGTCGGCCTCGCCTCTAGATCGGCAGGCCCCACTTATTACCCAATGACTCCGGTCTTCCTCCAGTGGGCAGGCCAACCACGCAGAAACCAAAACCCACTCTGCAGGATTCCACTGACATTCCAGAAGGTGGGCTGTTGTTGGTGGTTCTTGTTGGGGTATCGAAGGTCCCGGTTGGACTCAGCGAAGCCCTCCAACATGTTGTGTCCAATGATCCTGTTGAGGCGAAGCCCTCTTGGTGTTCTGACGTCTGTTGACCTCCTGGCGGAGCCCTCTGGTTCAGTCTGCGGAGCTAGACGAAGGTTCGTTTGCCCAGGCTATTCCTTGGGTCTTTCATTATGTGTCACACCGAAGCCCTCTTCTGCCTGCGATGCCAGGCAAAGGGGATTGAGATGACAAAGATTTGTGGACGGAGTAAATGAAGTGTCTTTGGCTCGTGGCCCGAAAAACAGATGTCATTACAGGATCCCCTCCCCACATATTTATAGGGGGAGGAAAGATCGTTATTACAATAGTGCCCTTTGTCAATTCTGTTATGTCTCTCCGCTACAGGCGTTGGTCTTCATAGCATCGCGGCTGGCTTCGCTCAGCTGCTACGCGAACACCCTTTGCTCAGTCTTGTACCCTTCGCATTGAGTCTTTAGCCTTCGACTATTGTCTTTGACCCTTCGCCTGTCGAGTACTTGTTGCTGGACCCCTAACATTAGCCCTCAACTGATGAAGTACCACGTGAAATGAGGTCCTGAAGCAGTTTCCTATAGTTCTGCAACAAGTCAAAACGTCACGTCATTTATTTTAGCGTCGCGTCCTTTCATTTTTACTTTTTGATTCGGAGTGGCTCGTTTCCCGGTGCGCTACCCGTGCCTATAAAAGGAGTGCCATCTTCGGCATTTTACTGAAGTTTTGAGCCTTCATTTTTACTGCGACAAATCTTTTTCCTCGACGCCTTCGCTGCATCCTTTGTCGCCCTTCGCTGACAGCTTGTTTTTGCGAAGATGCCTCCCAAGAAAGCTTTGACCGATAGGGTCTTTCGAAACGAGTTCGGGCATTCTGAATGCACCGACGCTTACCTTACAGAGAATTTTCTCGCAGAGTATGGACCCTCGTTCTCGTGGCTCCAGCTTGATTCTGCATCCGGAGGCCGATGAGGCCGTGGTCTTTCTTGAATTCTTCAAGTATGGGCTTCGGGCACCCGCACATCCCTTCATTTCTCAAGTCCTAAACGCCTTCTGTTTGGATATTTGTCAGCTTACTCTAAATGCTATTGCGAAGCTGGCTATCTACGTTTGGGCGTGTTAATCCGAAGGACTTACTTCCAGCTTGTCGGCCTTCTCTTTCACTCATCGGGTTCACTTTCAGCCAACTTAGACCGAGTGTTCAGATAGCTTCGGGGTAAGCAACTTCGCCCCTGTCACCCAAGAAACCATTCCATCCTTTGGTCAAATGAATAAGGTTGCGGCGCATTGGAAGCGGAAGTGGTTTTATATGAAGTTTGGTGGTGGTAATGGGATTGTCAGTGTGATGAAGCCTCCTGAATGGCTGACTTTTGTTGATATCGCACATGATGATGAGTTCAAAGGCTGTATCGATGCCCTTCGCAGGATTAGACGCTTTCTGAGCTGTCGGGACCTGGTAGAAGAGTATATCTCTGCTGGCGTGAATCCCCTTTGGCCTAACTGGAACCTTCAGTTTGCTGAGGATCGTTATGAGAATGGCCTTCGCAAATACGTGTTAGAAGGTGGTGGTCTTTTTGTTGCTGAAGTCGAGGCATTGGCCAAGGAAGTGGTTGGGTCCTTCGTTAAGAAGGAATTCACCGGCCGCCAGGAAGCTGGCATACCAGCTCGGTTTAACCGATCATTCGAAGCTCGCGGCTATCCGTACATTGAGTATGCAACTCCCCTTCTGAAGCAGAAAAAACGTTCTAAGGTTTCAACCTCTGAGCAGCCTGCTTCATTGAAAAGATGTCATGGTGGGAAATCTTCGGTTCTTTTTGCAAAACGTCTTCGCGGGCCTGCTTTGAATGTTGAACCTGTTAACGTTGCTCCTCCCAATAGTTCTGAGGAGAACGATGATTCTTCGGATAGCGACTCCTCCGAAGACTCTTCATCTGAGGATGATCCCTTTAGCAGGCTTCCTCATTTTCGAACTTTGGAGGGCGAGAAACCCTTGGAATTCGAAGCCGACTCTTGTCCTGAGTATTCCGGGCACGAACTTCCCTCATCGACCCCTTCGGAACTATTCCCTGGCACTCCGTTTGCGAATGATGTTGACAAAGTGATGTATGATCTTCAATTCCTTAAGGAGAAGCAAAAGCTCGCCGAAGTGGATGATGAATACTTGTTTAAAGCCTTATATGGCAACCATATCAAGGTTTGCTCCTTTATTAGCTTATTATTGTTATATATATTTTCTAGTCGTTTATTATTGAATTCCTTCTTTTTCAGACTGTAAGAACCGCCCAAGTTGTATCAATTTTAACCGAGCTAGCTATCTGTCCACAAAAGGGACGCTATGCCGAGAGCTCAATAAAAATAGACACAACCCCGGTAGTCCCCCGATATGCTTCTCAAGCATTGCCCAAGACCAAAGCACACGGTATTCAACGATGTCAATCATCACACCATCACATAAACACATAGTTCTCAGATTTTACGAGGTTACATCATTACAATACGAGTCATACAAATAGTGGACAGATTCTGAAATATTACAAGAATGAGAGCATAAGTTCATTGTTTCATCTCCCAAACTTCCTAAAACATAGAATGATCATCCGGCCATAGTAGGTTCAGATCCTAGCATCATATTCCAACGAGTACGCAGCGGAAACCATTTTTGAAATAAAGCAAAATAGCGATGGTGCTCAGCCCACGAACACCACCGACAAGCGTCATAACGGTACAGCCACTACTCCTCCCGTTCGGGTGACTGCAGTGCTTTTTTGTGCAAAATGGATCGAGGAGCGGTTGTTTTAACTTATTATGATGGGTTTGATGTAATTGGATGGTTCCCATGGGAAAACACTCAAAATGTGAGTTTAGTTGCAAGCTCGTCAAATCGGGCAGTTCCGGAGCCGTTCGGGTGACTCCAGTGCTTTTTTGTGCAAAATGGATCGAGGAGTGATTGTTTGAACTTGTTATGATGTGTTTGATGTAATTGGATGGTTCCCATGTCAAAACACTCAAAAATGTGAGTTTGGTTGCAAACTCGTCAAACCGGGCACTTCTGGAGCCGTTCGGGTGACAGCAGTGCTTTTTCGTGCAAAACGGATCTAGGAGAGATTGTTTTAACTTATTATGATGGGTTTGATGTAATTGGATGGTTCCCATGGGAAAACACTCAAAATGTGAGTTTAGCTGCAAGCTTGTCAAATCGGGCAGTTCCGGAGCCGTTCGGGTGACTCCAGTGCTTTTTTGTGCAAAATGGATCGAGGAGTGATTGTTTGAACTTGTTATGATGTGTTTGATGTAATTGGATGGTTTCCATGTCAAAACACTAAAAAATGTGAGTTTGGTTGCAAACTCGTCAAACCGGGCAGTTCTGAGCCTTTCTAGAGCCGTTCGGTTGATTGCAGTGCTTTTTCGTGCAAAACGGATCGAGGAGCGATTGTTTTAACTTGTTATGATGTGTTTGATGTAATTGGATGGTTCCGATGGGAAAACACTAAAAAATGTGAGTTTAGTTGCAAACTCGTCAAACAGGGCAGTTTTGGAGCCGTTCGGGTGAGTGCAGTGCTTTTTCGTGCTAAACGGATCAAGGAGTGATTGTTTGAACTTGTTATGATGTGTTTGATGTAATTGGATGGTTCCCATGTCAAAACACTCAAAAATGTGAGTTTAGCAGCAAACTCATCAAATCGGGCAGTTCTGAGCCGTTCTGGAGCCGTTCGGTTGACTGCAGTGCTTTTTCGTGCAAAACTGATCGAGGAGCGATTGTGTTAGCTTATTATAATGTGTTTGATGTAATTGGATGGTTCCCATGGGAAAACACTAAAAAATATGAGCTTAGTTGCAAACTCGTCAAACCGGGCAGTTTTGGAGCCGTTCGGGTGACAGCAGTGCTTTTTCGTGCAAAACTAATCGAGGAGTGATTGTTTGAACTTGTTATGATGTGTTTGATATAATTGGATGGTTCCCATGTCAAAACACTCAAAAATGTGAGTTTAGCTGCAAACTCGTCAAACCGGGCAGTTCTGAGCCGTTCTGGAGCCGTTCATTTGACTGCAGTGCTTTTTCATGCAAAACGGATCGAGGAGCGATTGTGTTAGCTTATTATAATGTGTTTGATGTAATTGGATAGTTCCCATGGGAAAACACTAAAAAATGTGAGCTTAGTTGCAAACTCGTCAAACCGGGCAGTTTTGGAGCCTTTCGGGTGACTGTTGTGCTTTTTCGTGCAAAACAGATCGAGGAGCAATTGTTTTAACTTGTTATGATGTGTTTGACGTAATTGGATGGTTCCCATGGCAAAACACTCAAAAATGTGAGTTTAGTTGCAAACTCGTCAAACCGGGCAGTTCTTGAGCCGTTCGGGTGACTGCATTGCTTTTTTGTGCAAAACGGATCTAGGAGCGATTGTGTTAGCTTATTATGATGTGTTTGATGTAATTGGATGGTTCCCATGGGAAAACACTAAAAAATGTGAGCTTAGTTGCAAACTCATCAAACCAAGCAGTTCTGGAGCCGTTCGGGTGACTGCAGTGCTTTTTTGTGCAAAATGGATCGAGGAGAGATTGTTTTAACTTATTATGATGGGTTTGATGTAATTGGATGGTTCCCATGGGAAAACACTCAAAATGTGAGTTTAGTTGCAAGCTCGTCAAATCGGGCAGTTCCGGAGCCGTTCGGGTGACTCCAGTGCTTTTTTGTGCAAAATGGATCGAGGAGTGATTGTTTGAACTTGTTATGATGTGTTTGATGTAATTGGATGGTTCCTATGTCAAAACACTCAAAAATGTGTGTTTCGTTGCAAACTCGTCAAACTGGGCAGTTCTGAGCCGTTCTAGAGCCGTTCGGTTGATTGCAGTGCTTTTTCGTGCAAAACAGATCGAGGAGCGATTGTTTTAACTTGTTATGATGTGTTTGATGTAATTGGATGGTTCCGTTGGGAAAACACTAAAAAATGTGAGTTTATTTGCAAACTCGTCAAACAGGGCAGTTTTGGAGCCGTTCGGGTGAGTGCAGTGCTTTTTCGTGCTAAACGGATCAAGGAGTGATTGTTTGAACTAGTTATGATGTGTTTGATGTAATTGGATGGTTCTCATGTCAAAACATTCATAAATGTGAGTTTAGTAGCAAACTCGTCAAACCGGGCAGTTCTGAACCGTTCTGGAGCCGTTCGGGTGACTACAGTGCTTTTTCGTGTAAAACGGATCGAGGAGCGATTGTTTTAACTTGTTATGATGTGTTTGATGTAATTGTATGGTTCCCATGGGAAAACACTCAAAAATGTGAGTTTAGTTGCAAACTCGTCAAACCGGGCACTTCTGGAGCCGTTCCCATAGGAAAACACTCGAAACACATGAGTTTACTTGCGGTCACTTCAAACCGGGATGTTCCGAAGCTGTTTTTGTGCATTAGTGCTGTTTCCTGCAAAGCACACCAAAACGGCACGGGAAGCGCTCGTTTTCACACGTTATGATGTTTTGATGTAATTGGATGGTTCCCATAGGAAAACACTAAAAAACATGAGTTTACTGGCGGACGATGCAAACCGGGATGTTCCGGAGCCGTTTTTGTGCATCAGTGCTGTTTCATGCAAAACGATGCAGGAAGCGCTCATTTTCACTCGTTATGATGTTTTGATGTAATTGGATTGTTTCCATAGGAAAACACTGAAAAACATGAGTTTACTTGCGGACAATGCAAACCGGGATGATCCGGATCCGTTTTGGTGCATTAGTGTTGTTTCGGGGAAAACGTACCAAAATGGCGCGGGGAGCGCTTATTTTCACTCGTTCAGATGTTTTGATGTAATTGGATGGTTCCCATAGGAAAACACTCGAAACACATGAGTTTACTTGCGGTCCCTGCAAACCGGGATGTTCCGGAGCTGTTTTTGTGCATTAGTGCTGTTTCCTGCAAAACACACCAAAACGGCACAGGAAGCGCTCGTTTTCACTTGTTATGATGTTTTGATGTAATTGGATGGTTCCCATAGGAAAACACTCAAAAACATGAGTTTACTGGTGGACGATGCAAACCGGGATGTTCCGGAGCCGTTTTTGTGCATCAGTGATGTTTCATGCAAAACGATGCAGGAAGCGCTCATTTTCACTCGTTATGATGTTTTGATGTAATTGGATTGTTTCCATAGGAAAACACTGAAAAACATGAGTTTACTTGCGGACAATGCAAACCGGGATGTTCCGGTTCCGTTTTGGTGCATTAGTGTTGTTTCAGGGAAAACGTACCAAAATGGCGCGGGGAGCGCTCATTTTCACTCGTTCTGATGTTTTGATGTAATTGGATGGTTCCCATAGGAAAACACTCGAAACACATGAGTTTACTTGCGGTCGCTGCAAACCGGGATGTTCCGGAGCTGTTTTTGTGCATTAGTGCTTTTTCCTGCAAAACACACCAAAACGGCACGGGAAGCGCTCGTTTTCACTCGTTATGATGTTTTGATGTAATTGAATGGTTCCCATAGGAAAACACTCAAAAATATAAGTTTACTTGCGGACGATGCAAACCGGGATGTTCCGGAGCCGTTTTTGTGTATCAGTGTTGTTTCATGCAAAACGATGCAGGAAGCGCTCATTTTCACTCGTTATAATATTTTGATGTAATTGGATTGTTTCCATAGGAAAACACTGAAAAACATCAGTTTACTTGCGGACAATGCAAACCTGGATGTTCCGGTTCCGTTTTGGTGCATTAGTGTTGTTTCGGGGAAAACGTACCAAAATGGCGCGGGGAGCGCTCATTTTCACTCGTTCTGATGTTTTGATGTAATTGAATGGTTCCCATAGGAAAACACTCGCAACACATAAGTTTACTTGCGGTCGCTGCAAACCGGGACGTTCCGGAGCTGTTTTTGTGCATTAGTGCTCCTTCCTGCAAAACACACCAAAACGGCACGGGAAGCGCTCGTTTTCACACGTTATGATGTTTTGATGTAATTGGATGGTTCTCATAGGAAAACACTCAAAAACATGAGTTTACTTGCGGTCGATGCAAACCGGGATGTTCCAGAGCTGTTTTGGTGCATTAGTGCTGTTTCCTGCAAAACACACCAAAACAACACGGGAAGCGCTCGTTTTCACTCGTTATGATGTTTTGATGTAATTGGATGGTTCCCATAGGAAAACACTCAAAAACGTGAGTTTACGTGCGGTCGATGCAAACCGGGATGTTCCGGAGCCGTTTTGGTGCATTAGTGCTGTTTCATGGAAAACGCACCAAAACGGCATGGGAAGCGCTCGTTTTCACTCGTTATGATGTTTTGATGTAATTGGAGGGTTCCCATAGGAAAACACTCAAAAACATGAGTTTACTTGCGGTCGATGCAAACTGGGATGTTCCGTAGCCATTTTCATGCATTAGTGCTGTTTCGTGCAAAACGCACCAAAACGGCGCGGGAAGCTCTTGATTTCATTTGTTATGATGTTTTGATGTAATTGGATTGTTCCCATTGGAAAACACTCAAAAACATGAGTTTACTTGCGGACGATGCAAACCGGGATGTTCCGGAGCCATTTTTGTGCATCAGTGCTGTTTCATGCCAAATGATGCAGGAAGCGCTCATTTTCACTCGTTATGATGTTTTGATGTAATTGGATTGTTCCTATAGGAAAACACTGAAAAACATGAGTTTACTTGCGGACAATGCAAACCGGGATGTTCCGGATCTGTTTTGGTGCATTAGTGTCGTTTCGGGGAAAACGTACCAAAATGGCGCGGGGAGCACTCATTTTCACTCGTTCTGATGTTTTGATGTAATTGGATGGTTCCCATAGGAAAACACTCGAAACACATGAGTTTACTTGCGGTCGCTGCAAACTAGGATGTTCCGGAGCTGTTTTTGTGCGTTAGTGCTGTTTCCTGCAAAACACACCAAAACAACACGGGAAGCGCTCGTTTTCACACGTTATGATGTTTTGATGTAATTGGATGGTTCCCATAGGAAAACACTCAAAAACATGAGTTTACTTGCGGTCGATGCAAACTGGGATGTTCCGTAGCCATTTTCGTGCATTAGTGCTGTTTCGTGCAAAACGCACCAAAACGGCGCGGGAAGCTGTTGATTTCACTTGTTATGATGTTTTGATGTAATTGAATTGTTCCCATTGGAAAACACTCAAAAACATGAGTTTACTTGCGGACGATGCAAACCGGGATGTTCCGGAGCCATTTTTGTGCATCAGTGCTGTTACATGCAAAATCATGCAGGAAGCGCTCATTTTCACTCGTTATGATGTTTTGATGTAATTGGATTGTTCCTATAGGAAAACACTGAAAAACATGAGTTTACTTGCGGACAATGCAAACCGGGATGTTCCGGATCTGTTTTGGTGCATTAGTGTCGTTTTGGGGAAAACGTACCAAAATGGCGCGGGGAGCACTCATTTTCACTCGTTCTGATGTTTTGATGTAATTGGATGGTTCCCATAGGAAAACACTCGAAACACATGAGTTTACTTGCGGTTGCTGCAAACCAGGATGTTCCGGAGCTGTTTTTGTGCATTAGTGTTGTTTCCTGCAAAACACACCAAAACGACACGGGAAGCGCTCGTTTTCAGACGTTATGATGTTTTGATGTAATTGGATGGTTCCCATAGGAAAACACTCAAAAACATGAGTTTACTTGCGGTCGATGCAAACTGGGATGTTCCGTAGCCATTTTCGTGCATTAGTGCTGTTTCGTGCAAAACGCACCAAAACGGCGCGGGAAGCTCTTGATTTCACTTGTTATGATGTTTTGATGTAATTGGATTGTTCCCATAGGAAAACACTCAAAAACATGAGTTTACTTGCGGACGATGCAAACCGGGATGTTCCGGATCCATTTTTGTGCATCAGTTCTGTTTATTGCAAAATGTTGCAGAAAGCGCTCATTTTCACTCGTTATGGTGTTTTGATGTAATTGGATAGTGCTGTGCTTTTTCATGCTAAACGGATCAAGGAGTGATTGTTTGAACTTGTTATGATGTGTTTGATGTAATTGGATGGTTCCCATGTCAAAACACTCGAAACACATGAGTTTACTTGCGCTCATTTTCACTCGTTCTGATGTTTTGATGTAATTGGATGGTTCCCATAGGAAAACACTCGAAACACATGAGTTTACTTGCGGTTGCTGCAAACCGGGATGTTCCGGAGCTGTTTTTGTGCATTAGTGCTGTTTCCAGCAAAACACACCAAAACTGCACGGGAAGCGCTCGTTTTCACTCATTATGATGTTTTGATGTAATTGAATGGTTCCCATAGGAAAACACTCAAAAACATGAGTTTACTGGCGGACGATGCAAACCGGGATGTTCCGGAGCCGTTTTTGTGCATCAGTGCTGTTTCAAGCAAAACGATGCAGGAAGCGCTCATTTTCACTCGTTATGATGTTTTGATGTAATTGGATTGTTTCCATAGGAAAACACTGAAAAACGTGAGTTTACTTGCGGACAATGCAAACCGGGATGTTCCGGTTCCGTTTTGGTGCATTAGTGTTGTTTCGGGGAAAACGTACCAAAATGGCGCGGGGAGCGCTCATTTTCACTCGTTCTGATGTTTTGATGTAATTGGATGGTTCCCATAGGAAAACACTCGAAACACGTGAGTTTACTTGCGGTCGATGCAAACCGGGATGTTCCGGAGCCGTTTTGGTGCATTAGTGCTGTTTAATGGAAAACGCACCAAAACGGCATGGGAAGCGCTCGTTTTCACTCGTTATGATGTTTTGATGTAATTGGAGGGTTCTCATAGGAAAACACTCAAAAACATGAGTTTACTTGCGGTCGATGCAAACCGGGATGTTCCGGAGCCGTTTTGGTGCATTAGTGCTGTTTCCTGCAAAACACACCAAAACAACACGGGAAGCGCTCGTTTTCACTCGTTATGATGTTTTGATGTAATTGGATGGTTTCCATAGGAAAACACTCAAAAACGAGAGTTTACTTGCGGTCGATGCAAACCGGGATGTTCCGGAGCCGTTTTTGTGCATTAGTGCTCCTTCCTGCAAAACGCACCAAAACGGCACGGGAAGCGCTCGTTTTCACACGTTATGATATTTTGATGTAATTGGATGGTTCTCATAGGAAAACACTCAAAAACATGAGTTTACTTGCGGTCGATGCAAACCGGGATGTTCCGGAGCCGTTTTGGTGCATTAGTGCTGTTTCCTGCAAAACGCACCAAAACGGCGCGGGAAGCGCTCGTTTTCACTCGTTATGATGTTTTGATGTAATTGGATGGTTCCCATAGGAAAACACTCAAAAACGTGAGTTTACGTGCGGTCGATGCAAACCGGGATGTTCCGGAGCCGTTTTGGTGCATTAGTGCTGTTT
The DNA here is from genome assembly GCA_007726485.1 of Eragrostis curvula. Taxonomy (NCBI): domain Eukaryota; kingdom Viridiplantae; phylum Streptophyta; class Magnoliopsida; order Poales; family Poaceae; genus Eragrostis; species Eragrostis curvula. Next base: position 26,698,500 of record CM017444.1, on the reverse strand, counting down.
CATGGAAAACGCACCAAAACGGCATGGGAAGCGCTCGTTTTCACTCGTTATGATGTTTTGATGTAATTGGAGGGTTCCCATAGGAAAACACTCAAAAACATGAGTTTATTTGCGGTCGATGCAAACTGGGATGTTCCGTAGCCATTTTCATGCATTAGTGCTGTTTCGTGCAAAACGCACCAAAACGGCGCGGGAAGCTCTTGATTTCATTTGTTATGATGTTTTGATGTAATTGGATTGTTCCCATAGGAAAACACTCAAAAACATGAGTTTACTTGCGAACGATGCAAACCGGGATGTTCCGGAGCCATTTTTGTGCATCAGTGCTGTTTCATGCCAAATGATGCAGGAAGCGCTCATTTTCACTCGTTATGATGTTTTGATGTAATTGGATTGTTCCTATAGGAAAACACTGAAAAACATGAGTTTACTTGCGGACAATGCAAACCGGGATGTTCCGGATCTGTTTTGGTGCATTAGTGTCGTTTCGGGGAAAACGTACCAAAATGGCGCGGGGAGCACTCATTTTCACTCGTTCTGATGTTTTGATGTAATTGGATGGTTCCCATAGGAAAACACTCGAAACACATGAGTTTACATGCGGTCGCTGCAAACTAGGATGTTCCGGAGCTGTTTTTGTGCGTTAGTGCTGTTTCCTGCAAAACACACCAAAACAACACGGGAAGCGCTCGTTTTCACACGTTATGATGTTTTGATGTAATTGGATGGTTCCCATAGGAAAACACTCAAAAACATGAGTTTACTTGCGGTCGATGCAAACTGGGATGTTCCGTAGCCATTTTCGTGCATTAGTGCTGTTTCGTGCAAAACGCACCAAAACGGCGCGGGAAGCTGTTGATTTCACTTGTTATGATGTTTTGATGTAATTGAATTGTTCCCATTGGAAAACACTCAAAAACATGAGTTTACTTGCGGATGATGCAAACCGGGATGTTCCGGAGCCATTTTTGTGCATCAGTGCTGTTACATGCAAAATCATGCAGGAAGCGCTCATTTTCACTCGTTATGATGTTTTGATGTAATTGTATTGTTCCTATAGGAAAACACTGAAAAACATGAGTTTACTTGCGGACAATGCAAACCGGGATGTTCCGGATCTGTTTTGGTGCATTAGTGTCATTTTGGGGAAAACGTACCAAAATGGCGCGGGGAGCACTCATTTTCACTCGTTCTGATGTTTTGATGTAATTGGATGGTTCCCATAGGAAAACACTCGAAACACATGAGTTTACTTGCGGTTGCTGCAAACCAGGATGTTCCGGAGCTGTTTTTGTGCATTAGTGTTGTTTCCTGCAAAACACACCAAAACGACACGGGAAGCGCTCGTTTTCACACGTTATGATGTTTTGATGTAATTGGATGGTTCCCATAGGAAAACACTCAAAAACATGAGTTTACTTGCGGTCGATGCAAACTGGGATGTTCCGTAGCCATTTTCGTGCATTAGTGCTGTTTCGTGCAAAACGCACCAAAACGGCGCGGGAAGCTCTTGATTTCACTTGTTATGATGTTTTGATGTAATTGGATTGTTCCCATAGGAAAACACTCAAAAACATGAGTTTACTTGCGGACGATGCAAACCGGGATGTTCCGGATCCATTTTTGTGCATCAGTTCTGTTTATTGCAAAATGTTGCAGAAAGCGCTCATTTTCACTCGTTATGGTGTTTTGATGTAATTGGATAGTGCTGTGCTTTTTCATGCTAAACGGATCAAGGAGTGATTGTTTGAACTTGTTATGATGTGTTTGATGTAATTGGATGGTTCCCATGTCAAAACACTCGAAACACATGAGTTTACTTGCGCTCATTTTCACTCGTTCTGATGTTTTGATGTAATTGGATGGTTCCCATAGGAAAACACTCGAAACACATGAGTTTACTTGCGGTTGCTGCAAACCGGGATGTTCCGGAGCTGTTTTTGTGCATTAGTGCTGTTTCCAGCAAAACACGCCAAAACGGCACGGGAAGCGCTCGTTTTCACTCATTATGATGTTTTGATGTAATTGAATGGTTCCCATAGGAAAACACTCAAAAACATGAGTTTACTGGCGGACGATGCAAACCGGGATGTTCCGGAGCCGTTTTTGTGCATCAGTGCTGTTTCAAGCAAAACGATGCAGGAAGCGCTCATTTTCACTCGTTATGATGTTTTGATGTAATTGGATTGTTTCCACAGGAAAACACTGAAAAACGTGAGTTTACTTGCGGACAATGCAAACCGGGATGTTCCGGTTCCGTTTTGGTGCATTAGTGTTGTTTCGGGGAAAACGTACCAAAATGGCGCGGGGAGCGCTCATTTTCACTCGTTCTGAGGTTTTGATGTAATTGGATGGTTCCCATAGGAAAACACTCGAAACACGTGAGTTTACTTGCGGTCGATGCAAACCGGGATGTTCCGGAGCCGTTTTGGTGCATTAGTGCTGTTTAATGGAAAACGCACCAAAACGGCATGGGAAGCGCTCGTTTTCACTCGTTATGATGTTTTGATGTAATTGGAGGGTTCTCATAGGAAAACACTCAAAAACATGAGTTTACTTGCGGTCGATGCAAACCGGGATGTTCCGGAGCCGTTTTGGTGCATTAGTGCTGTTTCCTGCAAAACACACCAAAACAACACGGGAAGCGCTCGTTTTCACTCGTTATGATGTTTTGATGTAATTGGATGGTTTCCATAGAAAAACACTCAAAAACGAGAGTTTACTTGCGGTCGATGCAAACCGGGATGTTCCGGAGCCGTTTTGGTGCATTAGTGCTGTTTCAGGGAAAACGCACCAAAACGGCATGGGAAGCGCTCGTTTTCACTCGTTATGATGTTTTGATGTAATTGGAGGGTTCCCATAGGAAAACACTCAAAAACATGAGTTTACTTGCGGTCGATGCAAACTGGGATGTTCCGTAGCCATTTTCATGCATTAGTGCTGTTTCGTGCAAAACGCACCAAAACGGCGCGGGAAGCTCTTGATTTCATTTGTTATGATGTTTTGATGTAATTGGATTGTTCCCATAGGAAAACACTCAAAAACATGAGTTTACTTGCGGACGATGCAAACCGGGATGTTCCAGAGCCATTTTTGTGCATCAGTGCTGTTTCATGCAAAATGATGCAGGAAGCGCTCATTTTCACTCGTTATGATGTTTTGATGTAATTGGATTGTTCCTATAGGAAAACACTGAAAAACATGAGTTTACTTGCGGACAATGCAAACCGGGATGTTCCGGATCTGTTTTGGTGCATTAGTGTCGTTTCGGGGAAAACGTACCAAAATGGCGCGGGGAGCACTCATTTTCACTCGTTCTGATGTTTTGATGTAATTGGATGGTTCCCATAGGAAAACACTCGAAACACATGAGTTTACTTGCGGTCGCTGCAAACTAGGATGTTCCGGAGCTGTTTTTGTGCGTTAGTGCTGTTTCCTGCAAAACACACCAAAACAACACGGGAAGCGCTCGTTTTCACACGTTATGATGTTTTGATGTAATTGGATGGTTCCCATAGGAAAACACTCAAAAACATGAGTTTACTTGCGGTCGATGCAAACTGGGATGTTCCGTAGCCATTTTCGTGCATTAGTGCTGTTTCGTGCAAAACGCACCAAAACGGCGCGGGAAGCTGTTGATTTCACTTGTTATGATGTTTTGATGTAATTGAATTGTTCCCATAGGAAAACACTCAAAAACATGAGTTTACTTGCGGACGATGCAAACCGGGATGTTCCGGAGCCATTTTTGTGCATCAGTGCTGTTACGTGCAAAATCATGCAGGAAGCGCTCATTTTCACTCGTTATGATGTTTTGATGTAATTGGATTGTTCCTATAGGAAAACACTGAAAAACATGAGTTTGCTTGCGGACAATGCAAACCGGGATGTTCCGGATCTGTTTTGGTGCATTAGTGTCGTTAGGGGGAAAACGTACCAAAATGGCGCGGGGAGCACTCATTTTCACTCGTTCTGATGTTTTGATGTAATTGGATGTTTTTGTGCATCAGTTCTGTTTCATGCAAAATGTTGCAGGAAGCGCTCATTTTCACTCGTTATGGTGTTTTGATGTAATTGGATAGTGCTGTGCTTTTTCGTGCTAAACGGATCAAGGAGTGATTGTTTGAACTTGTTATGATGTGTTTGATGTAATTGGATGGTTCCCATGTCAAAACACTAAAAAATGTGAGTTTAGCTGCAAACTCGTCAAACCGGGCAGTTCTAAGCCGTTCTGGAGCCGTTCGGTTGACTGCAGTGCTTTTTCGTGCAAAACTGATCGAGGAGCGATTGTGTTAGGTTATTATAATGTGTTTGATGTAATTGGATGGTTCCCATGGGAAAACACTAAAAAATGTGAGCTTAGTTGCAAACTCGTCAAACCAGGCAGTTTTGGAGCCGTTCGGGGTGACTGCAGTGCTTTTTCGTGCAAAACGGATCGAGGAGCGATTGTTTTAACTTGTTATGATGTGTTTGACGTAATTGTATGGTTCCCATGGCAAAACACTCAAAAATGTGAGTTTAGCTGCAAACTCGTCAAACCGGGCTGTTCTGGAGCCGTTCAGGTGACTGCAGTGCTTTTTCGTGCAAAACGGATCTAGGAGCGATTGTGTTAGCTTATTATGATGTGTTTGATGTAATTGGATGGTTCCCATGGGAAAACACTAAAAAATGTGAGCTTAGTTGCAAACTCGTCAAACCGGGCAGTTTTGGAGCCGTTCGGGTGACTGCAGTGCTTTTTCGTGCAAAACGGATCGAGGAGTGATTGTTTGAACTTGTTATGATGTGTTTGATGTAATTGGATGGTTCCCATGTCAAAACACTCAAAAATGTGAGTTTAGTTGCAAACTCGTCAAACTGGGCAGTTCTGAGCCGTTCTGGAGCCGCTCGGTTGACTGCAGTGCTTTTTCGTGGAAAACGGATCGAGGAGCGATCCTTTTAACTTGTTCTGATGTGTTTGATGTAATTGGATGGTTCCCATGGAAAAACACTCAAAAATGTGAGTTTAGTTGCAAACTCGTCAAACCGGGCAGTTTTGGAGCCGTTCGGGTGACTATAGTCCTTTTTGGTGTAAAACGGATCGAGGAGCGATTGTTTTAACTTGTTATGATGTGTTTGATGTAATTGTATGGTTCCCATGGCAAAACACTCAAAAATGTGAGTTTAGTTGCAAACTCGTCAAACCGGGCACTTCTGGAGCCGTTCCCATAGGAAAACACTCGAAACACATAAGTTTACTTGCGGTCACTTCAAACCGGGATGTTCCGGAGCTGTTTTTGTGCATTAGTGCTGTTTCCTGCAAAGCACACCAAAACGGCACGGGAAGCGCTCGTTTTCACTCGTTATGATGTTTTGATGTAATTGAATGGTTCCCATAGGAAAACACTCAAAAACATGAGTTTACTGGCGGACGATGCAAACCGGGATGTTCTGGAGCCGTTTTTGTGCATCAGTGTTGTTTCATGCAAAACGATGCAGGAAGCGCTCATTTTCACTCGTTATGATGTTTTGATGTAATTGGATTGTTTCCATAGGAAAACACTGAAAAACATGAGTTTACTTGCGGACAATGCAAACCGGGATGTTCCGGATCCGTTTTGGTGCATTAGTGTTGTTTCGGGGAAAACGTACCAAAATGGCGCGGGGAGCGCTCATTTTCACTCGTTCTGATGTTTTGATGTAATTGGATGGTTCCCATAGAAAAACACTCGAAACACATGAGTTTACTTGCGGTCGCTGCAAACCGGGATGTTCCGGAGCTGTTTTTGTGCATTAGTGCTGTTTCCAGCAAAACACACCAAAACGGCACGGGAAGCGCTCGTTTTCACTCATTATGATGTTTTGATGTAATTGAATGGTTCCCATAGGAAAACACTCAAAAACATGAGTTTACTGGCGGACGATGCAAACCGGGATGTTCCGGAGCCGTTTTTGTGCATCAGTGCTGTTTCATGCAAAACGATGCAGGAAGCGCTCATTTTCACTCGTTATGATGTTTTGATGTAATTGGATTGTTTCCATAGGAAAACACTGAAAAACATGAGTTTACTTGCGGTCGATGCAAACCGGGATGTTCCGGAGCCGTTTTGGTGCATTAGTGCTGTTTCATGGAAAACGCACCAAAACGGCATGGGAAGCGCTCGTTTTCACTCGTTATGATGTTTTGATGTAATTGGAGGGTTCCCATAGGAAAACACTCAAAAACATGAGTTTACTTGCGGTCGATGCAAACCGGGATGTTCCGGAGCCGTTTTGGAGCATTAGTGCTGTTTCCAGCAAAACACACCAAAACAACACGGGAAGTGCTCGTTTTCACTCGTTATGATGTTTTGATGTAATTGGATGGTTCCCATAGGAAAACACTCAAAAACATGAGTTTACTTGCGGTCGATGCAAACAGGGATGTTCCGTAGCCATTTTCGTGCATTAGTGCTGTTTCGTGCAAAACGCACCAAAACGGCGCGGGAAGCTCTTGATTTCACTTGTTATGATGTTTTGATGTAATTGGATTGTTCCCATAGGAAAACACTCAAAAACATGAGTTTACTTGCGGACGATGCAAACCGGGATGTTCCGGATCCATTTTTGTGCATCAGTTCTGTTTCATGCAAAATGTTGCAGGAAGCGCTCATTTTCACTCGTTATGATGTTTTGATGTAATTGGATAGTGCAGTGCTTTTTCGTGCTAAACGGATCAAGGAGTGATTGTTTGAACTTGTTATGATGTGTTTGATGTAATTGGATGGTTCCCAGGTCAAAACACTCAAAAATGTGACTTTAGCTGCAAACTCGTCAAACCGGGCAGTTCTGAGCCGTTCTGGAGCCGTTCGGTTGACTGTAGTGCTTTTCGTGCAAACTGATCGAGGAGCGATTGTGTTAGGTTATTATAATGTGTTTGATGTAATTGGATGGTTCCCATGGGAAAACACTAAAAAATGTGAGCTTAGTTGCAAACTCGTCAAACCGGGCAGTTTTGGAGCCGTTCGGGTGACTGCAGTGCTTTTTCGTGCAAAACGGATCGAGGAGCGATTGTTTTAACTTGTTATGATGTGTTTGACGTAATTGGATGGTTCCCATGGCAAAACACTCAAAATGTGAGTTTAGCTGCAAACTCGTCAAACCGGGCAGTTCTGG
>CM017444.1:26589848-26691269 GCA_007726485.1 Eragrostis curvula | reverse complement strand
GTTGCCATGGAAAACACTCAAAACATGAGTTTAATTACGGACGATGCAAAACGGGATATTCCGGAGCCGTTTTGGGCGCATTAGCGCTGTTTCATGCAAAACGCACCCAAACAGCACAGGAAGCGCTCATTTTCACTCGATAATGATGTTTTGATGTAATTGGATCGCTCCCATAGGAAACACTAAAAAACATGAGTTTACTTGCGGACAATGCAAACCGGGATGTTCCGGAGCCGTTTGGCGCCTTAGTGCTGTTTCAAGGAAAAACGCACCAAAACAGCACAGGAAGCACTCATTTCACTTGATATGATGTTTGATGTATTGGATTGTTCCCATAGGAAAACACTGAAAAACATGAGTTTACTTGCGGACAATGCAAACCGGGATGTTCCGGATCCATTTTGGTGCATTAGTGCTGTTTCGTGCAAAACGCATCAAAACGGCACGGCAAGGGCTCGTTTTCACTCGTTGATGTTTTGATGTATTGGAGGGTTCCCATGGAAAACACTCAAAAACAGAGTTTAATTGCAGACGATGCAAACCGAGATGTTCCGGAGCCGGTTTTAGTGCATTAGTGCTGTTTCGTGCAAAAAGCACCATAACAGCACGAGAAGCGCTCGATTTCACTCGTTATGATGTTTTGATATAATTGGATGGTTCCCATAGTAAAACACTCGAAAACATGAGTTTAATTGCGGACGATGCAAACCGAGATGTTCCGGAGCCGTTTTGGTGCATTAGTGCTGTTTCGTGCAAAACGCACCATAACAGCACGAGAAGCGCTCGGTTTCACTCGTTATGATGTTTTGATGTAATTGGATGGTTCCCATAGGAAAACACTCAAAAACATGAGTTTAATTGCGGACGATGCAAACTGAGATGTTCCGGAGCCGTTTTGGCGCATTAGCGCTGTTTCATGCAAAACGCACCCAAACAGCACAGGAAGCACTCATTTTCACTCGATATGATGTTTCGATGTAATTGGATTACTCCCATAGGAAAAGACTAAAAACATGAGTTTACTTGCGAACAATGCAAACCGGGATGTTCCGGAGCCGTTTTGGCGCATTAGTGCTGTTTCAGGCAAAACGCACCAAAACAGCACAGGAAGCACTCATTTTCACTCGATATGATGTTTTGATGTAATTGGATTGCTCCCATAGTAAATCCCTGAAAAACATGAGTTTACTTGCGGACAATGCAAACAAGGATGTTCCGGAGCCGTTGGTGCATTAGTGCGGTTTCGTGCAAAACGCACCAAAACGGCACGGGAAGGTCTCATTTTCACTTGTTATGATGTTTTTATGCATTGGATTGTTCCCATAGGAAAACAATCAAAATCATGAGTTTACTTGCAGACGATGCAAACCGGGCTGTTCCGGATCCATTTTGGTAATTAGTGCTGTTTCGGGCAAAACGTACCAAAACGTTGCGGGAAGTGCTCGTTTTCACTCGTTATGATGTTTTGATGTAATTGGATGGTTCCCATAATAAAACACTCAAAGTCATGAGTTTACTTGCGGTCGATGCAAACCGGGACGTTCCGGAGCCATTTTGGTGCATTAGTGCTGTTTCGTGCAAAACGCATCAAAACGGCACGGGAAGGGCTCGTTTTCACTCGTTGATGTTTTGATGTAATTGGAGGGTTCCCATGGAAGACACTCAAAACATGAGTTTAATTGCGGACGATGCAAACTGAGATGTTCCGGAGCCGTTTTGGTGCGTTACTGCTGTTTCGTGCAAAAAGCACCATAACAGCACGAGAAGCGCTCGATTTCACTCGTTATGATGTTTTGATGTAATTGGATGGTTCCCATAGGAAAACACTCAAAAACATGAGTTTACATGCGGTCGATGCAAAACGGGATATTCCGGAGCCGTTTTGGCGCATTAGCGCTGTTTCATGCAAAACGCACCCAAACAGCACAGGAAGCACTCATTTTCACTTGATATGATGTTTTGATGTAATTGGAGGGTTCCCATGGAAGACACTCAAAAACATGAGTTTAATTGCGGACGATGCAAACCGAGATGTTCCGGAGCCGTTTTGGTGCGTTAGTGCTGTTTCGTGCAAAAAGCACCATAACAGCACGAGAAGCGCTCGATTTCACTCGTTATGATGTTTTGATGTAATTGGATGGTTTCCATAATAAAACACTGAAAGTCATGAGTTTACTTGCGGTCAATGCAAACCGGGATGTTCCGGATCCATTTTGGTGCATTAGTGCTGTTTCGTGCAAAACGCATCATAACGGCACGGCAAGGGCTCGTTTTCACTCGTTGATGTTTTGATGTAATTGGAGGGTTCCCATGGAAAACACTCAAAAACAAGAGTTTAATTGCAGACGATGCAAACCGAGATGTTCCGGAGCCGTTTTAGTGCATTAGTGCTGTTTCGTGCAAAAAGCACCATAACAGCACGAGAAGCGATCGATTTCACTCGTTATGATGTTTTGATATAATTGGATGGTTCCCATAGTAAAACACTCGAAAACATGAGTTTAATTGCGGACGATGCAAACCGAGATGTTCCGGAGCCGTTTTGGTGCATTAGTGCTGTTTCGTGCAAAACGCACCATAACAGCACGAGAAGCGCTCGGTTTCACTCGTTATGATGTTTTGATGTAATTGGATGGTTCCCATAGGAAAACACTCAAAAACATGAGTTTAATTGCGGACGATGCAAACTGAGATGTTCCGGAGCCGTTTTGGCGCATTAGCGCTGTTTCATGCAAAACGCACCCAAACAGCACAGGAAGCACTCATTTTCACTCGATATGATATTTTGATGTAATTGGATTGCTCCCATAGTAAATCCCTGAAAAACATGAGTTTACTTGCGGACAATGCAAATAAGGATGTTCCGGAGCCGTTGGTGCATTAGTACGGTTTCGTGCAAAACGCACCAAAACGGCACGGGAAGGTCTCATTTTCACTTGTTATGATGTTTTTATGCAATTGGATTGTTCCCATAGGAAAACAATCAAAATCATGAGTTTACTTGCAGACGATGCAAACCGGGCTGTTCCGGATCCATTTTGGTAATTAGTGCTGTTTCGGGCAAAACGTACCAAAACGTTGCGGGAAGTGCTCGTTTTCACTCGTTATGATGTTTTGATGTAATTGGATGGTTCCCATAATAAAACACTCAAAGTCATGAGTTTACTTGCGGTCGATGCAAACCGGGACGTTCCGGAGCCATTTTGGTGCATTAGTGCTGTTTCGTGCAAAACGCATCAAAACGGCACGGGAAGGGCTCGTTTTCACTCGTTGATGTTTTGATGTAATTGGAGGGTTCCCATGGAAGACACTCAAAAACATGAGTTTAATTGCGGACGATGCAAACCGAGATGTTCCGGAGCCGTTTTGGTGCGTTACTGCTGTTTCGTGCAAAAAGCACCATAACAGCACGAGAAGCGCTCGATTTCACTCGTTATGATGTTTTGATGTAATTGGATGGTTCCCATAGGAAAACACTCAAAAACATGAGTTTACTTGCGGTCGATGCAAAACGGGATATTCCGGAGCCGTTTTGGCGCATTAGCGCTGTTTCATGCAAAACGCACCCAAACAGCATAGGAAGCACTCATTTTCACTTGATATGATGTTTTGATGTAATTGGAGGGTTCCCATGGAAGACACTCAAAAACATGAGTTTAATTGCGGACGATGCAAACCGAGATGTTCCGGAGCCGTTTTGGTGCGTTAGTGCTGTTTCGTGCAAAAAGCACCATAACAGCACGAGAAGCGCTCGATTTCACTCGTTATGATGTTTTGATGTAATTGGATGGTTTCCATAATAAAACACTGAAAGTCATGAGTTTACTTGCGGTCAATGCAAACCGGGACGTTCCGGAGCCATTTTGGTGCATTAGTGCTGTTTCGTGCAAAACGCATCAAAACGGCACGGGAAGGGCTCGTTTTCACTCGTTGATGTTTTGATGTAATTGGAGGGTTGCCATGGAAAACACTCAAAAACATGAGTTTAATTACGGACGATGCAAAACGGGATATTCCGGAGCCGTTTTGGCGCATTAGCGCTGTTTCATGCAAAACGCACCCAAACAGCACAGGAAGCGCTCATTTTCACTCGATATGATGTTTTGATGTAATTGGATCGCTCCCATAGGAAACACTAAAAAACATGAGTTTACTTGCGGACAATGCAAACCGGGATGTTCCGGAGCCGTTTTGGCGCCTTAGTGCTGTTTCAGGCAAAACGCACCAAAACAGCACTGGAAGCACTCATTTTCACTTGATATGATGTTTTGATGTAATTGGATTGTTCCCATAGGAAAACACTGAAAAACATGAGTTTACTTGCGGACAATGCAAACCGGGATGTTCCGGATCCATTTTGGTGCATTAGTGCTGTTTCGTGCAAAACGCATCAAAACGGCACGGCAAGGGCTCGTTTTCACTCGTTGATGTTTTGATGTAATTGGAGGGTTCCCATGGAAAACACTCAAAAACAAGAGTTTAATTGCAGACGATGCAAACCGAGATGTTCCGGAGCCGTTTTAGTGCATTAGTGCTGTTTCGTGCAAAAAGCACCATAACAGCACGAGAAGCGATCGATTTCACTCGTTATGATGTTTTGATATAATTGGATGGTTCCCATAGTAAAACACTCGAAAACATGAGTTTAATTGCGGACGATGCAAACCGAGATGTTCCGGAGCCGTTTTGGTGCATTAGTGCTGTTTCGTGCAAAACGCACCATAACAGCACGAGAAGCGCTCGGTTTCACTCGTTATGATGTTTTGATGTAATTGGATGGTTCCCATAGGAAAACACTCAAAAACATGAGTTTAATTGCGGACGATGCAAACTGAGATGTTCCGGAGCCGTTTTGGCGCATTAGCGCTGTTTCATGCAAAACGCACCCAAACAGCACAGGAAGCACTCATTTTCACTCGATATGATGTTTTGATGTAATTGGATTGCTCCCATAGTAAATCCCTGAAAAACATGAGTTTACTTGCGGACAATGCAAATAAGGATGTTCCGGAGCCGTTGGTGCATTAGTACGGTTTCGTGCAAAACGCACCAAAACGGCACGGGAAGGTCTCATTTTCACTTGTTATGATGTTTTTATGCAATTGGATTGTTCCCATAGGAAAACAATCAAAATCATGAGTTTACTTGCAGACGATGCAAACCGGGCTGTTCCGGATCCATTTTGGTAATTAGTGCTGTTTCGGGCAAAACGTACCAAAACGTTGCGGGAAGTGCTCGTTTTCACTCGTTATGATGTTTTGATGTAATTGGATGGTTCCCATAATAAAACACTCAAAGTCATGAGTTTACTTGCGGTCGATGCAAACCGGGACGTTCCGGAGCCATTTTGGTGCATTAGTGCTGTTTCGTGCAAAACGCATCAAAACGGCACGGGAAGGGCTCGTTTTCACTCGTTGATGTTTTGATGTAATTGGAGGGTTCCCATGGAAGACACTCAAAAACATGAGTTTAATTGCGGACGATGCAAACCGAGATGTTCCGGAGCCGTTTTGGTGCGTTAGTGCTGTTTCGTGCAAAAAGCACCATAACAGCACGAGAAGCGCTCGATTTCACTCGTTATGATGTTTTGATATAATTGGATGGTTCCCATAGTAAAACACTCGAAAACATGAGTTTAATTGCGGACGATGCAAACCGAGATGTTCCGGAGCCGTTTTGGTGCATTAGTGCTGTTTCGTGCAAAACGCACCATAACAGCACGAGAAGCACTCGGTTTCACTCGTTATGATGTTTTGATGTAATTCGATGGTTCCCATAGGAAAACACTCAAAAACATGAGTTTAATTGCGGACGATGCAAACTGAGATGTTCCGGAGCCGTTTTGGCGCATTAGCGCTGTTTCATGCAAAACGCACCCAAACAGCACAGGAAGCACTCATTTTCACTCGATATGATGTTTCGATGTAATTGGATTACTCCCATAGGAAAAGACTAAAAAACATGAGTTTACTTGCGAACAATGCAAACCGGGATGTTCCGGAGCCGTTTTGGCGCATTAGTGCTGTTTCAGGCAAAACGCACCAAAACAGCACAGGAAGCACTCATTTTCACTCGATATGATGTTTTGATGTAATTGGATTGCTCCCATAGTAAATCCCTGAAAAACATGAGTTTACTTGCGGACAATGCAAACAAGGATGTTCCGGAGCCGTTGGTGCATTAGTGCGGTTTCGTGCAAAACGCACCAAAACGGCACGGGAAGGTCTCATTTTCACTTGTTATGATGTTTTTATGCAATTGGATTGTTCCCATAGGAAAACAATCAAAATCATGAGTTTACTTGCAGACGATGCAAACCGGGCTGTTCCGGATCCATTTTGGTAATTAGTGCTGTTTCGGGCAAAACGTACCAAAACGTTGCGGGAAGTGCTCGTTTTCACTCGTTATGATGTTTTGATGTAATTGGATGGTTCCCATAATAAAACACTCAAAGTCATGAGTTTACTTGCGGTCGATGCAAACCGGGACGTTCCGGAGCCATTTTGGTGCATTAGCGCTGTTTCGTGCAAAACGCATCAAAACGGCACGGGAAGGGCTCGTTTTCACTCGTTGATGTTTTGATGTAATTGGAGGGTTCCCATGGAAGACACTCAAAAACATGAGTTTAATTGCGGACGATGCAAACCGAGATGTTCCGGAGCCGTTTTGGTGCGTTAGTGCTGTTTCGTGCAAAAAGCACCATAACAGCACGAGAAGCGCTCGATTTCACTCGTTATGATGTTTTGATGTAATTGGATGGTTCCCATAATAAAACACTGAAAGTCATGAGTTTACTTGCGGTCAATGCAAACCGGGACGTTCCGGAGCCATTTTGGTGCATTAGTGCTGTTTCGTGCAAAACGCATCAAAACGGCACGGGAAGGGCTCGTTTTCACTCGTTGATGTTTTGATGTAATTGGAGGGTTGCCATGGAAAACACTCAAAAACATGAGTTTAATTACGGACGATGCAAAACGGGATATTCCGGAGCCGTTTTGGCGCATTAGCGCTGTTTCATGCAAAACGCACCCAAACAGCACAGGAAGCGCTCATTTTCACTCGATATGATGTTTTGATGTAATTGGATCGCTCCCATAGGAAACACTAAAAAACATGAGTTTACTTGCGGACAATGCAAACCGGGATGTTCCGGAGCCGTTTTGGCGCCTTAGTGCTGTTTCAGGCAAAACGCACCAAAACAGCACAGGAAGCACTCATTTTCACTTGCTATGATGTTTTGATGTAATTGGATTGTTCCCATAGGAAAACACTGAAAAACATGAGTTTACTTGCGGACAATGCAAACCGGGATGTTCCGGATCCATTTTGGTGCATTAGTGCTGTTTCGTGCAAAACGCATCAAAACGGCACGGCAAGGGCTCGTTTTCACTCGTTGATGTTTTGATGTAATTGGAGGGTTCCCATGGAAAACACTCAAAAACAAGAGTTTAATTGCAGACGATGCAAACCGAGATGTTCCGGAGCCGTTTTAGTGCACTAGTGCTGTTTCGTGCAAAAAGCACCATAACAGCACGAGAAGCGCTCGATTTCACTCGTTATGATGTTTTGATATAATTGGATGGTTCCCATAGTAAAACACTCGAAAACATGAGTTTAATTGCGGACGATGCAAACCGAGATGTTCCGGAGCCGTTTTGGTGCATTAGTGCTGTTTCGTGCAAAACGCACCATAACAGCACGAGAAGCGCTCGGTTTCACTCGTTATGATGTTTTGATGTAATTGGATGGTTCCCATAGGAAAACACTCAAAAACATGAGTTTAATTGCGGACGATGCAAACTGAGATGTTCCGGAGCCGTTTTGGCGCATTAGCGCTGTTTCATGCAAAACGCACCCAAACAGCACAGGAAGCACTCATTTTCACTCGATATGATGTTTCGATGTAATTGGATTACTCCCATAGGAAAAGACTAAAAAACATGAGTTTACTTGCGAACAATGCAAACCGGGATGTTCCGGAGCCGTTTTGGCGCATTAGTGCTGTTTCAGGCAAAACGCACCAAAACAGCACAGGAAGCACTCATTTTCACTCGATATGATGTTTTGATGTAATTGGATTGCTCCCATAGTAAATCCCTGAAAAACATGAGTTTACTTGCGGACAATGCAAACAAGGATGTTCCGGAGCCGTTGGTGCATTAGTGCGGTTTCGTGCAAAACGCACCAAAACGGCACGGGAACGTCTCATTTTCACTTGTTATGATGTTTTTATGCAATTGGATTGTTCCCATAGGAAAACAATCAAAATCATGAGTTTACTTGCAGACGATGCAAACCGGGCTGTTCCGGATCCATTTTGGTAATTAGTGCTGTTTCGGGCAAAACGTACCAAAACGTTGCGGGAAGTGCTCGTTTTCACTCGTTATGATGTTTTGATGTAATTGGATTGTTCCCATAATAAAACACTCAAAGTCATGAGTTTACTTGCGGTCGATGCAAACCGGGACGTTCCGGAGCCATTTTGGTGCATTAGTGCTGTTTCGTGCAAAACGCATCAAAACGGCACGGGAAGGGCTCGTTTTCACTCGTTGATGTTTTGATGTAATTGGAGGGTTCCCATGGAAGACACTCAAAAACATGAGTTTAATTGCGGACGATGCAAACCGAGATGTTCCGGAGCCGTTTTGGTGCGTTAGTGCTGTTTCGTGCAAAAAGCACCATAACAGCACGAGAAGCGCTCGATTTCACTCGTTATGATGTTTTGATGTAATTGGATGGTTCCCATAATAAAACACTGAAAGTCATGAGTTTACTTGCGGTCAATGCAAACCGGGACGTTCCGGAGCCATTTTGGTGCATTAGTGCTGTTTCGTGCAAAACGCATCAAAACGGCACGGGAAGGGCTCGTTTTCACTCGTTGATGTTTTGATGTAATTGGAGGGTTGCCATGGAAAACACTCAAAAACATGAGTTTAATTACGGACGATGCAAAACGGGATATTCCGGAGCCGTTTTGGCGCATTAGCGCTGTTTCATGCAAAACGCACCCAAACAGCACAGGAAGCGCTCATTTTCACTCGATATGATGTTTTGATGTAATTGGATCGCTCCCATAGGAAACACTAAAAAACATGAGTTTACTTGCGGACAATGCAAACCGGGATGTTCCGGAGCCGTTTTGGCGCCTTAGTGCTGTTTCAGGCAAAACGCACCAAAACAGCACAGGAAGCACTCATTTTCACTTGCTATGATGTTTTGATGTAATTGGATTGTTCCCAGAGGAAAACACTGAAAAACATGAGTTTACTTGCGGACAATGCAAACCGGGATGTTCCGGATCCATTTTGGTGCATTAGTGCTGTTTCGTGCAAAACGCATCAAAACGGCACGGCAAGGGCTCGTTTTCACTCGTTGATGTTTTGATGTAATTGGAGGGTTCCCATGGAAAACACTCAAAAACAAGAGTTTAATTGCAGACGATGCAAACCGAGATGTTCCGGAGCCGTTTTAGTGCATTAGTGCTGTTTCGTGCAAAAAGCACCATAACAGCACGAGAAGCGCTCGATTTCACTCGTTATGATGTTTTGATATAATTGGATGGTTCCCATAGTAAAACACTCGAAAACATGAGTTTAATTGCGGACGATGCAAACCGAGATGTTCCGGAGCCGTTTTGGTGCATTAGTGCTGTTTCGTGCAAAACGCACCATAACAGCACGAGAAGCGCTCGGTTTCACTCGTTATGATGTTTTGATGTAATTGGATGGTTCCCATAGGAAAACACTCAAAAACATGAGTTTAATTGCGGACGATGCAAACTGAGATGTTCCGGAGCCGTTTTGGCGCATTAGCGCTGTTTCATGCAAAACGCACCCAAACAGCACAGGAAGCACTCATTTTCACTCGATATGATGTTTCGATGTAATTGGATTACTCCCATAGGAAAAGACTAAAAAACATGAGTTTACTTGCGAACAATGCAAACCGGGATGTTCCGGAGCCGTTTTGGCGCATTAGTGCTGTTTCAGGCAAAACGCACCAAAACAGCACAGGAAGCACTCATTTTCACTCGATATGATGTTTTGATGTAATTGGATTGCTCCCATAGTAAATCCCTGAAAAACATGAGTTTACTTGCGGACAATGCAAACAAGGATGTTCCGGAGCCGTTGGTGCATTAGTGCGGTTTCGTGCAAAACGCACCAAAACGGCACGGGAAGGTCTCATTTTCACTTGTTATGATGTTTTTATGCAATTGGATTGTTCCCATAGGAAAACAATCAAAATCATGAGTTTACTTGCAGACGATGCAAACCGGGCTGTTCCGGATCCATTTTGGTAATTAGTGCTGTTTCGGGCAAAACGTACCAAAACGTTGCGGGAAGTGCTCGTTTTCACTCGTTATGATGTTTTGATGTAATTGGATGGTTCCCATAATAAAACACTCAAAGTCATGAGTTTACTTGCGGTCGATGCAAACCGGGACGTTCCGGAGCCATTTTGGTGCATTAGTGCTGTTTCGTGCAAAACGCATCAAAACGGCACGGGAAGGGCTCGTTTTCACTCGTTGATGTTTTGATGTAATTGGAGGGTTCCCATGGAAGACACTCAAAAACATGAGTTTAATTGCGGACGATGCAAACCGAGATGTTCCGGAGCCATTTTGGTGCATTAGTGCTGTTTCGTGCAAAACGCATCAAAACGGCACGGGAAGGGCTCGTTTTCACTCATTGATGTTTTGATGTAATTGGAGGGTTGCCATGGAAAACACTCAAAAACATGAGTTTAATTACGGACGATGCAAAACGGGATATTCCGGAGCCGTTTTGGCGCATTAGCGCTGTTTCATGGAAAACGCACCCAAACAGCACAGGAAGCGCTCATTTTCACTCGATATGATGTTTTGATGTAATTGGATCGCTCCCATAGGAAACACTAAAAAACATGAGTTTACTTGCGGACAATGCAAACCGGGATGTTCCGGAGCCGTTTTGGCGCCTTAGTGCTGTTTCAGGCAAAACGCACCAAAACAGCACAGGAAGCACTCATTTTCACTTGATATGATGTTTTGATGTAATTGGATTGTTCCCATAGGAAAACACTGAAAAACATGAGTTTACTTGCGGACAATGCAAACCGGGATGTTCCGGATCCATTTTGGTGCATTAGTGCTGTTTCGTGCAAAACGCATCAAAACGGCACGGCAAGGGCTCGTTTTCACTCGTTGATGTTTTGATGTAATTGGAGGGTTCCCATGGAAAACACTCAAAAACAAGAGTTTAATTGCAGACGATGCAAACCGAGATGTTCCGGAGCCGTTTTAGTGCATTAGTGCTGTTTCGTGCAAAAAGCACCATAACAGCACGAGAAGCGCTCGATTTCACTCGTTATGATGTTTTGATATAATTGGATGGTTCCCATAGTAAAACACTCGAAAACATGAGTTTAATTGCGGACGATGCAAACCGAGATGTTCCGGAGCCGTTTTGGTGCATTAGTGCTGTTTCGTGCAAAACGCACCATAACAGCACGAGAAGCGCTCGGTTTCACTCGTTATGATGTTTTGATGTAATTGGATGGTTCCCATAGGAAAACACTCAAAAACATGAGTTTAATTGCGGACGATGCAAACTGAGATGTTCCGGAGCCGTTTTGGCGCATTAGCGCTGTTTCATGCAAAACGCACCCAAACAGCACAGGAAGCACTCATTTTCACTCGATATGATGTTTCGATGTAATTGGATTACTCCCATAGGAAAAGACTAAAAAACATGAGTTTACTTGCGAACAATGCAAACCGGGATGTTCCGGAGCCGTTTTGGCGCATTAGTGCTGTTTCAGGCAAAACGCACCAAAACAGCACAGGAAGCACTCATTTTCACTCGATATGATGTTTTGATGTAATTGGATTGCTCCCATAGTAAATCCCTGAAAAATATGAGTTTACTTGCGGACAATGCAAACAAGGATGTTCCGGAGCCGTTGGTGCATTAGTGCGGTTTCGTGCAAAACGCACCAAAACGGCACGGGAAGGTCTCATTTTCACTTGTTATGATGTTTTTATGCAATTGGATTGTTCCCATAGGAAAACAATCAAAATCATGAGTTTACTTGCAGACGATGCAAACCGGGCTGTTCCGGATCCATTTTGGTAATTAGTGCTGTTTCGGGCAAAACGTACCAAAACGTTGCGGGAAGTGCTCGTTTTCACTCGTTATGATGTTTTGATGTAATTGGATGGTTCCCATAATAAAACACTCAAAGTCATGAGTTTACTTGCGGTCGATGCAAACCGGGACGTTCCGGAGCCATTTTGGTGCATTAGTGCTGTTTCGTGCAAAACGCATCAAAACGGCACGGGAAGGGCTCGTTTTCACTCGTTGATGTTTTGATGTAATTGGAGGGTTCCCATGGAAGACACTCAAAAACATGAGTTTAATTGCGGACGATGCAAACCGAGATGTTCCGGAGCCGTTTTGGTGCGTTAGTGCTGTTTCGTGCAAAAAGCACCATAACAGCACGAGAAGCGCTCGATTTCACTCGTTATGATGTTTTGATGTAATTGGATGGTTCCCATAATAAAACACTGAAAGTCATGAGTTTACTTGCGGTCAATGCAAACCGGGACGTTCCGGAGCCATTTTGGTGCATTAGTGCTGTTTCGTGCAAAACGCATCAAAACGGCACGGGAAGGGCTCGTTTTCACTCGTTGATGTTTTGATGTAATTGGAGGGTTCCCATGGAAAACACTCAAAAACAAGAGTTTAATTGCAGACGATGCAAACCGAGATGTTCCGGAGCCGTTTTAGTGCATTAGTGCTGTTTCGTGCAAAAAGCACCATAACAGCACGAGAAGCGCTCGATTTCACTCGTTATGATGTTTTGATATAATTGGATGGTTCCCATAGTAAAACACTCGAAAACCGGGATGTTCCGGAGCCGTTTTGGCGCATTAGTGCTGTTTCAGGCAAAACGCACCAAAACAGCACAGGAAGCACTCATTTTCACTTGATATGATGTTTTGATGTAATTGGATTGTTCCCATAGGAAAACACTGAAAAACATGAGTTTACTTGCGGACAATGCAAACCGGGATGTTCCGGATCCATTTTGGTGCATTAGTGCTGTTTCGTGCAAAACGCATCAAAACGGCACGGCAAGGGCTCGTTTTCACTCGTTGATGGTTTGATGTAATTGGAGGGTTCCCATGGAAACCTCCAAAAACAAGAGTTTAATTGCAGACGATGCAAACCGAGATGTTCCGGAGCCGTTTTGGCGCTTTAGCGCTGTTTCATGCAAAACGCACCCAAACAGCACAGGAAGCACTCATTTTCACTCGATATGATGTTTCGATGTAATTGGATTACTCCCATAGGAAAAGACTAAAAAACATGAGTTTACTTGCGAACAATGCAAACCGGGATGTTCCGGAGCCGTTTTGGCGCATTAGTGCTGTTTCAGGCAAAACGCACCAAAACAGCACAGGAAGCACTCATTTTCACTCAATATGATGTTTTGATGTAATTGGATTGCTCCCATAGTAAATCCCTGAAAAACATGAGTTTACTTGCGGACAATGCAAACAAGGATGTTCCGGAGCCGTTGGTGCATTAGTGCGGTTTCGTGCAAAACGCACCAAATCGGCACGGGAAGGTCTCATTTTCACTTGTTATGATGTTTTTATGCAATTGGATTGTTCCCATAGGAAAACAATCAAAATCATGAGTTTACTTGCAGACGATGCAAACCGGGCTGTTCCGGATCCATTTTGGTAATTAGTGCTGTTTCGGGCAAAACGTACCAAAACGTTGCGGGAAGTGCTCGTTTTCACTCGTTATGATGTTTTGATGTAATTGGATGGTTCCCATAATAAAACACTCAAAGTCATGAGTTTACTTGCGGTCGATGCAAACCGGGACGTTCCGGAGCCATTTTGGTGCATTAGTGCTGTTTCGTGCAAAACGCATCAAAACGGCACGGGAAGGGCTCGTTTTCACTCGTTGATGTTTTGATGTAATTGGAGGGTTGCCATGGAAAACACTCAAAAACATGAGTTTAATTGCGAACGATGCAAACCGAGATGTTCCGGAGCCGTTTTGGTGCATTAGTGCTGTTTCGTGCAAAAAGCACCATAACAGCACGAGAAGCGCTCGATTTCACTCGTTATGATGTTTTGATGTAATTAGATGGTTCCCATAGGAAAACACTAAAAAACATGAGTTTACTTGCGGACAATGCAAACCGGGATGTTCCGGAGCCGTTTTGGCGCATTAGTGCTGTTTCAGGCAAAACGCACCAAAACAGCACAGGAAGCACTCATTTTCACTCGATATGATGTTTTGATGTAATTGGATTGCTCCCATAGTAAATCCCTGAAAAACATGAGTTTACTTGCGGACAATGCAAACAAGGATGTTCCGGAGCCGTTGGTGCATTAGTGCGGTTTCGTGCAAAACGCACCAAAACGGCACGGGAAGGTCTCATTTTCACTTGTTATGATGTTTTTATGCAATTGGATTGTTCCCATAGGAAAACAATCAAAATCATGAGTTTACTTGCAGACGATGCAAACCGGGCTGTTCCGGATCCATTTTGGTAATTAGTGCTGTTTCGGGCAAAACGTACCAAAACGTTGCGGGAAGTGCTCGTTTTCACTCGTTATGATGTTTTGATGTAATTGGATGGTTCCCATAATAAAACACTCAAAGTCATGAGTTTACTTGCGGTCGATGCAAACCGGGACGTTCCGGAGCCATTTTGGTGCATTAGTGCTGTTTCGTGCAAAACGCATCAAAACGGCACGGGAAGGGCTCGTTTTCACTCGTTGATGTTTTGATGTAATTGGAGCGTTGCCATGGAAAACACTCAAAAACATGAGTTTAATTGCGAACGATGCAAACCGAGATGTTCCGGAGCCGTTTTGGTGCATTAGTGCTGTTTCGTGCAAAAAGCACCATAACAGCACGAGAAGCGCTCGATTTCACTCGTTATGATGTTTTGATGTAATTAGATGGTTCCCATAGGAAAACACTCAAAAACATGAGTTTACTTGCGGTCGATGCAAAACGGGATATTCCGGAGCCGTTTTGGCGCATTAGCGCTGTTTCATGCAAAACGCACCCAAACAGCACAGGAAGCACTCATTTTCACTCAATATGATGTTTTGATGTAATTGGATCGCTCCCATAGGAAAACACTAAAAAACATGAGTTTACTTGCGGACAATGCAAACCGGGATGTTCCGGAGCCGTTTTGGGGCATTAGTGCTGTTTCAGGCAAAACGCACCAAAACAGCATAGGAAGCACTCATTTTCACTTGATATGATGTTTTGATGTAATTGGATTGTTCCCATAGGAAAACACTGAAAAACATGAGTTTACTTGCGGACAATGCAAACCGGGATGTTCCGGATCCATTTTGGTGCATTAGTGCTGTTTCGTGCAAAACGCATCAAAACGGCACGGCAAGGGCTCGTTTTCACTCGTTGATGTTTTGATGTAATTGGAGGGTTCCCATGGAAACCTCCAAAAACAAGAGTTTAATTGCAGACGATGCAAACCGAGATGTTCCGGAGCCGTTTTGGCGCATTAGCGCTGTTTCATGCAAAACGCACCAAAACAGCACAGGAAGCACTCATTTTCACTCGTTATGATGTTTTGATGTAATTGGATGGTTTCCATAATAAAACACTGAAAGTCATGAGTTTACTTGCGGTCAATGCAAACCGGGATGTTCCGGAGCCATTTTGGTGCATTAGTGCTGTTTCGTGCAAAACGCATCAAAACGGCACGGGAAGGGCTCGTTTTCACTCGTTGATGTTTTGATGTAATTGGAGGGTTGCCATGGAAAACACTCAAAAACATGAGTTTAATTACGGACGATGCAAAACGGGATATTCCGGAGCCGTTTTGGCGCATTAGCGCTGTTTCATGCAAAACGCACCCAAACAGCACAGGAAGCGCTCATTTTCACTCGATATGATGTTTTGATGTAATTGGATCGCTCCCATAGGAAACACTAAAAAACATGAGTTTACTTGCGGACAATGCAAACCGGGATGTTCCGGAGCCGTTTTGGCGCCTTAGTGCTATTTCAGGCAAAACGCACCAAAACAGCACAGGAAACACTCATTTTCACTTGATATGATGTTTTGATGTAATTGGATTGTTCCCATAGGAAAACACTGAAAAACATGAGTTTACTTGCGGACAATGCAAACCGGGATGTTCCGGATCCATTTTGGTGCATTAGTGCTGTTTCGTGCAAAACGCATCAAAACGGCACGGCAAGGGCTCGTTTTCACTCGTTGATGTTTTGATGTAATTGGAGGGTTCCCATGGAAAACACTCAAAAACAAGAGTTTAATTGCAGACGATGCAAACCGAGATGTTCCGGAGCCGTTTTAGTGCATTAGTGCTGTTTCGTGCAAAAAGCACCATAACAGCACGAGAAGCGCTCGATTTCACTCGTTATGATGTTTTGATATAATTGGATGGTTCCCATAGTAAAACACTCGAAAACATGAGTTTAATTGCGGACGATGCAAACCGAGATGTTCCGGAGCCGTTTTGGTGCATTAGTGCTGTTTCGTGCAAAACGCACCATAACAGCACGAGAAGCGCTCGGTTTCACTCGTTATGATGTTTTGATGTAATTCGATGGTTCCCATAGGAAAACACTCAAAAACATGAGTTTAATTGCGGACGATGCAAACTGAGATGTTCCGGAGCCGTTTTGGCGCATTAGCGCTGTTCCATGCAAAACGCACCCAAACAGCACAGGAAGCACTCATTTTCACTCGATATGATGTTTCGATGTAATTGGATTACTCCCATAGGAAAAGACTAAAAAACATGAGTTTACTTGCGAACAATGCAAACCGGGATGTTCCGGAGCCGTTTTGGCGCATTAGTGCTGTTTCAGGCAAAACGCACCAAAACAGCACAGGGAGCACTCATTTTCACTCGATATGATGTTTTGATGTAATTGGATTGCTCCCATAGTAAATCCCTGAAAAACATGAGTTTACTTGCGGACAATGCAAACAAGGATGTTCCGGAGCCGTTGGTGCATTAGTGCGGTTTCGTGCAAAACGCACCAAAACGGCACGGGAAGGTCTCATTTTCACTTGTTATGATGTTTTTATGCAATTGGATTGTTCCCATAGGAAAACAATCAAAATCATGAGTTTACTTGCAGACGATGCAAACCGGGCTGTTCCGGATCCATTTTGGTAATTAGTGCTGTTTCGGGCAAAACGTACCAAAACGTTGCGGGAAGTGCTCGTTTTCACTCGATATGATGTTTTGATGTAATTGGATGGTTCCCATAATAAAACACTCAAAGTCATGAGTTTACTTGCGGTCGATGCAAACCGGGACGTTCCGGAGCCATTTTGGTGTATTAGTGCTGTTTCGTGCAAAACGCATCAAAACGGCACGGGAAGGGCTCGTTTTCACTCGTTGATGTTTTGATGTAATTGGAGGGTTCCCATGGAAGACACTCAAAAACATGAGTTTAATTGCGGGCGATGCAAACCGAGATGTTCCGGAGCCGTTTTGGTGCATTAGTGCTGTTTCGTGCAAAAAGCACCATAACAGCACGAGAAGCGCTCGGTTTCACTCGTTATGATGTTTTGATGTAATTGGATGGTTCCCATAGGAAAACACTCAAAAACATGAGTTTAATTGCGGACGATGCAAACTGAGATGTTCCGGAGCCGTTTTGGCGCATTAGCGCTGTTTCATGCAAAACGCACCCAAACAGCACAGGAAGCACTCATTTTCACTCGATATGATGTTTTGATGTAATGGGATTGCTCCCATAGGAAAAGACTAAAAAACATCAGTTTACTTGCGAACAATGCAAACCGGGATGTTCCGGAGCCGTTTTGGCGCATAAGTGCTGTTTGAGGCAAAACGTACCAAAACAGCACAGGAAGCACTCATTTTCACTCGATATGATGTTTTGATGTAATTGGATTGCTCCTATAGTAAAACTCTGAAAAACATGAGTTTACTTGCGGACAATGCAAACCGGGATGTTCCGGAGTCGTTGGTGCATTAGTGCGGTTTCGTGCAAAACGCACCAAAACGGCACGGGAAGGTCTCATTTTCACTTGTTATGATGTTTTGATGTAATTGGATTGTTCCCATAGGAAGACAATCAAAATCATGAGTTTACCTGCAGACGATGCAAACCGGGCTGTTCCGGAGCCGTTTTTGTGCATTATTGCGGTTTCGTGCAAACTGCACCAAAAACGCGCGGGAAGGTCTCGTTTTCACTTGTTATGATGTTTTGATGTAATTGGATTGTTCCCATAGGAAAACAATCAAAATCATGAGTTTACTTGCAGTCGATGCAAACCGGGATGTTCCGGAGCCGTTTTTGTGCATTAGTGCTGTTTCATGCAAAACAAAACAAGAAGCGCTCGTTTTCACTCGTTATGATGTTTTGATGTAATTGGATTGTTCCCATAGGAAAACACTGAAAAACATGAGTTTACTTGCGGACAATGCAAACCGGGATGTTCCGGATCCATTTTGGTAACTTAGTGCTGTTTCGGGCAAAACGTACCAAAACGGTGCGGATAGCGCTCGTTTTCACTCGTTATGATGTTTTGATGTAATTGGATGGTTCCTATAATAAAACACTCAAAGTCATGAGTTTACTTGCGGTCGATGCAAACCGGGACGTTCCGGAGCCATTTTGGTGTATTAGTGCTGTTTCGGGCAAAACGCATCAAAACGGCACGGGAAGGGCTCGTTTTCACTCGTTGATGTTTTGATGTAATTGGAGGGTTCCCATGGAAAACACTAAAAAACAAGAGTTTAATTGCGGACGATGCAAACCGAGATGTTCCGGAGCCGTTTTGGTGCATTAGTGCTGTTTCGTGCAAAAAGCACCATAACAGCACGAGAAGCGCTCGATTTCACTCGTTATGATGTTTTGATGTAATTGGATGGTTCCCATAGGAAAACACTCAAAAACATGAGTTTACTTGCGGTCGATGCAAAACGGGATATTCCGGAGCCGTTTTGGCGCATTAGCGCTGTTTCATGCAAAACGCACCCAAACAGCACAGGAAACACTCATTTTCACTCGATATGATGTTTTGATGTAATTGGATTGCTCCCATACGAAAACACTAAAAAACATGAGTTTACTTGCGGACAATGCAAACCGGGATGTTCCGGAGCCGTTTTGGCGCATTAGTGCTGTTTGAGGCAAAACGTACCAAAACAGCACAGGAAGCACTCATTTTCACTCGATATGATGTTTTGATGTAATTGGATTGCTCCTATAGTAAAACCCTGAAAAACATGAGTTTACTTGCGGACAATGCAAACCGGGATGTTCCGGAGTCGTTGGTGCATTAGTGCGGTTTCGTGCAAAACGCACCAAAACGGCACGGGAAGGTCTCATTTTCACTTGTTATGATGTTTTGATGTAATTGGATTGTTCCCATAGGAAGACAATCAAAATCATGAGTTTACCTGCAGACGATGCAAACCGGGCTGTTCCGGAGCCGTTTTTGTGCATTAGTGCGGTTTCGTGCAAACTGCACCAAAAACGCGCGGGAAGGTCTCGTTTTCACTTGTTATGATGTTTTGATGTAATTGGATTGTTCCCATAGGAAAACAGTCAAAATCATGAGTTTACTTGCAGTCGATGCAAACCGGGATGTTCCGGAGCCGTTTTTGTGCATTAGTGCTGTTTCATGCAAAACAAAACAAGAAACGCTCGTTTTCACTCGTTATGATGTTTTGATGTAATTGGATTGTTCCCATAGGAAAACACTGAAAAACATGAGTTTACTTGCGGACAATGCAAACCGGGATGTTCCGGATCCATTTTGGTAAATTAGTGCTGTTTCGGGCAAAACGTACCAAAACGGTGCGGATAGCGCTCGTTTTCACTCGTTATGATGTTTTGATGTTATTAGATGGTTCCCATAATAAAACACTCAAAGTCATGATTTTACTTGCGGTCGATGCAAACCGGGACGTTCCGGAGCCATTTTGGTGCATTAGTGCTGTTTCGGGCAAAACGCATCAAAACGGCACGGGAAGGGCTCGTTTTCACTCGTTGATGTTTTGATGTAATTGGAGGGTTCCCATGGAAAACACTCAAAAACAAGATTTTAATTGCGGACGATGCAAACCGAGATGTTCCGGAGCCGTTTTGGTGCATTAGTGCTGTTTCGTGCAAAAAGCACCATAACAGCACGAGAAGCGCTCGGTTTCACTCGTTATGATGTTTTGATGTAATTGGATGGTTCCCATAGGAAAACACTCAAAAACATGAGTTTACTTGCGGTCGATGCAAAACGGGATATTCCGGAGCCGTTTTGGCGCATTAGCGCTGTTTCATGCAAAACGCACCCAAACAGCACAGGAAACACTCATTTTCACTCGATATGATGTTTTGATGTAATTGGATTGCTCCCATACGAAAACACTAAAAAACATGAGTTTACTTACGGACAATGCAAACCGGGATGTTCCGGAGCCGTTTTGGCGCATTAGTGCTGTTTGAGGCAAAACGTACCAAAACAGCACAGGAAGCACTCATTTTCACTCGATATGATGTTTTGATGTAATTGGATTGCTCCTATAGTAAAACCCTGAAAAACAAGAGTTTAATTGCGGACGATGCAAACCGAGATGTTCCGGAGCCGTTTTGGTGCATTAGTGCTGTTTCGTGCAAAAATCACCATAACAGCACGAGAAGCGCTCGGTTTCACTCGTTATGATGTTTTGATGTAATTGGATGGTTCCCATAGGAAAACACTCAAAAACATGAGTTTAATTGCGGACGATGCAAACTGAGATGTTTCGGAGCCGTTTTGGCGCATTAGCGCTGTTTCATGCAAAACGCACCCAAACAGCACAGGAAGCACTCATTTTCACTCGATATGATGTTTTGATGTAATGGGATTGCTCCCATAGGAAAAGACTAAAAAACATGAGTTTACTTGCGAACAATGCAAACCGGGATGTTCCGGAGCCGTTTTGGCGCATTAGTGCTGTATCAGGCAAAACGCACCAAAATAGCACAGGAAGCACTCATTTTCACTCGATATGATGTTTTGATGTAATTGGATTGCTCCCATAGTAAAACCCTGAAAAACATGAGTTTACTTGCGGACAATGCAAACAAGGATGTTCCGGAGCCGTTGGTGCATTAGTGCGGTTTTGTGCAAAACACACCAAAACGGCACGGGAAGGTCTCATTTTCACTTGTTATGATGTTTTTATGTAATTGGATTGTTCCCGTAGGAAAACAATCAAAATCATGAGTTTACTTGCAGACGATGCAAACCGGGCTGTTCCAGAGCCGTTTTTGTGCAATAGTGCGGTTTCGTGCAAAAAGCACCAAAAACTCGCGGGAAGGTCTCGTTTTCACTTGTTATGATGTTTTGATGTAATTGGATTGTTCCCATAGGAAAACAATCAAAATCATGAGTTTACTTGCAGTCGATGCAAACCGGGCTGTTCCGGAGCCGTTTTTGTGCATTAGTGCTGTTTCATGCAAAACAATACAAGAAGCGCTCGTTTTCACTCGTTATGATGTTTTGATGTAATTGGATTGTTCCCATAGGAAAACACTGAAAAACATGAGATTACTTGCGGACAATGCAAACTGGGATGTTCCGGATCCATTTTGGTAATTAGTGCTGTTTCGGGCAAAACGTACCAAAACGTTGCGGGAAGTGCTCGTTTTCACTCGTTATGATGTTTTGATGTAATTGGATGGTTCCCATAATAAAACACTCAAAGTCATGAGTTTACTTGCGTCGATGCAAACCGAGACGTTACGGAGCCATTTTGGTGCATTAGTGCTGTTTCGTGCAAAACACATCAAAACGGCACGGGAAGGGCTCGTTTTCACTCGTTGACGTTTTGATGTAATTTGAGGGTTCACATGGAAAACACTCAAAAACATGAGTTTAATTGCGGACGATGCAAACCGAGATGTTCCGGAGCCGTTTTGGTGCATTAGTGCTGTTTCGTGCAAAAAGCACCGTAACAGCACGAGAAGCGCTCGATTTCACTCGTTATGATGTTTTGATATAATTGGATGGTTCCCATAGGAAAACACTCAAAAACATGAGTTTACTTGCGGTCGATGCAAAACGGGATATTCCTGAGCCGTTTTGGCGCATTAGCGCTGTTTCATGCAAAACGCACCCAAACAGCACAGGAAGCACTCATTTTCACTCGATATGATGTTTTGATGTAATTGGATCGCTCCCATAGGAAAACACTAAAAAACATGAGTTTACTTGCGGACAATGCAAACCGGGATGTTCCGGAGCCGTTTTGGCGCATTAGTGTTGTTTCATGCAAAACGCACCAAAACAGCACAGGAAGCACTCATTTTCACTTGATATGATGTTTTGATGTAATTGGATTGTTCCCATAGGAAAACACTGAAAAACATGAGTTTGCTTGCGGACAATGCAAACCGGGATGTTCCGGATCCATTTTGGTAAATTAGTGCTGTTTCGGGCAAAACGTACCAAAACGGTGCGGATAGCGCTCGTTTTCACTCGTTATGATGTTTTGATGTAATTGGATGGTTCCCATAATAAAACACTCAAAGTCATGAGTTTACTTGCGGTCGATGCAAACCGGGACGTTCCGGAGCCATTTTGGTGCATTAGTGTTGTTTCGTGCAAAACGCATGAAAACGGCACGGGAAGGGCTCGTTTTCACTCGTTGATGTTTTGATGTAATTGGAGGGTTCCCATGGAAAACACTCAAAAACAAGAGTTTAATTGCAGACGATGCAAACCGAGATGTTCCGGAGCCGTTTTGGTGCATTAGTGCTGTTTCGTGCAAAAAGCACCATAACAGCACGAGAAGCGCTCGGTTTCACTCGTTATGATGTTTTGATGTAATTGGATGGTTCCCATAGGAAAACACTCAAAAACATGAGTTTAATTGCGGACGATGCAAACTGAGATGTTCCGGAGCCGTTTGGGCGCATTAGCGCTGTTTCATGCAAAACCAACCCAAACAGCACAGGAAGCACTCATTTTCACTCGATATGATGTTTTGATGTAATGGGATTGCTCCCATACGAAAACACTAAAAAACATGAGTTTACTTGCGGACAATGCAAACCGGGATGTTCCGGAGCCGTTTTGGCGCATTAGTGCTGTTTGAGGCAAAACGTACCAAAACAGCACAGGAAGCACTCATTTTCACTCGATATGATGTTTTGATGTAATTGGATTGCTCCTATAGTAAAACCCTGAAAAACATGAGTTTACTTGCGGACAATGCAAACCGGGATGTTCCGGAGTCGTTGGTGCATTAGTGCGGTTTCGTGCAAAACGCACCAAAACGGCACGGGAAGGTCTCATTTTCACTTGTTATGATGTTTTGATGTATTTGGATTGTTCCCATAGGAAGACAATCAAAATCATGAGTTTACCTGCAGACGATGCAAACCGGGCTGTTCCGGAGCCGTTTTTGTGCATTAGTGCGGTTTCGTGCAAACTGCACCAAAAACGCGCGGGAAGGTCTCGTTTTCACTTGTTATGATGTTTTGATGTAATTGGATTGTTCCCATAGGAAAACAATCAAAATTATGAGTTTACTTGCAGTCGATGCAAACCGGGATGTTCCGGAGCCGTTTTTGTGCATTAGTGCTGTTTCATGCAAAACAAAACAAGAAGCGCTCGTTTTCACTCGTTATGATGTTTTGATGTAATTGGATTGTTCCCATAGGAAAACACTGAAAAACATGAGTTTACTTGCGGACAATGCAAACCGGGATATTCCGGACCCATTTTGGTAAATTAGTGCTGTTTCGGGCAAAACGTACCAAAACGGTGCGGATAGCGCTCGTTTTCACTCGTTATGATGTTTTGATGTAATTGGATGGTTCCCATAATAAAACACTCAAAGTCATGAGTTTACTTGCGGTCGATGCAAACCGGGACGTTCCGGAGCCATTTTGGTGCATTAGTGCTGTTTCGGGCAAAACGCATCAAAACGGCACGGGAAGGGCTCGTTTTCACTCGTTGATGTTTTGATGTAATTGGAGGGTTCCCATGGAAAACACTCAAAAACAAGAGTTTAATTGCGGACGATGCAAACCGAGATGTTCCGGAGCCGTTTTGGTGCATTAGTGCTGTTTCGTGCAAAAAGCACCATAACAGCACGAGAAGCGCTCGATTTCACTCGTTATGATGTTTTGATGTTATTGGATGGTTCCCATAGGAAAACACTCAAAAACATGAGTTTACTTGCGGTCGATGCAAAACGGGATATTCCGGAGCCGTTTTGGCGCATTAGCGCTGTTTCATGCAAAACGCACCCAAACAGCACAGGAAACACTCATTTTCACTCGATATGATGTTTTGATGTAATTGGATTGCTCCCATACGAAAACACTAAAAAACATGAGTTTACTTGCGGACAATGCAAACCGGGATGTTCCGGAGCCGTTTTGGCGCATTAGTGCTGTTTGAGGCAAAACGTACCAAAACAGCACAGGAAGCACTCATTTTCACTCGATATGATGTTTTGATGTAATTGGATTGCTCCTATAGTAAAACCCTGAAAAACATGAGTTTACTTGCGGACAATGCAAACCGGGATGTTCCGGAGTCGTTGGTGCATTAGTGCGGTTTCGTGCAAAACGCACCAAAACGGCACGGAAAGGTCTCATTTTCACTTGTTATGATGTTTTGATGTAATTGGATTGTTCCCATAGGAAGACAATCAAAATCATGAGTTTACCTGCAGACGATGCAAACCGGGCTGTTCCGGAGCCGTTTTTGTGCATTAGTGCGGTTTCGTGCAAACTGCACCAAAAACGCGCGGGAAGGTCTCGTTTTCACTTGTTATGATGTTTTGATGTAATTGGATTGTTCCCATAGGAAAACAATCAAAATCATGAGTTTACTTGCAGTCGATGCAAACCGGGATGTTCCGGAGCCGTTTTTGTGCATTAGTGCTGTTTCATGCAAAACAAAACAAGAAGCGCTCGTTTTCACTCGTTATGATGTTTTGATGTAATTGGATTGTTCCCATAGGAAAACACTGAAAAACATGAGTTTACTTGCGGACAATGCAAACCGGGATGTTCCGGATCCATTTTGGTAAATTAGTGCTGTTTCGGGCAAAACGTACCAAAACGGTGCGGATAGCGCTCGTTTTCACTCGTTATGATGTTTTGATGTAATTGGATGGTTCCCATAATAAAACACTCAAAGTCATGAGTTTACTTGCGGTCGATGCAAACCGGGACGTTCCGGAGCCATTTTGGTGCATTAGTGCTGTTTCGGGCAAAACGCATCAAAACGGCACGGGAAGGGCTCGTTTTCACTCGTTGATGTTTTGATGTAATTGGAGGGTTCCCATGGAAAACACTAAAAAACAAGAGTTTAATTGCGGACGATGCAAACCGAGATGTTCCGGAGCCGTTTTGGTGCATTAGTGCTGTTTCGTGCAAAAAGCACCATAACAGCACGAGAAGCGCTCGATTTCACTCGTTATGATGTTTTGATGTAATTGGATGGTTCCCATAGGAAAACACTCAAAAACATGAGTTTACTTGCGGTCGATGCAAAACGGGATATTCCGGAGCCGTTTTGGCGCATTAGCGCTGTTTCATGCAAAACGCACCCAAACAGCACAGGAAACACTCATTTTCACTCGATATGATGTTTTGATGTAATTGGATTGCTCCCATATGAAAACACTAAAAAACATGAGTTTACTTGCGGACAATGCAAACCGGGATGTTCCGGAGCCGTTTTGGCGCATTAGTGCTGTTTGAGGCAAAACATACCAAAACAGCACAGGAAGCACTCATTTTCACTCGATATGATGTTTTGATGTAATTGGATTGCTCCCATAGTAAAACCCTGAAAAACATGAGTTTACTTGCGGACAATGCAAACCGGGATGTTCCGGAGCCGTTGGTGCATTAGTGCGGTTTCGTGCAAAACGCACCAAAACGGCACAGGAAGGTCTCATTTTCACTTGTTATGATGTTTTGATGTAATTGGATTGTTTCCATAGGAAAACAATCAAAAACATGAGTTTACTTGCGATCGATGCAAATCGGGACGTTCCGGAGCCATTTTGGTGCATTAGTGCTGTTTTGTGCAAAACGCATCAAAACGGCACGGGAAGGGCTCGTTTTCACTCGTTGATGTTTTGATATAATTGGAGGGTTCCCATGGAAAACACTCAAAAACATGAGTTTAATTGCGGACGATGCAAACCGAGATGTTCCTGTTGGGGGATCAAAGGTCTTGAGAGACTCGGCGAAGCCCTCCAACGAGTGTTGTAGTGGAAGTCGGTCCTCGCGAAGCCCTCCGAAGGTTCTTGTTCTTGAAGTAGAGCCTCGCGAAGCCTTGTCGTTCCTTGGATGGCTTCTTCTGCGCTCAGCGAATCCCTCCTGAGGTGTTAACGTTCTATGATACTTACGTTGTTCAATACCCGAAGCCCTCAGTCGTACGCGGTGCCGGGCGAAGGGGTATAAACACGATAAAGAATTATGGACGGAGAAAATGATGTCTCTTTGGCTCGTGGTCCGAAAAACAGATGTCATTACAGGAGCTCTCCCCTCCATATTTATAAGGGGGGGAGAGATCAATATTACAGCCATGCCACTGGGCAATTTTTGCTACGCAACTAGGCGTTGGTTGTTAAACCCTTCGCTATGTGTCTCGATGCCTTCGCTGCTAGGCGGAAGGCCTTTGCTTGTTGGTTGTAACTCTTCGCTGGTTAATACTTGTTGCCGGATCCCAACAAAACCTTCGTTCCAAGCTCAATACCATTCGCTAGAGCTGGAAGGCCTTTGGTGTGGTCCTGGGAGCCTTCGACTTGTTAGTCATCCTGTTTATCCTGGTGTTGTTTGACCCTTCGCCTTCTGTAGTCGCAGCTACTCTCTGATCAAGATCTCACAAGCTCCTCACACTCTTCTACAAAAGTTGCTGATCCTAGTGTGCAATCTGAAAATACATCTATTGCATCCAAAGGTCCGCTAACACGAGCACGTGCACGGGAACTTCAAACCAAGGTGAATCTGTTCCTTAGTACATTGAATTATGAAATAAATGAGAACAATTTACTGCCTAATGGATGTACGTTGCTTGTGCTCAATTATGAAGGTTTAACATCGTTGGAAGATGAAGAACGAGTTGCTGGTTCGAACCTGTGCTTAACTGCACACGTAAATGATGATGGAATCATGAGGGAGGAGAGGGAGGCCGGTTCCAGATGTCAAGATGCAGACCCTCCACCTGCCTTTCGTGTTCTACACGGACTCAAGGCGATCGAGTTACGGAATTACAAGATATGGACGTCACAAGTCGATTCGGATTCATCTCGGTGCAGCCTGACATACATGGACGAAAAATACCATAACTCCGTCATACAGAGTCGGTTTGGGCTAAGTAAATACTCGTTGGAAAGA
The DNA here is from genome assembly GCA_007726485.1 of Eragrostis curvula. NCBI lineage: Eukaryota > Viridiplantae > Streptophyta > Magnoliopsida > Poales > Poaceae > Eragrostis > Eragrostis curvula. The sequence continues at coordinate 26,663,860 of CM017444.1, read as the reverse complement.
TTATTCCATAACCTTTCCAACGAGCCTGACCTCACTGTCAGATTCGACGCGAGCTGTTCCCAGTAATCAAAACAAATCGTCGGTTGTAATTGAGGGAGTTTCTGCCATAGATCGTTCTTGCTTTTCCGCTGGGAATTGAGGGTTCGATATCATCCACGTGTGGTCTCGTGGATTTGTCTTCAGAGCGTGTGGTTGGACGAATTTCAAAGAGGTGCAAGTCCTTGCATTGGCACGGGTGATCACCTACGGTTCGTCAGGTTACACGGGTTATCGCTGATCCTACGTCGAGAAGATCGGGCACCCCGCATCATCTTGGTAATCAGAGCCTTGTGCACTCGGTAGGATTTTACTTTAGCTACTTATATTTGTTCCTGTCCTATACACAAAAAGCCAAAAAAAAAATTATATACATTAGCCATAGTTTCAGTCTGATATTCGTGTGAGTCTTGTTAAGTTTTCATCCATTAGAGTCGTGCTAAGTTTGCTGATCATTGTTCTTTCGCGTGTCCTTCATCTATATTATCTTTGTGTTTCCTTGTGTTCTTTTCATTGGTGTGATCAGTTTTGGTCGAAAAGAAAACAAAAAAAAAAATCGTGTTTAGAACAGCCACAATTCTGTCCTTCGCGTAAACTTTGATCCTATTTGAGACTAGCAATAGTTTTTGTTCAGGGCTTGCACTTGTAATCTGAACGAAAGTAGCAGGAGTGGTGCACTACAAAATTTTATATCTTGGTGTGTGCAACAGCCATCAAAAGTTAAAAAAATAGTATACTGAAAAGAAAAAAAAACAGAAAGGAGTTGTTAATTGGTTGGTTGTGATTAGTGCTTGTTGCTGCTATCATCTCTTTTGTTTTGCTTTGTGCAATCAGTAGCCCATCAAATCTGAACATTTGCTAGGGTCTCTCTATAACTTGTGCAACATTGAACCATTTGCTTTACTTATATTCAGAGTTCAGTACCTTGGTTGCATCAAGTTCCCATATCTTTGCGTGTGTGTTGCTGTCCACTTTAATCCAATCATTTGATCAGCAACTAGGCATTGATTTCTAGTTTGGATTATCACTTAACTTGGCAACAGCTAGAATTCAGATTGAGTAGGGAATACCCTCCAAGCTCCACTAAAACACTTGTGTTGTGCAATTGGACTCCCTCTTTTAATTCGCTCGACCATCAGCTTTGTGACTTTCGACCTTAATTCACATTGGAAAGGTAAAGACACGACTTGGTAAGAAAGAGTGAGTTGAGAGAGAGTAGTTCACATACATACATACATTTTTTTTTCCCATCTTGTTGTTGCATTGCTAACCATGGCAGGAGATGATGAAGCGTATGATGTTAATCAAGAGGTGGATCCCCAAGAGCCGGTCAAATACTTTCAGTACACCGCATTGAGGGACTATTTCAAAAGGGAGCTGCAGGCTGGTCTGAATCAACTCCAAGAAAATCAAGAACAGTTTGCTGCAAACATTGCTACAGATTTGCAAAATATTGGGCTGGACACTCAACAGTTACGTGAGGATATTGCAGCACTAGCTACATTGATACAGCCTCGTGATGACGCTAGTGTGCATAATGATGGAGAGAATGATGATTCTGGACGACAAGTTAGACAACCGCATGGTGGTGCTCCCAGGGGTCGTGGTAGAGGCAATGGTCATGGTCGAGGCGGGGCTGCATTTGGCGCTAGACGTGATGCAGATTTGAACTTGCAGCATGACAACAATAATCGAGAACGTAATCAGGGAGAAGACGGGTTCGGCAAGCTCAAGATTTCCATGCCTAAATTCAGCGGAGGTACTGACCCAGAAGAGTACCTCACTTGGGAGCTGAAATGTGATAAGATATTTTGCATGCACAATTTTTCTGAAGCGAAAAAACTACAAATGGCCTCGGTTGAATTTGATGACTATGCTTTGATTTGGTGGGAGCAAGTTCTGAACCAGCGAGAAGAAAATGGTGAACCACCTATTGCTACATGGGCTGCAATGAAATATGAGATGAGAGCATGGTTTGTGCCCACACATTATCGCCGAGATGTATTTGACAAGCTGCAGAAATTAAAGCAAGGCACTAAAACTGTGGAGGAATATTACAAGGAGATGGAACAAGCCATGATACAAGCACGAGTGAAGGAAGACGAAGAACAAACCATGTCAAGATTCCTTGCTGGTTTGAACCATAATGTGAGGCGAATTGTCAACTTTCAGCCCTACAACAATACATATGAGTTGGTGCATCAGGCAACGAAGGCTGAACGACAATTGGAGGAGGATCCAAAATTCACAAGAACTTCATCCTTTGCTGCTCGTACACCTAACAGCAGAGGAAAATTCTTTTCCAAGGGGCTGCCTGGTAGAGGTTCTTCTAGTTCTCAATTTTTAGCTAGCAAGAAAGAAGATAGTACGCCAAAGAAGTCTACACAACCAGCTGCTAGTAGTGCTTCAAACACTAATTCTACTGCTAGAAGTAGTGCAATACAATGCCACAAATGTTTGGGACGTGGTCATATTCAGCGGGACTGTCCAAATAACAAAGTTATTGTTGTTGCGAATGGCGGTGGATATGAATCTGCTAGTGAGGACGAAAATTATGATGAACAAGGGGCTGCTCAAACAGATTTTGAAAATTCTCGTGATGAAGAAGACGAGGCTGAACATGTGTATTGTGATCCCCATGATGTGCCACTACTGGTTTGCAGTCCTCGAGTCCTTAGTGTACAGCAAACAAAAGATGAAGAGCAACGTTATAATCTTTTCCAAACAAGAGCTCTTGTGGGAAGCAAGGGAAAGGGCTGCAAGGTAATCATTGATGGTGGTAGTTGTCAAAATCTGGCTAGTAAAGAGCTATGTGCAAAGCTTGGCTTGCGGTATATTCGGCATCCTCATCCATATCATGTCCAATGGTTGAGTGAACAAGGAGAAGTAAAAGTCAATTTCAAGGCGAAAGTTACTTTTCAGAGTGTGATGTATTGGGGATTATTGTGACACCGTGGAGTGTGATGTAGTGCCAATGACGGTGTGCCACTTGCTGCTGGGACGTCCATGGCAGTTTGATCGTGATGCACGACATTTTGGACGTTCTAATCAATATCGGTTCAAGTGGAAAGGGCAAGAAGTAATTCTGCGACCACTAACTCCAGCCCAAATTGTGAATGATTCTGCACAAAAGGTTGAGGTACGTGTTGTTAGTGAAAAAGAGAGAGCGAGGAAGAGCGACATTCCACATTCGGTGAGTGAGAGCCACAAGCCAAATCTGAGTGGAAAAATGAACAGCAAGGGAGAGAAAAATTTAGTGATGCTAGCAACAAAATCTGAAATGAGAGAGATAAGAAATGATCCCAATCTTATGTACTTTGTGCTGCTGTACAAAGATGCATTAGTTGCTGCTAATGACTTGACCTCTCTTCCTAGTGTTGTTTCCAATGTTTTGCAGGAATTCATGGATGTTTTTCCGGAGGAGGTACCAGCTGGACTACCGCCCATGAGAGGAATTGAGCATCAGATCGACTTGATTCCAGGAGCTACACTTCCAAACCGTCCACCCTATCGTGTGAATCCGGAAGAAACAAAGGAAATTCAGAAGCAAGTACACAAACTTCTCAATAAAGGTTATATACGTGAAAGCTTAAGCCCTTGTGCTGTTCCTGTTATTCTCGTTCCTAAGAAAGATGGTACTTGGAGAATGTGTGTTGATTGTAGAGCAATTAACAATATCACTATTAGATATCGTCATCCTATTCCTAGGTTAGATGATATGCTAGATGAGTTATGTGGTGCTGTTATTTTCTCTAAAATTGACTTGCGAAGTGGTTATCATCAAATTAGAATGAGAGAAGGAGATGAGTGGAAAACAGCCTTTAAAACAAAGTTTGGTTTGTATGAGTGGTTAGTCATGCCTTTTGGGTTAACTAATGCACCTAGTACATTCATGAGATTAATGAATCATGTTTTAAGGCATTTCGTTGGAAAATTTGTTGTGGTATATTTTGATGATATTCTGATTTATAGCGGAACAATGGAGGAACACCTTGATCACATTAGGCAAGTGCTAGAAGTGCTCAGATCTGAACGCTTGTTTGCTAATATTGAAAAGTGCACTTTTTGCAAAGATAAAGTGGTTTTTCTAGGATATGTTGTTTCTAGACAGGGTGTAGAAGTAGATGAAACAAAGGTTGAAACTATTAAAAATTGGCCTACACCGGTTAATATAAGTCAAGTGCGAAGTTTTCATGGTCTTGCTGATTTTTATAGACGCTTTGTGAAAGACTTTAGCACTATTGCAGCACCGCTTAATGAATTGACAAAGAAGGGTGTGTCTTTTGTTTGGGGCAAGGCACAAGAGGATTCTTTTAATGAGCTGAAAAAGCGGTTAACTGAAGCACCTTTGCTTGTTTTACCTGATTTCACTAAAGCTTTTGAGATTGAATGTGACGCTAGTGGAATTGGTATTGTTGGTGTTCTGATGCAAGAAGGTAAGCCGGTTGCATATTTTAGCGAAAAACTTGGAGGTGCTCAATTGAATTATCCTGTTTATGATAAAGAATTATATGCTCTTGTGCGTGTTTTGGAAACTTGGCAACATTATCTTTGGCCGAAAAAATTTGTTATACATTTTGATCATGAAGCTTTAAAATATTTGCATGGCCAAGCTAATCTGAACCGTAGACATGCTAAATGGGTTGAGTTTATTGAATCGTTTCCATATATTGTGCGCTACAAAAAGGGAAAAGAGAATGTGGTTGCTGATGCTTTATCTAGAAAGAGCATTCTTTTATCTCAATTGGAAGTTAAAGTTTTAGGTTTAGAGAGCTTGAAAGAGCTCTATGCTGTTGATCATGAATTTTCAGAACCATATTCTAAGTGTAACAATGGAAAAGGTTGGAAAAAATATCATATACATGATGGGTTTTTGTTTAGAGCTAACAAATTATGTATTCCCAAATCGTCTGTGCGTTTGCTGTTGTTGCAGGAATCACATGCTGGTGGTTTGATGGGACATTTTGGGACAGAAAAGACCTACATGCTGCTGTCTGAGAATTTTTATTGGCCTAAGTTGAGGCGTGACGTTGAGAGGTATGTGCAAAGGTGCGTAACTTGTCATAAAGCAAAATCGAAACTGAACCCTCATGGTTTGTATACCCCTTTACCTGTTCCTAGTGCACCATGGGAGGATATTAGCATGGATTTTGTTTTAGGATTGCCTAGGACTAGGAGGGGGAGGGATTCAGTATTTGTCGTTGTTGATAGATTCTCTAAAATGTCACATTTTATTCCCTGTCACAAGAGCGACGATGCGTCGCATGTAGCTGATTTGTTTTTCAGGGAGGTGGTGCGCTTGCATGGTGTACCAAGAACAATTGTTTCAGATCGTGATGTCAAGTTCATGAGTTATTTTTGGAAGACACTGTGGGCTAAGCTTGGGACAAAGTTGTTGTTTTCAACGACTTGTCACCCACAAACTGATGGACAAACAGAGGTGGTGAGTCGAACACTTTCAATGCTGCTGCGAACAATGATAAAGAAAAATTTGAAAGAGTGGGAAGATTGTTTGCCGCATGTGGAGTTTGCATACAACAGGGTGGTGCATTCAACCACACAGCTAAGTCCATTCGAGGTGGTGTATGGATTCAACCCTATAACGCCACTTGACTTGCTGCCGCTGCCATACCAAGAACGTGCCAACATGGAAGCATCGAAGCGTGCAGAATTTGTGAAGAAATTGCATGAGAAGACGAAGGAAGAGATTGAGAAGAAGGCGCATTACTATGCTGAAAAGGCAAATCGAAATAAGAAGAAGATGCTATTTGAACCAGGTGACTTAGTTTGGGTGCACCTTCGTAAGGATCGTTTTCCGGAGAGGGCAAGTCCAAACTGATGCCACGTGGTGATGGTCCATTCAGAGTTCTTGAGAAGATCAATGATAATGCTTATAAGATAGAGCTTCCGGATAATTATGAGGTGAGTAACACTTTTAATGTTGCTGATTTATCACCTTTCCATGGTGGGGAAGTTACAGATTCGAGGACGAATCCTTCTCAAGAGGGGGAGGATGATCAGGATCTCACAAGCTCCTCACACTCTTCTACAAAAGTTGCTGATCCTAGTGTGCAATCTGAAAATACATCTATTGCATACAAAGGTCCGCTAACGCGAGCACGTGCACGGGAACATCAAACCAAGGTGAATCTGTTCCTTAGTACTTTGAATTATGAAATAAATGAGAACAATTTACTGCCTAATGGATGGACGTTGCTTGTGCTCAATTATGAAGGTTTAACATCGTTGGAAGATGAAGAACGAGTTGCTGGTTCGAACCTGTGCTTAACTGCACACGTACATGATGATGGAATCATGAGGGAGGAGAGGGAGGCCGGTTCCAGATGTCAAGATGCAGACCCTCCGCCTGCTTTTCGTGTTCTACACGGACTCAAGGCGATCGAGTTACGGAATTACAAGATATGGACATCACAAGTCGATTCGGATTCATCTCAGTGCAGCCTGACATACATGGACGAAAAATACCATAACTCCGTCATACGGAGTCGGTTTGGGCTAAGTAAATACTTGTTGGAAATCTTATTCCATAACCTTTCCAACGAGCCTGACCCCACTGTCAGATTCGACGCGAGCTGTTCCCAGTAATCAAAACAAATCATCGGTTGTAACACAGATTTTCTGTTTCCTTTTGTAATCGAGTCCAAGTCGGTCCCACTTGTAGTATGGGTCGTATAAACTCATGTACACGACCTGAAGAGGTCAGACCACGTTTATTCTACACAAAAACTCGCAGCTTATTGCTCTTGTTCTCATCTAGGGTTTAGCCTCTTGCAAACCACAAACTAGATAGGGAATTGGGAGTTTCTGCCATAGATCGTTCTTGCTTTTCCACTGGGAATTGAGGGTTCGATATCATCCACGTGTGGTCTCGTGGATTTGTCTTCAGAGCGTGTGGTTGGGCGAACTTCAAAGAGGTGCAAGTCCTTGCATTGGCACGGGTGATCACCTACAGTTCGTCAGGTTACACGGGTTATCGCTGATCCTACGTCGAGAAGATCGGGCACCCCGCATCACTCTCCCAACATTAGCCCTCAACTGTCCGAAAGATCTAGCGAAGGTATGTCTTGAGGCAGTTATTCTTGGCTGCGACGTAGCTTGTTTTCTTGTTTGGTTATTTTTATCATTTTTCTTTTTGCGTTTCTATCCTTGCTTCTTTGATTTTTATCTTTTTGATCCGCGGTCTTCCCTTGGTCTTTAAATAGTCGTCGCTTTCATTTTCATCTTTCATCTCTTGTTTTTACTGCCAAGTCTTCTTTTGCTGACGTCGCTTCTCTCGAAGGTATTCGTCTTTTATTCCGATGGCTCGCCGGAAGTCAGTAGCTTTGCCTCGGGGTTTCAACTCCCTTCGCGTGAATTACTCTTTCACGAGGTTTATTCATGCCTCTCGTGACAAGGGTAATTTGAAGCACTACTCCGAGTCTGGTCTTCTTGATGTTAATTTGTATCGCCTTCCTTTCACTGGTCCTAAACAGAAACCTGATACCTTTCTGAAGCCTTAGCCTGATGAAGTTGTAGTATTTTCATCTTTTTTTGATGCTGGCTTATCTTTTCCTTCTTCGCTCTTTCTTTCCCGAGTTCTTTCCTTGTACCATTTGCAGCTTCATCACCTTACACCGGTTGTGGTGGCTACCATTTCTGCCTTCGCTTGGGCTTGCCTGAGCGAAGGTGTATACCCTCACTCTCAAGCCTTTTACCGTGTGTACAAAGCTTGTCATACTCCTATATATTACCATGAAGATCATCTTAGTCCATCCTTCGGTGTCGTTGACTTCGTAGCTAGGGAAGGGTTTGTGACTCCACTCCCCAGTTTTAATCCTCCGCCTTTTCGTGAGTGGGTTAAAGATTGGATCTATTATGACGCTTCATCCTCCGGGCTTAGCACCGGCAGGGCTGTTGATATACATATTGTTAATGACTTGGAGCCTTTCATGAATTCTGGGGTTTCTCAATCTCTTGAGGCTTTCCTGAGGGTTAGCGAAAGGATGACCCTTCGGGAAATTTTAGAAGAATGCTTCGCTGCTAACGTTCGCCCGCTTGCTCGAGACGTCTGGCGTCCTTCTTTCTTGTCGAAAAGTGTACTTGGCTTAAGAGTGCCTTCTTTTTCCTCGAACTCAGGACCTCGTATGGCTCCTTCTTACTCGTGTTGCCTTCACTTTTTTGTTTGATTTGTCTATGTTTTATCTCTCTTTCTTTAATAAGAGAAGCTTTGCTTTCACTAATTTTTCTTGCTTTTGCAGGCTTCACTCTCTGGTCAGCTCAAGATCGGGTGACATCTTTCCTCGGGGAGTTTTCTTAGAAGGAATGGATTGAACGGAGGCGTAGAGGTATTGGTCGAAGGATAAACAGGGTTTATCAAGGATTGGATATCTTTCAATCTGAGCGCCCTTATCCCGAAGACCTTGACTCTAAAGACGAAGGTGCTTATGAGTTGATAGCGAGTGGTCCTCCTTATTTCAGTGTTTTAGCTTGCTCAACTGTTGAGATGGATCCTTCTACTCATGTTGAGACACCGGAAGTTAGTTCTTCTCCAAGGAATGCTGAGATCCCTTCGCCAGACAGAGGTTGCCTCTTGACTCCTTTGTATTCTATGATATTTGAAGAGTTTTCGCCTGCTATTGCTCTGAATCCAGTCCCTTCAGCTGAAGATCCTGCTGCTTGTCAAGATGCTCATGCTCTTATGCCTTCGACAGATTTATATAGCTTTTCACTTGCTGAATTTGGCTTGTCAGTTGACATTAATACTGGGGAGGTGGTTGATTCTGAAAATACTTGTGGAACAACCTTCGCAGGTTCTTTGCCTTCTTGTTCTGGAGTAAAAAGCGGTTTTTCCTTGCCGAAAAAGGCTTCGTTTTCTGATGTTCTTGGCAAGCGCAAGTTTGATGAGCTCGTGGTGTCGGATGCCATTCCCAGCGAAGGGGTTGCTTCTGCAATTCTTTCAGGTGACCTCCAGCCTTCTTCGCAACCTCTTGCATTGGTTGATCAATTTCATGGTATATCTCTTTCCACTTTTCGTGGGATTTTTTACTTCCTTCGCAACATATACCTTGGTTTCTTTTCTGTTTAGGACATATGAACATTGATTTGAGGGAAGTGGATCCTGAGGCCATCTTGTCTTCTCTTAGCGAAGATCTTCGAGACGTATAGCTTCTTAGCTCCTTCGCTAAAAAACTTTGGTTACCGAAAGTGGAGCTTGGTCTCTCCAACCTTTCTTCCGAAGCTCTCTTTCGCTCTCTGATCTCTAATCAAGTCAAGGTTGATCTTAATGCATTTTTCAACTTTATTCAAAGGTTTCTGAGTTGCTTTCTTATCCTTCCTTCCTTCGCTTTTGCAGTCACTTACCCTTACTTCCTTCCTTCCTTCCTTCGCTTGTGCACGTTTGCACCTTCCTTCGGAAGATGAGATCTCCAGAATATCCTCTCTTGAATCCTCTCTTGCGAAGGCAGATGAAGCATTGAAGGCTTCGTCATCTGCAGTCTTAAAGCTAGAGCGCGAGATGTTAGTCCTTCGCAGTAACAGTTCGAGTCATGGAATGTACGTTTCGCATATGGAGAAAATTATCCATCGCGCACAATTGCTGACTGAGAAAGAGGAACTTTTTCGTAAATTCCTTTCTTCTCGGTTATCTGACCTTGCTGAGGTGAAGAAAAAACTTTCCGATACTAGCTTCGCCAGATCTCTTAGCTTCATTGGTCTTTTGAAAGAACTGCTTCGTGCTGTTGGGGCAAATTATGACATCCTCCCTGAAGGTGCTTCGCCTGAAGATGCTGCTGAATGGCTTCGTGTCAATGTCAAAGGACTTGTTAAAGCGTGTCGGGATTACTCTTTTGACGCAGTGGTGCTCATGATTCGAGATCTCATGCATAGTTTCCTTTGTGGTGGTAGTGATGCTATTGAGGTGGTTGCTCGGCCGAGTTTTACAGTGAAGGCTTCTGATCCTGGTTTTAGTTATGGTGAAGTTGAAGCTAAATGTTTTAGACTGATAGACGAGTTTTGGTGGAAGAAGGTCAGCACTGTCGTTCCTGATCTTCCCCAAGGTCCCTCTTGACTCTACTCCCTGTGTGGGAGTGTAGACATTTTTTGACAACTGAATAGGCCTTTTTTGTTGCGAAGGAGATGCTTTGTAAATTACCTTTGTAGTCTACTTCGCATCAAATATTTTGTTAATGCCTTGTTTTACGATGACTTCGAGCTCTATATTGAGCTTTCGGATTTTCGTAACTTCATAGATATTATGCTTGACTTGCGCTTGCCTTCGCGCATATAGTCTGAGCTGCTTTGTATGCTTGTTCTCTTCGTATGGGTTCAATCTTGTAGTAGTACTCTTTGTCGAGACGCCTTTTGTGCCTTGTCCATTTAAAGTGCTTCGTATACGTTTGCGAAGCTTTTTCTGCTAATAGAGAAGACTTTTGGTACTGTTTTATTGAGTAACTTTTTCCGAGGTATCCTCGACACTTCTCGTGCAATGGTTTGGATTTCCCTTGGACTTTTGTCCGCTTCTTCTTCACTTCGAGCCTTAGGCCTGACGTCTTTGTTTTTGGAAGGTATTCCATCTTTTGGGGCTGTAGCTTCGCTTGCTTGTTTGTGTTTTTCTTCTTATGGAGATCGTGGAACGGGCTTCGCGATCCTTTTATATTTCAGAAGCTTATATATTTTATGACATGCAACCTCCAATCCTGGCCTCACTGTAAGGCGACGCGAAGGGTGCTCATGCATATTTTACATGTAATAATCTTCGCTGCATTATCCGCTGTGAGTTTAATTTTGACCTCTCTTTTGAGGATTTGCGCTAGCCTCTTCGCAATTCTTAGCGAAAGGAGCTATGCGTTCTTTTTGATTTGAAGAGTAGGGCTTCGCGTTTCTTAAGCGAATGTCCTTATAGTTGCTCCGCTTTTCTGAACGAAGGTAACTACTTTTACTGGCTTCGTAGCCTTCAACGGTTGATGTCTTCGCAAACTTTTCGCGGACATTTTACCGCTGTCTTTTCATGCCTTTTGGCGAAGCATCATTTCTGCCTGCTGAAGGCGAAGTTTTATCATCTTGAACTTTGTCAAGGTTTTCATTTTTCTTGGTGATTGTTTATATGTGAATTTGAAGATAAGAGACTTCGCAATCTTTAGCGAAGCCTTTTATCACTATGTGGCTAGTGGGATCTTCTGCCGTTTGTCGAAGCATGTATCTTTCTCTGCCTTTTTGGGCGAACATTGTCCTCTTGTCTGAAATGAGACAAGGCCATATATATTTATACTTTTATGATGAAAATATCGATTCTTCTGGAGTGTTCCTCATTGCTGTATATATATGCCGGTGATTCCTCCCGAATTTCTGCCTTTTTGCTTGTCTTCAACTTTGAATATGGATTCTTTGTGGGATCGTCTTCCCCGTGGTATAATGAAGGAGTTGATGCGTGGTGGTTTCAAGCGCGGAGATGCACTTCCTCAAGATCTTGTGGATTACTTCGAAGAGCTTGATTGACTGACTGGAAGGAATGCTCTTATTGAGGTTCCTCCGCAACCAGTTCCTCTTGCTGTTGTTCCTCCTGGCATGATTGTCATTAGTGATGACGAGGGCCCTGATATTCGTCGAGCTAAGCCTTCGCAATGTTCCGGGGTTGCTAGTCGTACTCGTAGCAAGACTAGGAAGTAGTTCGTAGGTTTATCTTGTAATTTGTATGACTTGGTCAAGTCTTCTATGATTGGACGACTCTTTGTAAATCCTTTTTCTCTTACTTCCAAATTGTCTTCGCTTCTGTCCAGGTCCTCAATGTTGTCTAAGGTTGATTTCTTGAAAGTTGTTTGCTGTATGCGGAGTGTCTCCTTTTTTTTTTGATTCCTTCTTGGTTACTTCGCTTCTTGGAAACTTCTCTGATTCGTTTTGATTCTTATGCTGTCGTGGCTTCGGCTTGTTTCTCTTGCTCCTACGCGATCCTCTCTTCCTCCTCTTTCGCCCGCCGTTCTCTTTCTTCGGCCTCCGCGCGTTGTGTCTCAATGTCTACTATCTTTGATGACTTGCCTCTCGCCATCATGAGTTGTTGATCGTGGTCGTGGGTTCGCCCCGCGGGACGGCGCCAAATGTTGGGGGATCGAAGGTCTTAAGAGACTCGGCGAAGCCCTCCAACGAGTGTTGTAGTGGAAGTCAGTCCTCGCGAAGCCCTCCGAAGGTTCTTGTTCTTGGAGTAGAGCCTCGCGAAGCCTCGTCGCTCCTTGGATGGCTTCTTCTGCGCTCAGCGAAGCCCTCCTGAAGTGTTAACGTTCTATGATACTTACGTTGTTCTATGATACTTACGTCGTACGCGGTGCCGGGCGAACGGGTAGAAACATGATAAAGAATTATGGACGGAGAAAATGATGTCTCTTTGGCTCGTGGCCCGAAAAACAGATGTCATTACAGGAGCTCTCCCCTCCATATTTATAAGGGGGGGGGGGGGGGAGAGATCAATATTACAGCCATGCCACTGGGCAATTTTTGCTACGCAACTAGGCATTGGCTGTTAAACCCTTCGCTATGTGTCTCGATGCCTTCGCTGCTAGGCGGAAGGCCTTCGCTTGTTGGTTGTAACCCTTCGCTGGTTCATACTTGTTGCTGGATCCCAACTGATGAGGACATGACTTGTACAGATACAACCAACACTCCTCTAATGGACAGGCAAGATTCAATCCCAAGACCTAGAGCACGATAGGCAACTTTATTGGTGAGCTCGTTTCTAATGCCGTCTTTGTATGGTTTTGAGAATATATTAATACCTACTGAATTAATTATTGTTAGGAACCATGGAGATGATGAAGAGGCAGCTGGAGAGGTACTTGGAGGCGTGGAGGGCCGGCAAGAAGTGCAAATAAAATCTGAGGCCCAATCCAAGTCGGTTTCGAGTCCGTTTCGGACTCCAGGACCAGTCGGCACTAAAACAGGTGCCCAGGTCGCATACCAGATCAGATTTGGACGTTCTTTATATGGATGCAAAGCTAAGAAGATAACCATTCTAATGGAGCCGGTCTCATGCCTAAATTCGCCAGGAGTCATCGGGAATCATCGAAACAAGTTGACGTCCAGAATCTGTCCCGGTGCTGCGCCGCCATTATTTGGCCTTTGGGCTTGTATCTCGTGTGAGCCCATTAGAGGGCGCGTTCAGGCGTCCTTGCACGACCCTAGACTCTTGATAAACAGCCGTCGCCACACCATTAGTGTTTGGGTTTTGATTGATTGTAAGTTTAGCCATTGCTACTTCCTTGTAGACGCGTGTGTCGACGAGACCACCCGGACTACTTGATTCGGAACCCCGCCTTGGTGATTTGAGTTCCTTGTTTATCTCGTTCTTGCTTGTTCTTCGATTGCTTGCAAGAATTACCCTCGTGGTTTGGTTGATTGTGCTCCACAAGATCACGAACAGCCGCTGGAGTTGGTGTATCGGTTGCTAAGGCGCATCCTTTGCTGGTTGTAGTCGGGCCGTGAACGTCTCTCTATCCAAATCGAAGTTATCCCACACCTCTCACCGAAAGATCCGCGCCAAACCTCACCCACGTCCACATCATTTGGTATCAGAGCAAGGTTTATCGTTGAGAGATTTGACATTCTTCGTTGTTTTCATTTTCCTATAGTCCAGAAAAAGCCAACAAAAATACTAGTTAGTTTTCCTTTATCCTATAGACCTTTGTGCCTTTTGCTACTGCTACTTAGTTAGGGCTTGTTGAGGTTTTGGTTGCATCGGTTTGTGTCAAGTAGCTGGTCTTAGTTTTAGTCCTTTAGAGTTTCGAATTCTTGTCACGCGCAGTTCGGACTGCGTAACAGTACCAACTTGCGACGGCCACCACGACCACATACGAACTCCGATTGAGGTGTTCTTGTACTTCACGGAAAGCTTATCAAGTCTAGTTTCTAGTGGTTCTGGTCGCACATCAATATCTGTTTTGAGTTGGTTGCAGTCATTGTTTTACTATAGAGACCTTTTGCTGCAATCTCAGAAAAATGTGTGTGTGGTGAATTGTTCATTTTTTTTCTTGGTTCATATCATTTGTTTCTGAGGTTAACCAAAAAAAAACAGAGAGAGAAAAGAAAACAAAAAAAAAGATAGAGAAAAGAAAAGGAAAAGAAGAAAGAAAAAAGAAAGGAAAAGAAAGGAAAAGAAAAAAAAAGGGGCTGATCTTTGTGTTTATTCTTGTGTTCGGTGTGTGCTTTGTGGCTTCCTTTGTGTCTAGGCTCGCGTCTCTAGCACGGTCTAGGCTAGGACCAGCACTGTACCACCGTTGAACAATTACTCAGCTTGCTTTTATACTAATGTGGTGCTAGTATTTCCTTGTGCATTGTTTTTCAGCCCACCTATAGCTCCATATATTCGACTATAGCTTGACAGGTTTGTTGCTGCGGCACCGATACATTTTCTTTCACGTTGTTGACTTGTTGGTTGCCATCACCTCCTGTTAAGCAAGGTAAGAACTTGTAAGACCTTGTTTGAACAAGTTGAGATTGAGAGAATTACACCAGCCACATAATACTATCTGATATATAGGAGCATACATATTATTGTGTGTGTGTTTCTTGCTAATAATCATGGCAGGTGACACGGAGATTTTTGAGCCATCCATGTTGCATCCTAACATTCAGGACATCATTCAACAATTGCCTTTTTATAATGGTGAGTCCTTTAATGCTAGAGCATATATTGATTGGGAGCTACAAGTAGAGAATAAATTTGATGAGCATGATTTATCTGTGCAAGAAAAGATTTATATTGCTTCTAATGTTTTGACTGAAAATGCATTGCTTGAATGGAAACGTATTTGTAGGCGCAATAAAGTTCCACGATCTTGGCAAGATTTCAAACTTCATTTTAGAGATTCTTTTATTTCTGAATATCATGTTGACAAATTGCTTGCCAGATTAGACTATTTGAAACAAGGTGGTAGAACTGTCAAAGAATATTATCATGAGTTCAAAATTTGTATCATATTTGGTGGCTTTGATGGTGATAACGAAGATGTCATGAGTAGGTTCCTGAGAGGGCTGAATTCTGAAATTCGAACCATGCTCAGTTCTAAAACTTATAACCACATCGCTCACTTATTTTTGCTTGCACAAATTGCTGAAACTCAGATTGCAACAAAATTGAGTGAAATTGAAATGGCTGGATTGTTACCCCTTTGTGACACTAACAATTCTTTGGATGTGACACTACCTATTCCTTGTCCTATTATTGCTAACATTGGACAGGAAGATGAGGAACCTGTTGCACCTTCTTCGACTCCAAAGAGTGGACAAGGTAACTTTTCTAGTGCTGAATTTGCTGCAGCAAATGAGGACGCACTTGCTCGAACCTTGCCACACAATGTTTCTCATCATGATGTGCTGAATTTATCCACTCCACATGCTAGTTTAGAGCAATCATTAGTAGAACCTGCTGCTGAATTTCCTTTGTTACAAGATGATTATATTGTTGCTTGTGACAAAGAAGAGTTGTGTGATGATGCTTCACTTATATCTACAACACAACTAGTACATGAATGTTCTTCCCTTACATCTGTTTCTCTTGATACACACGCTGAAATATCGCGTGTTTATTGCATTGAGAATGAGAACGAAGAGTTGAAGATCATAGCTTCTTTAAATTGTTTAGGTTATATCAAACTTGATTTTCTTTGTGACCTGAATTGTTTAGTGGAGAATTTATTTCAGAAATCTGGTTTGCCATGTCTTGACTATTGTTCTTTTCATGTGAGTGGCAAATATGATGAAAATGATAAATACATGGTGCATCGCTTATATATCTGTTCAGATTTAAAAACACCTTTAATGGACTTCATGAATGATCAAATGACGACTTGCATTCACGCTAACATGAACATATCTAGTTTCTCTTCTATTGGATACAAGTTGCAGGTCAATTTTCAAGAAAGGGAGCAATCCTTGCTGGAATGTACTATGATGGAAGTTCAAGAATTATATTTGAGTGAACGTGATAAAATCTTATGCCTGAATTTCAACCATGATGTCAAACCGAGGACGGTTTGCAGTCAAGAAAGGGAGAATGATGAGGACATGACTTGTACAGATACAACCAACACTCCTCTAATGGACAGGCAAGATTCAATCCCAAGAGCTAGAGCACGACAGGCAACTTTATTGGTGAGCTCGTTTCTAATGCCGTCTTTGTATGGTTTTGAGAATATATTGATACCTAATGAATTAATTATTGTTAGGAACCATGGAGATGATGAAGAGGCAGATGGAGAGGTACTTGGAGGCGTGGAGGGCTGGCAAGAAGTGCAAATAAAATTTGAGGCCCAATCCAAGTCGGTTTCGAGTCCGTTTCGGACTCCAGGACCAGTCGGCACTAAAACAGGTGCCCAGGTCGCATACGAGATCGGATTTGGACGTTCTTTATATGGATGGAAAGCTAAGAAGATAACATTTCCAATGGAGCCGGTCTCATGCCTAAATTCTCCTGTAGTAATCGGGAATCATCGAAACAATTTGACATCCAGAATCTGTCCCGGTGCTGCGCCGCCGTTATTTGGCCTTTGAGCTTGTATCTCGTGTGAGCCCATTAGATGGCACGTCCAGGGGTCCTTGCACGACCTTAGACTCTTCATAAACAGCTGCCGCCACACCATTAGGGTTTGGGTTTTGATTGATTGTAAGTTTAGCCATTGCTACTTCCTTGTAGACGCGTGTGTCGGCGAGACCACCCAGACTACTTGATTCGGAACCCCACCTTGGTGATTTGAGTTCCTTGTTTATCTCGTTCTTGCTTGTTCTTCGATTGCTTGCAAGAATTACCCTCGTGGTTTGGTTGATTGTGCTTCACAAGATCACGAACAGCCGCTGGAGTTGGTGTATCGGTTGCCAAGGCGCATCCTATGCTGGTTGTAGTCGGGCCGTGAACGTCTCTCCATCCAAATCGAAGTTATCCCACACCTCTCACCGAAAGATCCGCGCCAAACCTCACCCACGTCCACATCATTTGGTATCAGAGCAAGGTTTATCGGTGAGAGATTTGACATTCTTCGTTGTTTTCATTTTCCTATAGTCCAGAAAAAGCCAACAAAAATACTAGTTAGTTTTCCTTTATCCTATAGACCTTTGTGCCTTTTGCTACTGCTACTTAGTTAGGGCTTGTTGAGGTTTTGGTTGCATCGGTTTGTGTCAAGTAGCTGGTCTTAGTTTTAGTCCTTTAGAGTTTCGAATTCTTGTCACGCGCAGTTCGGACTGCGTAACAGTACCAACTTGCGACGGCCACCACGACCACATACGAACTCCGATTGAGGTGTTCTTGTACTTCACGGAAAGCTTATCAAGTCTAGTTTCTAGTGGTTCTGGTCGCACATCAATATCTGTTTTGAGTTGGTTGCAGTCATTGTTTTACTATAGAGACCTTTTGCTGCAATCTCAGAAAAATGTGTGTGTGGTGAATTGTTCATTTTTTTTCTTGGTTCATATCATTTGTTTCTGAGGTTAACCAAAAAAAAACAGAGAGAGAAAAGAAAACAAAAAAAAAGATAGAGAAAAGAAAAGGAAAAGAAGAAAGAAAAAAGAAAGGAAAAGAAAGGAAAAGAAAAAAAAAGGGGCTGATGTTTGTGTTTATTCTTGTGTTCGGTGTGTGCTTTGTGGCTTCCTTTGTGTCTAGGCTCGCGTCTCTAGCACGGTCTAGGCTAGGACCAGCACTGTACCACCGTTGAACAATTACTCAGCTTGCTTTTATACTAATGTGGTGCTAGTATTTCCTTGTGCATTGTTTTTCAGCCCACCTATAGCTCCATATATTCGACTATAGCTTGACAGGTTTGTTGCTGCGGCACCGATACATTTTCTTTCACGTTGTTGACTTGTTGGTTGCCATCACCTCCTGTTAAGCAAGGTAAGAACTTGTTAGACCTTGTTTGAACAAGTTGAGATTGAGAGAATTACACCAGCCACATAATACTATCTGATATATAGGAGCATACATATTATTGTGTGTGTGTTTCTTGCTAATAATCATGGCAGGTGACACGGAGATTTTTGAGCCATCCATGTTGCATCCTAACATTCAGGACATCATTCAACAATTGCCTTTTTATAATGGTGAGTCCTTTAATGCTAGAGCATATATTGATTGGGAGCTACAAGTAGAGAATAAATTTGATGAGCATGATTTATCTGTGCAAGAAAAGATTTATATTGCTTCTAATGTTTTGACTGAAAATGCATTGCTTGAATGGAAACGTATTTGTAGGCGCAATAAAGTTCCACGATCTTGGCAAGATTTCAAACTTCATTTTAGAGATTCTTTTATTTCTGAATATCATGTTGACAAATTGCTTGCCAGATTAGACTATTTGAAACAAGGTGGTAGAACTGTCAAAGAATATTATCATGAGTTCAAAATTTGTATCATATTTGGTGGCTTTGATGGTGATAACGAAGATGTCATGAGTAGGTTCCTGAGAGGGCTGAATTCTGAAATTCGAACCATGCTCAGTTCTAAAACTTATAACCACATCGCTCACTTATTTTTGCTTGCACAAATTGCTGAAACTCAGATTGCAACAAAATTGAGTGAAATTGAAATGGCTGGATTGTTACCCCTTTGTGACACTAACAATTCTTTGGATGTGACACTACCTATTCCTTGTCCTATTATTGCTAACATTGGACAGGAAGATGAGGAACCTGTTGCACCTTCTTCGACTCCAAAGAGTGGACAAGGTAACTTTTCTAGTGCTGAATTTGCTGCAGCAAATGAGGACGCACTTGCTCGAACCTTGCCACACAATGTTTCTCATCATGATGTGCTGAATTTATCCACTCCACATGCTAGTTTAGAGCAATCATTAGTAGAACCTGCTGCTGAATTTCCTTTGTTACAAGATGATTATATTGTTGCTTGTGACAAAGAAGAGTTGTGTGATGATGCTTCACTTATATCTACAACACAACTAGTACATGAATGTTCTTCCCTTACATCTGTTTCTCTTGATACACACGCTGAAATATCGCGTGTTTATTGCATTGAGAATGAGAACGAAGAGTTGAAGATCATAGCTTCTTTAAATTGTTTAGGTTATATCAAACTTGATTTTCTTTGTGACCTGAATTGTTTAGTGGAGAATTTATTTCAGAAATCTGGTTTGCCATGTCTTGACTATTGTTCTTTTCA
Organism: Eragrostis curvula; assembly: GCA_007726485.1. Taxonomy (NCBI): domain Eukaryota; kingdom Viridiplantae; phylum Streptophyta; class Magnoliopsida; order Poales; family Poaceae; genus Eragrostis; species Eragrostis curvula. The sequence continues at coordinate 26,644,677 of CM017444.1, read as the reverse complement.
TGTGAGTGGCAAATATGATGAAAATGATAAATACATGGTGCATCGCTTATATATCTGTTCAGATTTAAAAACACCTTTAATGGACTTCATGAATGATCAAATGACGACTTGCATTCACGCTAACATGAACATATCTAGTTTCTCTTCTATTGGATACAAGTTGCAGGTCAATTTTCAAGAAAGGGAGCAATCCTTGCTGGAATGTACTATGATGGAAGTTCAAGAATTATATTTGAGTGAACGTGATAAAATCTTATGCCTGAATTTCAACCATGATGTCAAACCGAGGACGGTTTGCAGTCAAGAAAGGGAGAGTGATGAGGACATGACTTGTACAGATACAACCAACACTCCTCTAATGGACAGGCAAGATTCAATCCCAAGAGCTAGAGCACGACAGGCAACTTTATTGGTGAGCTCGTTTCTAATGCCGTCTTTGTATGGTTTTGAGAATATATTGATACCTAATGAATTAATTATTGTTAGGAACCATGGAGATGATGAAGAGGCAGATGGAGAGGTACTTGGAGGCGTGGAGGGCTGGCAAGAAGTGCAAATAAAATTTGAGGCCCAATCCAAGTCGGTTTCGAGTCCGTTTCGGACTCCAGGACCAGTCGGCACTAAAACAGGTGCCCAGGTCGCATACGAGATCGGATTTGGACGTTCTTTATATGGATGGAAAGCTAAGAAGATAACATTTCCAATGGAGCCGGTCTCATGCCTAAATTCGCCTGTAGTAATCGGGAATCATCGAAACAATTTGACATCCAGAATCTGTCCCGGTGCTGCGCCGCCGTTATTTGGCCTTTGAGCTTGTATCTCGTGTGAGCCCATTAGATGGCACGTCCAGGGGTCCTTGCACGACCTTAGACTCTTCATAAACAGCTGCCGCCACACCATTAGGGTTTGGGTTTTGATTGATTGTAAGTTTAGCCATTGCTACTTCCTTGTAGACGCGTGTGTCGGCGAGACCACCCAGACTACTTGATTCGGAACCCCACCTTGGTGATTTGAGTTCCTTGTTTATCTCGTTCTTGCTTGTTCTTCGATTGCTTGCAAGAATTACCCTCGTGGTTTGGTTGATTGTGCTTCACAAGATCACGAACAGCCGCTGGAGTTGGTGTATCGGTTGCCAAGGCGCATCCTATGCTGGTTGTAGTCGGGCCGTGAACGTCTCTCCATCCAAATCGAAGTTATCCCACACCTCTCACCGAAAGATCCGCGCCAAACCTCACCCACGTCCACATCATTTGGTATCAGAGCAAGGTTTATCGGTGAGAGATTTGACATTCTTCGTTGTTTTCATTTTCCTATAGTCCAGAAAAAGCCAACAAAAATACTAGTTAGTTTTCCTTTATCCTATAGACCTTTGTGCCTTTTGCTACTGCTACTTAGTTAGGGCTTGTTGAGGTTTTGGTTGCATCGGTTTGTGTCAAGTTGCTGGTCTTAGTTTTAGTCCTTTAGAGTTTCGAGTTCTTGCAGTTCGGAGTGCGTAACAGTACCAACTTGCGACGGCCACCGCGACCACATACGAACTCCGATTGAGGTGTTCTTGTACTTCACGGAAAGCTTATCAAGTCTAGTTTCTAGTGGTTCTAGTCGCACATCAATATCTGTTTTGAGTTGGTTGCGGTCATTGTTTTACTACAGAGACCTTTTGCTGCAATCTCAGAAAAATGTGTGTGTGGTGAATTGTTCATTTTTTTTTCTTGGTTCATATCATTTGTTTCTGAGGTTAACCAAAAAAAACAGAGAGAGAAAAGAAAACAAAAAAAAAGAGAGAAAAGAAAAGGAAAAGAAGAAAGAAAAAAGAAAGGAAAAGAAAGGAAAAGAAAAAAAAAGGGGCTGATCTTTGTGTTTATTCTTGTGTTCGGTGTGTGCTTTGTGGCTTCCTTTGTGTCTAGGCTCGCGTCTCTAGCACGGTCTAGGCTAGGACCAGCACTGTACCACCGTTGAACAATTACTCAGCTTGCTTTTATACTAATGTGGTGCTAGTATTTCCTTGTGCATTGTTTTTCAGCCCACCTATAGCTCCACATATTCGACTATAGCTTGACAGGTTTGTTGCTGCGGCACCGATACATTTTCTTTCACGTTGTTGACTTGTTGGTTGCCATCACCTCCTGTTAAGCAAGGTAAGAATTTGTAAGACCTTGTTTGAACAAGTTGAGATTGAGAGAATTACACCAGCCACATAATACTATCTGATATATAGGAGCATACATATTATTGTGTGTGTGTTTCTTGCTAATAATCATGGCAGGTGACACAGAGATTTTTGAGCCATCCATGTTGCATCCTAACATTCAGGACATCATTCAACAATTGCCTTTTTATAATGGTGAGTCATTTAATGCTAGAGCATATATTGATTGGGAGCTACAAGTAGAGAATAAATTTGATGAGCATATATTGATCGGTTGCTAAGGCGCATCCTTTGCTGGTTGTAGTCGGGCCGTGAACGTCTCTCCATCCAAATCGAAGTTATCCCACACCTCTCACCGAAAGATCCGCGCCAAACCTCACCCACGTCCACATCACCAACAAAACCTTCGTTCCAAGCTCAATACCCTTCGCTAGAGCTAGAAGGCCTTTGGTGTGGTCCTGGGAGCCTTCGACTTGTTAGTCATCCTGTTTATCCTGGTGTTGTCTGACCCTTCGCCTTCTGTAGTCACAGCTACTCTCCCAACATTAGCCCTCAACTGTCCGAAAGATCTAGCGAAGGTATGTCTTGAGGCAGTTATTCTTGGCATTAGTGCTATTTCGTGCAAAAAGCACCATAACAGCCCGAGAAGCGCTCGATTTCACTCGTTATGATGTTTTGATGTAATTGGATGGTTCCCATAGGAAAACACTCAAAAACATGAGTTTACTTGCGGTCGATGCAAAACGGGATATTCCGGAGCCGTTTTGGCGCATTAGCGCTATTTCATGCAAAACGCACCAAAACAGCACAGGAAGCACTCATTTTCACTCGATATGATGTTTTGATGTAATTGGATTGCTCCCATAGTAAAACCCTGAAAAACATGAGTTTACTTGCGGACAATGCAAACTGGGATGTTCCGGAGCCGTTGGTGCATTAGCGCGGTTTCGTGCAAAACGCACCAAAACGGCACGAGAAGGTCTCATTTTCACTTGTTATGATGTTTTGATGTAATTCGATTGTTCCCATAGGAAAACAATCAAAATCATGAGTTTACTTGCAGACGATGCAAACCGGGCTGTTCCAGAGCCGTTTTTGTGCATTAGTGTTGTTTCATGCAAAATAATACGAGAAGCGCTCGTTTTCACTCGTTATGATGTTTTGATGTAATTGGATTGTTCCCATATGAAAACACTGAAAAACATTAGTTTACTTGCGGACAATGCAAACCGGGATGTTCCGGATCCATTTTGGTAAATTAGTGCTATTTCGGCAAAACGTACCAAAACGGTGCAGGAAGCACTCGTTTTCACTCGTTATGATGTTTTGATGTAATTGGATGGTTCCCATAATAAAACACTCAAAGTCATGAGTTTACTTGCGGTCGATGCAAACCGGGACGTTCCGTAGCCATTTTGGTGCATTAGTGCTGTTTCGTGCAAAACGCATCAAAACGGCACGGGAAGGGCTCGATTTCACTCGTTGATGTTTTGGTGTAATTGGAGGGTTCCCATGGAAAACACTCAAAAACATGAGTTTAATTGCGGACGATGCAAACCGAGATGTTCCGGAGCCGCTTTGGTGCATTAGTGCTGTTTCGTGCAAAAAACTCCATAACAGCACGAGTAGCGCTCGGTTTCACTCGTTATGATATTTTGATGTAATTGGATGGTTCCCATAGGAAAACACTCAAAAACATGAGTTTACTCGCGGTCGATGCAAAACGGGATATTCCGGAGCCGTTTTGGCGCATTAGTGCTGTTTAAGGCAAAACGCACCAAAACAGCACAGGAAGCACTCATTTTCACTCGATATGATGTTTTGATATAATTGGATTGCTCCCATAGTAAAACCCTGAAAAACATGAGTTTACTTGCGGACAATGCAAACCGGGATGTTCCGGAGCCGTTGGGGTGACTGCAGTGCTTTTTCGTGCAAAACGGATCGAGGAGTGATTGTTTTAGCTTGTTATGATGTGTTTGATGTAATTGGATGGTTCCCATGGCAAAACACTCAAAAATGTGAGTTTAGTTGCAAACTCGTCAAACCGGGCAGTTCTGGAGCCGTTCGGGTGATTGCAGTGCTTTTTCGTGCAAAATGGATCGACGAGCGATTGTTTTAACTTGTTATGATGTGTTTGATGTAATTGGACGGTTCCCATAGGAAAACACTCAAAAATGTGAGTTTAGTTGCAAACTCATCAAACCGGGCAGTTTTGGAGCCGTTCGGTTGCCTGCGGTGCTTTTTCTTGCAAAATGGATCGAGGAGCGATTGTTTTAACTTGTTATGATGTATTTGATGTAATTGGATGGTTCCCATGGCAAAACATTCAAAAATGTGAGTTTAGTTGCAAACTCGTCAAACCAGGCAGTTCTGGGGCAGTTCGGGTGAGTGCAGTGCTTTTTCGTGCAAAATGGATCAGGGAGCGATTGTTTTAACTTGTTATGATGTGTTTGATGTAATTGGATGGTTCCCATGGAAAAACACTAAAAAATATGAGTTTAGGTTCAAACTCGTCAGACCGGGCAGTTCTGGAGCCGTTTTGGAGCCGTTTGGGTGACTGCAGTGCTTTTTCGTGCAAAACGGATCGAGGAGCGATTGTTTTAACTTGTTATGATGTGTCTGATGTAATTGGATGGCTCCCATGGCAAACCACTCAAAAATATGAGTTTAGTTGCAAACTCGTCAAACCAGACAGTTTTGGAGCCGTTCGGGTGACTGCAGTGCTTTTTCGTTGAAAATGGATCAAGGAGCGATTGTTTTAACTTGTTATAATGTGTTTGATGTAATTGGATGGTTCCCATGGCAAAACACTCAAGAATAAGAGTTTAGGTTCAAACTCGTCAAACCCTGCGCTTCTCGAGCCGTTCTGGAGCCGTTCGGGTGACTGTAGTGCTTTTTGGTGCAAAACGGATCGACGAGCGATTGTTTTGACTTGTTTTGATGTGTTTGATGTAATTGGATGGTTCCCATGGCAAAACACTCAAAAATATAAGTTTAGTTGCAAACTCGTCAAACCGGGCACTTTTAGAGCTGTTTGGGTGACCGCAGTGCTTTTTCATGCAAAACAGATCGAGGAGCGATTGTTTTAACTTGTTATGATGTGTTTGATGTAATTGGATTGTTCCGTTGGCAAAACACTCAAAAATATGAGTTTAGTTGCAAACTCCTCAAACCAGGCAGTTCTGGAGCCGTTTTGGAACCGTTCGGTTGCCTGCGGTGCTTTTTCTTGCAAAACGGATCGAGGAGCGATTTATTTAGCTTCTTATGATGTGTTTGATGTAATTGGATGGTTCCATGGGAAAAAACTCAAAAAATTGAGTTTAGTTGCAAACTTGTCTAACCGGGCAGTTTTGGAGCCGTTCGGGTGACTGCAGTACTTTTTCATGCAAAACGGATCGAGGAGCGATTGTTTTTACTTGTTATGATGTGTTTGATGTAACTGGATGGTTTCCATGGCAAAACACTCAAAAATTTGAGTTTAGTTGCAAACTCGTCAAACCGGGCAGTTGTGGAGCCGTTCGGGTGACTGCAGTGCTTTTCATGCAAAATGGATCAAGGAGCGATTGTTTTAACTTGTTATGATGTGTTTGATGTAATTGGATGGCTCCAATGGCAAAACACTCAAAAATATGAGTTTAGGTTCAAACTCATCAAACCGTGCACTTCCCGAGCCGTTCTGGAGCCGTTCGGGTGACTGTAGTGCTTTTTGGTGCAAAACGGATCGACGAGCGATTGTTTTGGCTTGTTATGATGTGTTTGAAGTAATTGGATGGTTCCCATGGCAAAACACTCAAAAATGTGAGTTTAGTTGCAAACTCGTCAAACCGGGCAGTTTTGCAGCCGTCCGGGTAACTGCAGTGCTTTTTCGTGCAAAATGGATCAAGGAGCGATTATTTTCACTTGTTATGATGTGTTCGATGTAATTGGATGGTTCCCATGGCAAAACACTCAAAAATGTGAGTTTAGGTTCAAACTCGTCAAACCCTGCACTTCTCGAGCCATTCTGGAGCCGTTCGGGTGACTATAGTGCTTTTTGGTGCAAAACGGATCGAGGAGCGATTGTTTTGACTTGTTATGATGTGTTTGATGTAATTGGATGGTTCCGATGGCAAAACACATAAAAATGTGAGTTTAGTTGCAAACTCGTCAAACCGGGCAATTCTGGAGCCGTTCGGGTGACTGCAGCGCTTTTTCGTGCAAAATGGATCGAGGAGCGATTGTTTTAACTTGTTATGATGTGTTTGATGTAATTGGATGGTTCCCATGGCAAAACACTCAAAATTGTGAGTTTAGTTGCAAACTCGTCAAACCAGGCAGTTCTGGACCCGTTTGGGTCACTGCAGTGCTTTTTCGTGCAAAACGGATCGAGGAGCAATTGTTTTATCTTCTTATGATGTGTTTGATGTAATTGGATGGTTCCCATGGGAAAATACTCAAAAATGTGAGTTTAGTTGCAAACTCGTCAAACCGGACAGTTCTGGAGCCGTTTTGGAGCCGTTCAGTTGACTGCAGTGCTTTTTCGTGCAAAACGGATCGAGGAGCGATTGTTTTAGCTTGTTATTTTGTGTTTGATGTAATTGAATGGTTCCCATGGGAACAACACTCAAAAATATGAGTTTAGTTGCAAACTCGTCAAACCAAGTACTTCTCGAGCTGTTCTGGAGCCGTTCGGGTGACTTGAGTGTTTTTTCATGCAATACAGATCGAGAAGCGATTGTTTTGACTTGTTATGATGTGTTTGATGTAATTGGATGGTTCCCATGGAAAAACACTCAAAAATGTGAGTTTAGTTGCAAAGTTGTCAAACCGGGCAGTTCTGGAGCCGTTCGGTTGACTGTAGTGCTTTTTCGTTCAAAACGGATCGAGGAGCGATTGTTTTAACTTGTTATGATGTGTTTGATGTAATTGGATGGTTTCCATGGGAAAACACTCAAAAGAAGTCGAAGCTCTAGAACGCTTTCTTTGACCTCGAGCACGAGCTATATACTCGGCATAACCATAGCCGCAAGCTTCGAAGGAACGATTAAATCGATAAACTATGCCAACCTCCTGACGACGATTAAATTCTGTTTCAGCCAAGGATACTATAACTTTTATAGCCGAAGCCTCAACTTCAGCAACAGAAGGACCTGAACAAATAAAAAGAGGTGAAGAAAAATAAGAAGAAAAGAGAGAGAAAAAGGGAACATTTGAAAGAGATAATGTTACCTTCGCCTTCCACCACATATCGACGAAGACAGTTTCCATATCGGTTTTCGGCGAACTGAAGGGTTCAGTTGGGCCGAAGAGGATCTACACCAGCCGAGATGTACTCTTCTACCAGATCCCGACAACTCAGTAGGGATCTGGCTCTGCGAAGGGCGCTCACAACCTTCGAATTGATCATTGCGGTTAACTTGTACGGAAACAAGCCATTCAGGAGGCTTCATCACACTGACAATCTCGTTTCCTTCGCCAAACTTCATGTAAAACCACCTCAGTATCCAACCAGACTGGACCTTGTTCATCTGACTGAAGGACGGAACCAAGTCTTGAGAGACAGGATCGAAATTGATAACCCCAAAACTATCTGAAAGCTCAGCTGATGTAGAATGAAAGTGAACCCGATGTGTAAAAGCGAAGGCCGACAAGCTGGGGGTCAGCCCTTTGGAAGTACAGAGCCAAACATAAATGGCTAACTTTGCGATAGCATTGGGAGTAAGCTGAGAGATGTCAAGATGGAACGCCTCCTAAACTTGAGCAAGAAAAGGATGCGCCGGCGCCCGAAGCCCAAAAGCAAAGAATTCGAGAAAAACAACAGCTTCGTCAGGTTCGGGCATTGGGATCACGCTGGAACCAGGAGAACGAGCCAAAGTCCTGGGTCCGAAGGTAGGCAGGAAATGGTCGTTAAGATAGTCCTCGGTACATTTGGAATGACCAAACTCGTACCTAAAGGGCCTATCAGTCACAGCTCTCCTGGGAGGCATCTCAGAAGGCCAACTAGCTTTCGGAGCAGAGAGCGAAGGGAGGCAAGAATCGAAGCGAAGGTCTCAAAAGGAAAAGGGAATTGGGTGCTGTAAAAGTGAAAACAAAAACCCTTAGTAAAGAACCGAAGATAACAACCCTTATATAGACAAAGAAATCACACCGGGAAACGAGCCACTTGGGTTGAGCAGTAAAAATGAAAAGATGCGACGCCAGAGTAAATGACGTAATGTTTGACTTGTTGCAGACCATGTTAAACTGTTTCAGGATCCCACTGCGCACAACTCTTCAACAGTTGAGGGCTAATGTTGGGGAGTCTGGCAACAAGTAAACAACAGGCGAAGGGTCATAATGCACCGACGGGGTCGGATGTGAATCAGTGAAGGGTAAATAAGTTATGTCCGAAGGGTATAGAAAATGACCCCGAATGTAACACTAGGGACAGGTGTATAAATATGGCCAGACCCCACTGTAACACGATCAGTTTTTCGGGCCACGAGCCAATTCCACTACAAGGTTTTGGGTCTAATGCCACCAAAATTTTTGCCACACCATGTTGGGGAAGTAGCCGCGACTACAAACAGCGAAGGACCAGGCGACACGAGAAGGGTAAAGCCTAATAGCAGACGACGCAAGAGCCCAGCGCGAAGATAAGAAGAACGGTGCCGAAGGCTCCACGACGTAAGCGAAGGGCATGTGATACCACGCGAAGGTCACCTAGGAAGCAGCGAAGGTTGATAGGCAGAGGCAAATCTGAGCCCAATATGAAAGAGTGTAACAGAATTGCCCAATGGCACAGTTGTAATTATGGTCTTTACTCCCCCTATAAATATGGAGGGCAGACCCCCTGTAATGACATCTGTTTTTCGGGCCTCGAGCCAAAGACACATCATTTACTCTGTCGTCCCTCAACCCCTTCGCCCAGCACCGCGGACGATTGGGGGCTTCGGAACAACGTATATCGTAAGACCCGAGGAACAGCCTGGGCAATTGAACCAAGTCCAGCATCGCGGACATTTCAGGAGGGCTTCACCAAGGAGCTCGAGGACTTCGAGGCATTGAAAAGGCTTCGCCAGGAGCAATCCGAGCGCCGAGGACGCCAGGAGGGCTTCGCTAGGACGCAATCATCAAACACTTCACGTTGGAAGGCTTCGCTGAGTCGATCAAGACCTTCGATCCCCCAACATTTGGCGCCGTCACGCGGGGCGAACCCACGACCACGTTTACAACTCAAGATGGCCAAAGGCAAATCGTCGAAGTACAACGCACTGAAGAAAGAAGAAAAAAGATCGACTGACAAGAAATGGGAAGGCTAGTATCGCGAAGGAACAAGAATCACGAGCCGAACTCATGAGGAAAGGGAAACAAAAAATTGCAAGAGAAAAGCTAAAACCACAAGAGTGAACATCACCAATAAGAAGAACACCTTCAAAGACCAAAACAGGCAGCGAAGGAAGTTTGGTATGAACAAGCAAACACTCAGGGCAACCAATCAGCGAAGGAAGGACAACAATAGAAGACAAAGAGTATGAGGACAACAAAACATCGCCAGAAGCTGAGTTTCTCGGGAAATTAGATTTACAAGCAATCAGCCAAGTAACGAAGGCCGAAAGAAGTCGTACAATTAACAATACAAATCAAAAGACACCAGGCTACAAGCTACTTCTTAACCTTACTACGAGTACGGCTAGCAACTCCGGAACATTGCGAAGGCTTAGCTGGTGGTTCATCAGGGCCTTCGTTATCACTGATGATAATTACACCTGGAGGAACAATAGCAAGAGGAACCGGCTGCGCAGGAACCTCAACAAGAGCATTCCTCCCTGTCATATCAAGGAGGAACATTCTGGAAGATAATGAAAAATGATATTTTTTATATCTCTAAAGAAATGAAGCCTTGTCATATCCAAAGACAAGATGACAAAATTCGCCTGAAAAGGCAGATAAAGGTATAGCCTTCGATAAAAGAACCAAAGACTTCACCCGAAAAAACACTAACGAAGATTTCACTCAATCAAGGCTCCAAAGCCACACTCCAAAAGGAAACATAGTAATCTTCGAAAAAGATTACGAAGGTACTATGATTGGCAAAAGCCAAAATCTCAAAACAAAAAAAAAAGAGAAGAAAGACCTTCACCAAGTATATGCGAAACTCCTTCTTGAAATTCGAAGGACAGCATCGTCGATAACCAATCGCCGGGAGTAGAAGAACCTTGACAGAGTCAAGATGATAAAAGTTCGCCTCCAACAGGTAGAAATAAGGCTTCGCCTAAAAGACAGGTGAAGCAAAAGGAAAACAGCAGTAAAACTTCCGCGAAAAGATCGCGAAGATATCAACCGTTGAAGGCTCCAAAGCCAATAAAAATATATAGTATCCTTCGTTCAAGAATACGAAGTAACTATAAAAGCCCTCGCTGAGAAACGCGAAGCTACATATCTTCAAACAAAAGAAAACATACACAGCCTCCTTCGCTAAAGAAATGCGAAGCAGCTGACATGGGCCTTTGATAAAGAAATCAAGGTTAAATACATCATAAATAAAGGAGATAGTACTCTCTCAAAAAAATTACGAAGGAAGCTATCTTCAATATGTACGTCATCGCCCTTCGCAAGAAAAGGAGCAGAAAAAAAAAGGTTCTTCGATTGAGAACCATGGAGGCGCCTTCAAAAAGCCCAGATTATAATAACCTGGAGCAAGTCAAAAGCTTCGGCTCATGAGAGCCCGAAGGGATGACTTGGCGAAGGTGACAACCCTAGTAAAAATGGTTCACAAAGTACCTGTTCTAAACAAAGGTACCAGAAACAATATGAGATTACAAGCCTACGGAGGCTAAATCCAAAATAGCACTCATCGCGAACGCAAAGGATATCAAAGAAAATAAAATCCTTCGCAAGAATCAGCGAAGCCACTTTCTCAGGAACAGATACGAAAAAATCATAGTGATGATACAACCACGACATTAACGCTTCACACGCGGAAAAGCATACAGATAGATGAAAAAAAGAGCGCATAGGACGCCCTTCGGAATATAAGCGCGAAGGCACATCATGCAAGGTTACGAAAATCCGAAAAGCTCAATACAGAGTTCGAAGTCATCGTAAAATAAGACATAAAAATGATATTTGATGCGAAATAGATCGCGAAGGTGATTTACAAAGCATCTATTTCGCAAACAAAAAAAGTATCTACTCAGATACAAGCTGAGCAACCAAAAGAATTATCTACACGCCAGCATGGTGAAGATAATCAGGAAGGCCCTTCAGGGAGGTCAGGAACAACCGTTTTGACTCTCTTCCACCAGAACTCATCAATCAGACTAAGGCACCTAGCTTTAACGGCGCCGTAACTGCTGCCAGGATCAGAGACCTTCGCTGAGAAGCTTGGTTGGGTAACGACCTCGATAGCGTCACTACCATTGCAAAGGAAGCTGTGAAGAAGATCCCGGATCATAAGTATCACGGCATCATAAGAGTGATCACAACAAACTCCTATAAGCCCTTTCAGGTTGACGCGAAGCCACTCTCCAACATCTTCTGGCGATGCATGCTCCGAAAGGTCATCATAACCCGCTCCAACAGCGTCAAGTAATTCTTCAAGAAGACCGCAGAAGCGAAGAGATGCAACATAGCCAACATCCGAGAGTTTCACCTTCGACTCAGTGAGGTCAGATAGGCGTGAGGAAAGGAACTTACAAAAAAGTTCCTCTTTCTCAAGCAACAACTTCTTACGACGGATGTTCTTCTCCACAAGAGATATATATTCCTCATGCCCCGATTCAGTGCTGCGAAGGGATGCAGTCTCATGTTCCAATCTTGAAACAGCAGAAGACGAAACCCTTAATGCTTCATCTGCCATAGCAAGAGAAGCCTAAGAGAGGATATTTTGGAGATCTCCTCTTCCGAAGGCAAGCTTTGACGGGCACAAGCCTGAGTAAGGGTAATAGACTGCAGAAACAAAGGAAGAGCATAAGAGCAAGAAAATACTCGAAGCATCTTATAAAAAAAATAAACAACAAAAGACTCTTAGTCTAACCTTGACTTGATGAGCAATCAAAGAGCGAAGAAGGACTTCGGAGACAAAATTTGAAAGACCAAGTTCAACTTTTGGAAGCCGAAGCTTCTGAGCAAAAGAGCTAAGAGGGCCCACATCTTGAAGGTCCACTTTCAGAGAAGACAAGATAGCCGGGATGTCTATTTCCCCAACCCCAGAATCCGAAGATCCTAACAAAAGAAAAACGAACAGGCGAAGGTAAGGTTCGAAGGAAGCCAAGTTCACATAAAAAAAAGAAGAAGAAGAGAGGAGAAGAAGAAGAAGAAGAATGGTAACAGATAAAGAAACACATACCACGGGAATAGCCGACTAAGGAAAGAGGATGCGAAGCATTTTGTATATCACCCGAAGGTAGTAAAGAAGAAACAGCTTCGCTGGAAATGACATCTGTCGCCACAAGCTCACCAAAATTGCGTTTGCCAAGAAGACTACTGAACGAAGCCTTTTTTGGCAAAGCAAAAATGCTTTTCACTCCAGAGCAAGAAGTCAAAGAACCTGCGAAGGGGTTTTGACAAGCTTTCTCAGAATCAACAACCTTTCCAGTTTGAGCATCAATTGATAAACCGAAATCGGCAAGCGAGAAGCTACATAAATCCGTCGAAGGCATAACAGAAGGAGCATCTTGACGAATAACGGGATCTTCAGCCAAAGGGGCAGAACCCGGAGCAATAGCAGGCGAAGGCTCTTCAAAGATTGTAGAATACGAAGGGGTCAAAAGACAACCTCTGGCAGGAGATGGAATCTCAGCATCCCTCAGAGAAGAAAGAATTTCCGGAGTCTCAATGTGGGTAGTAGAAGAGCCCATTTCAATAGTCAAAGCCGACGAAACACTGAAATAAGGAGGGCCACTCACAACTGGCTCCAGAAAAGCTTCATCGTCAGAACGAGAGTCTTCGGGATTAGGATACTCAGACTGAAGGGTATCGAAGCCCAAATAAACCCTGTTTATTCTACGACCAATCCCCCTTCGGGATCGCTCAACCCATTCTTTCTGAAAGAACTTTCCAAGAAAAGAAGTAACTCGATCTTGGGCCGACCAGAGAGTAAAACCTGCGAAGAATGAAAGAAAGTTAGCAAAGGGAAGCAATAACAAAAAAAAAGAGAAGAGAATAAGAAAGAAGATACAAGTAAGCGAAGGCTACAAGAGAAAAAAGAGGCCATACGAGGTCCTGGATTTGAAGAGAAAGACGGCACTTTTAAGCCAAGTACATTTTTTGGTAAGAAACAAGAAGGCCGCCAACCATCTCGAGAAAGCGGGCGACTGCCAGCAGCGAAGCATTCCTCTAGAATCTCCCGAAGGGTCATCTTTCCACTAACCCTCAGGAAAGCCTCAAGAGACCGAGAAACACCAAGATTCATAAAAGGCTCGAAGTTGTTAATAATACGAATATCAACAGCTTTCCCAGCATTGAATTCGAAGGGCGAAACGTGATAGTAAAACCAATCCTTTACCCATTCGCGAAAAGGCGGTGGCTCAAAGCTGGGAAGTGGAGTCACGAACCCCTCCCTAGCCACAAAGTCAACAGCTCCGAAGCACGGACTAACATGATGTTGGTGGTCATAAACAGGAGTATGACGAGCTTGATACACTCGGTAGAAGGCATGAGAATGTGGATTGACACCTTCGCTCATACAAGCCCAAGCAAAAGCAGAAATAGTTGCAACGGCAACTGGAGTAAGATGATGAAGTTGCAGATGATACAAAGAGAGAACACGAGAAAAAAAGCGCGAAGGTGGGAAGGACAAACCGGCATCTAACAAAGATGAAAATACTACGACTTCATCAGGTTTTGGGTTCAGGAAATTATCAGGCTTCTGCTTCGGACCAAAGAAGGGAAGTCGATAAAAAGCAATGTCAAGAAGCCCAGATTCGGAATAGTGTGTCAAGTTGCCCTTATCACGAGAGGTATGTATGAACCTCGTGAAGGAGTAATTCGCTCGACGGGAATTGAAACCCCTAGGCAAAGCCACGGATTTCCGCCGAGCCATCGAAATAGAAAGACAAGTACCTTCGGAAGACGCGACGTCAGCAAAGAAGGCTCAGCAGTAAAAACGAGAGATGAATAATGAACGTGAAAGCGACTCGTATTTAAAGACAAGGGAGGACCATGGACGAAGAAGTAAAAACAAACGGAACAAGGACATAACCGCAAAAATTATAATGAGTAAAATAATTCGGCAAAAAAGACAAATAACGTCGCAGCCAAAATTAACTGTCTCAAGGAATACCTTCGCTATTTCTTTTAACAGTTGAGGGCTAATGTTAGGGAAGTAGCCGCGACTACAGACAGCAAAGTACCAGGCGACACGAGAAGGGTAAAGCCTAATAGCAGACGAAGCAAGAGCCCGGCGCGAAGATAAGAAGAGCGGTGCCGAAGGCTCCACGACGCAAGCGAAGGGCATGTGACACCACGCGAAGGTCACCTAGGAAGCAGCAAAGGTTGATAGGCAGAGGCAAATCTGAGCCCATTATGAAAGAGTGTAACAGAATTGCCCAATGGCACAGTTGTAATTATGGTCTTTCCTCTCCATATAAATATGGAGGGCAGACCCCCTGTAATGACATCTGTTTTTCGGGCCTTGAGCCAAAGACACATCATTTACTCTGTCCACTTTTCTCTGTCGTCCCTCAACCGCTTCGCCCAGCACCGCGGATGATTGGGGGCTTCAGAACAACGTATAACGTAAGACCCGAGGAACAGCCTGGGCAGTTGAACCAAGTCCAGCATCGCGGACATTTCAGGAGGGCTTCGCCAAGGAGCTCGAGGACTTCGAGGCATTGAAAAGGCTTCGCCAAGAGCAATCCGAGCGCCGAGAACGCCAGGAGGGCTTCGGTAGGACGAAATCATCAAACACTCCACGTTGGAGGGCTTCGCTGAGTCGATCAAGACCTTCGATCCCCCAACACATCAAGATTTTGGTTGCAATACAAAGGGGTTATTGCGATAATAGTCAATTTTGGTTGCCGTAGGAGGACAAGTTGCCACCAATTGTGTAGTGTTGCAATTTTAATTTTGGTGGTTGCAATAAGTAGGATATATCGCAACGCAAAAATATGTGTTGTATTTAGGTATTGGGGGATCGAAGGTCTTGATTGACTCAGCGAAGCCCTCCAACCTAGAGTGTTTGATGATTGCGTCCTAGCGAGGCCCTCCTGGCGTCCTCGGCGCTCGGATTGCTCCTGGCAAAGCCTTTTCAATGCCTCGAAGTCCACGAGCTCCTTGGCGAATGTGAGATCCTGGCCCAGCCCAAGAATGAATTCGGCCCAATAGGGCAGCTGAGTGTGGAGGTGGTACTGTAGCGGGCTACTGTTCACGCGAAACACTGTAGCGTGCTGGTTTAGTCCCATATCGGTAGATGGTGTGGAGCAAGACCAGCTTAAGAGCCCAGTCCGGAAATGCAGTAATAACCGGGTTAACCCTTTTACGCGAAGCGAGGACGAAAGCGTAAAAGTTATTACTGTAAGGTGGGGCCCGCACTACAGGCGTACGGGACTGGAGCCGTATTCCAGGCTGGGATGTTACAGAATGGTATCAGAGCCGACCTTCGCTGTGTCACGGGCGCAGTCACGGGGTTCATGGTGCGTGGGCCCGCGAGGCGGGACACGGCATGACACGTGCTGGACGTGGCCAGGAAGGGGCGATCCTGTATCTACTGTCCCCTGGATGACTCGAGGAGTCAGGGGGTAAGCTGGTCCGCTCCTCGACGAGGACGTCGAGTTCTAAAGGGGGGAGGATTGTGAGATCCTGGCCCAGCCCAAGAATGAATTCGGCCCAATAGGGCAGCTGAGTGTGGAGGTGGTACTGTAGCGGGCTACTGTTCACGCGAAACACTGTAGCGTGCTGGTTTAGTCCCATATCGGTAGATGGTGTGGAGCAAGACCAGCTTAAGAGCCCAGTCCGGAAATGCAGTAATAACCGGGTTAACCCTTTTACGCGAAGTGAGGACGAAAGCGTAAGAGTTATTACTGTAAGGTGGGGCCCGCACTACAGGCGTACGGGACTGGAGCCGTGTTCCAGGCTGGGATGTTACAGCGAAGCCCTCCTAAAACGTCTGCGATCCTGGACTTGGTTCAACTGCCCAGGCTGTTCCTCGGGTGTTACGTTATATGTTGTTCCGAAGCCCCCAATCGTCCGCGGTGCTGGGCGAAGGGGTTGAGGGACGACAGAGAAAAGTGGACAGAGTAAATGATGTGTCTTTTGCTCGAGGCCCGAAAAACAGATGTCATTACAGGAGCTATTCCCTCCATATTTATAGGGAGAGGAAAGGTCAAAATTACAGCGATGCCATTGGGCAATTTTGTTACGTCTCCTAGAGTTTAGGCTTTAGACTGGCTCTTGCTCAACACCCTTCGATGTGTCTTCAGCACCCTTCGCTTGGTAACGAATACCCTTCGCATGACTCAGGGAGCCTTCGGCATTAACTCCAACATTAGCCCTCAATTGTTGATGTACTTTGGTAAAACCTAGGTCAGATACAATTATTATTATAATTAAGATTATGTCGTGTGCTCTCCTGACTTATGCACGTGCTTGTCGTTTTCGATATGTACTTTTTCTCGATTCTCGATGCTCTGCTTAACTCTGTATATATTCGTAGTGATTGCCTTGTTTCCTCGCGCTGTTTTCGCTCGTCTCCCCTGTTTTCTTTCGCTCCTACCTTCGCACCATTAGAGATCCCTTTCTCGCACTCTTTTTCAAGATGCCTAATGATCGGAGATCCAGTGAAGAAAATGTTAGGAAGAAACCGAAGGTCCATAAGTCGTCTTCCAAGGATGGTTCTGATAAGGCTGTCAGTGAGGTTCGTCCTCAAATGACTAGTGCCGCCGCTGCCTCGGAGCCCACTTCGAAGGTTCCAGTTTCTTCCTCGAAGGATTCATCAACTCGGCCGGTTTCTGATAAACTAGCCATGTCGTTTCGGCCTCCTAAGGTGTATAACTTGATGGATGTTATTACTGGTCCGAAGGGTGGAAATCAGAGTTCTGCTAAAACTTCGTCGATTTTAAAAGAAACTCCTCCTAAGAGCCTTGCTGGTCTCGCGAAGGGTTCTTCTTCTTCTTCAGCTGACGCTGGCAGTTTTATGGCTTCCGAGAAGGCCAAGACCCAGGACAAAGGTGCGAAGGTTGTTGCGTCCGCACCTAGTACTGCTGGATCGAAGGCTAAGATCCAGGACAAGGATGCCGAAGCGGGTGTAATTGTGCCCATCGCACCTGGATTGAAGGCTAAGATCCAGGACAAGACCCAGGCTTCGGGTGAGGCCCAGATTCAAGACAAGGCTATGGGTGAAGGTGCTGTTTCGAGCTGTCACCTTTCATTACTTAATATGTCTGAGCTTCGCCAGATGGCTGCTAACTTGGGAACTCTTTCAGATCGCTTTGCGGTTCAGCTTCCGCTAGAACCTCATGTTCAACCCCGTAGTATTCTTAGCCCTTCGGCAGGTGGTGAACTTTTTCTACATTCTGTTTTTGAGGCGATGTAGGAGGAGTCTCTCCCTTTTGACGTGAATTTTGATTCTGTTGAATCTGCCAAGGGGTCTTCGCTTGCTTGTGATGAGGTTCCAGCTAACACGTTCGTCATGAGTGCTCAGGCTGCTGAGCCTTTTGTTGCTGCTGCTAACAGGATTCGGCTTCCCCAAGTGGAGGAAGAGCTGATGTCGCAGGGTGGAGATGCCCTGTATAAGTCTTTGTTGTCTTCGCAAGTGAAGGTGAGTTGTCTCTCTTTCTCTTTTTTTTTTTTGTACTTCGTAAATAGCTTTGTTTGTTCTGATTTCCTCTTCTTTTTGGCAGAGTCTCGCTATTACCCATGCTTCCCTTCGCCAGTATCGGGAGCTGTCGAAGATGAAGAGTGATCGTGACACTCTTCGCAGAGATCTCGCTGCCCTTGAGACGAAGGTCAAGGAGAAAGAGGATGCACTTGCTCTTAGCGAGAAACGCTTGGCTGAACTTGGTTCAGAGAAAGAGGTGCTCGTTAAGTCTGCCGAGGAGTTTGAGGCGAAGGTGGCTTCTTTGGACAAGCAGGTTGAAGACCTGGATGCGTCCCTTGCGAAGGCCGTAAAAAATAACGAAGACCTCATTGCCAAGATTGATGCTGCTGATCAAGAGCTTGCTGGTCTTGTGAAGGCCGAAGAGCTTCGACTGGCTGACGTTTGTAGTCAGGTTCAAGATGCCCTTGTTTCTGTTGGGGCAGCAACTGATCTGCTGCCAAAAGATGCTTCGACTGAGCATTACCAAGGTTGGCTTACTGCCAACATCCCTTATGTTATTGAAGCTTGCAGCGTTTTTTCTAAGAATGCTGTGCAACTTGCTGTTCGGGATGTTCTTCACTCGCTCGAAGCTGGAGGGAGTGATGCCTTGGCGAAGGATATCGACGACTCTTTTTCTTTTGCTACTACTGACAGCACGCCTCCTGCTTTGATCAGAGCCCTCGTCAAGTTTGCTAATAATATTGACGAGTCTTTCTGTAACAGGGTTCTCTCTATCGGCCAACAGCCTCAGACTGAGGTATAAACTCTTTATGTTTGATTTGTATGGGATGTTACCCCTACGGACATGTATTTGCTGAGAATGTCGTGAAGACATGTGTTGTAAACTTGTTATTGTTTGTACTTTTAATATTTGTTTGGCTTTGGATTTTTAGGATTCTTCTGACATTTCCCTGAGTGAGTTTGCCATTCCAACGGTTTCTTCTGACATTGTGTCAGAGAAGTGTGCTGCTCCTGAATCTTCGTCTGACGTTTCTTTGAGCGAGTTTGCCACTCCGAAGGCTTCTTCTGACGTTGTGTCAGGGAAGCGTGCTGCTCCGGAGTCTTCGTCTGACGTTTCTCTGAGCGAGTTTGCGACTCCGGAGCCTTCTTCTCATAATTTGGCTCGTAGTGAGCCTCCAATTGAGATCTTCAGTTCTCCTTCGGAGATTGACCTATCTAGCGAATCGGACCCTTTGTCCCCCTTCAAAGGGGGTGAAGGTCCCCTCATTTTTCCTCCAGGAAGCCTTGTGGCTATTGGTAGAGTTTACCGCCCTGATGATGATTTTTTCGAAGGGCATCGAGGCTGCACAAAGCGAAGATCTCGTGGACGCCGCCCTCGTGGCGGTTCTTCGAGCTGTCGTGGTACAACCAAGAAGAAGAGTAGCGGCCTTCGCCGTCGTGATCCTCCTGTTTATATTGAAGACCCTTCTTCGCCTTTCGACGCTGCTTCGCATGTTGAGCGAATGATTTCTTCCGGGGTAGTAGATCCCGTTTTTCAAAGGCCTTATTCGCCTTCGAGCGGATATGACGTTAACGAGTTTAGCGTTGTATGTCAGATGCTATTAGAGTTAGGTCTTATTGTAAAACAAGAGCCTGACGATGGTTCTCCTTGAATGAATTATGCTCTTGAGTTATTTTTTGAAGAAATCCTCTTCGGCTTGCTTCGCTCTAGAATAGGTTTCTTTAATATCCTTGCTAAGCTTCTGCTTCTTGCATGATGACCTTCTATTTTCTTGTGAAGATTGAAGTTTTCACGCTTGAAACTTGCGTTTGGATCTATGCCCTGCGAAGGCATTCTTTGCTGAAAAAGTTTTTTCCAATCTTCGGGAGAGATTATGCCTTCGCTTGGGCTTTTCTCTCATGCGTCTTAGCTTTTTTGTGATATTTTTGACTCTGAGGCAAGACATTAAAGGAAAAGTTCAATTCCATGATCTGTCTTAATGCCTTCGATTTGTAACCTGGGGGCTTGGTATCATCATTTTTTTATGATATAAGCCCTCGAATTTGGGATGTACCAAATTGGTTTGCCCTTCGCATATTCTTAGACTTTTTCGTTCGATTTTCCTTCATTCTAGGCCTTGGGCCTGATGGTTTTTAGCCGGTGGCTTCTCACTTTGAGGCCATGGCTTCGCTTGCTTGTTCTGGTTTTCTGTTTTTTGGAGTCCAGATAACAAGTTTTTGTGATACTTTTGTATCTGAGGGATCTGTGTTATTTCTTATAACGTGTACCCTTCGCTTTGTTCTAGGCTTTCTGCCTGACTTTGTTTGTTAAGCTCGTGGCTTTGCCTTTTGATAAGGCTCCTCTGCAAATTACTCTGGAATTTTCTGAGGGTAAAAAGTAATTATAAAACTGTAATACAGTCTTAGAGGGTGCCTCGTTAAAAACCTCACACCCTTCGCAGGGCTACCCTCGTGAGGAAAAAGAGCGCACCCCCCGCTTGTCTTTTATGTTTTACACATAACCGATGTTTGCTCTACCGAAGAGTCGTTCTGTTGACTCGTGGTAGTAGCGGTTCATGAAATCTTGCAGTATCCTTGCAGAGTTCTTGAGGCCGAAGGTCTTGTAAGCTGGTATATCTTGCTCTTCTCTTATGAGATGGATATTCTTCCTTCCAGGAGTTTCATTGTCTTCAATGGCTCTTGCTTGCAGCTGATCCCCGAAGACCCTAATCACAGAGATTGGTCCCGGAATTTTCATGCAAAGATAAGCTTGATGTATGACAGCTTCGAACTTGTTAATTGACCCTCTCCCGAAGATTGCGTTGTAACGGTAGATGAGGTCAACCACATCGAAGGTCACATCTTCAGTTCTTGCGTTTTCTCCTTCTCCGAAGGTTACTCGTAGTTCGATTTTCCCCATCATCTAGATTATCTTTCCGGTGAAACCAACCAAAGGAATTCCTGCTGGTTGAAGAGTTTCGTTTTTCAGGTCCATTCTTCTTAAAGTTGAAGCGAATAGGATGTCAGTTGAGCTTCCCCCATCGATCAGTATTCTGAGGACATCGAATCCCTTGATGTTTGCTTGGATCACCAATGGGTCTGAATGCGGTTGGTCCAGATTTCTTGCATCTTCTTCTCCGAAGGTTATATCAACATAGGACCACCTTGTCTTGACAAAAAGAGTCCCTGAAGAGACGTGTTGAACCCTTCGCATGTGTTCTTTTCTGGCCCTCTTTGAGTCTAGCTGCTGTGTGGATCCTCCGGTAATGGCATTTATTCTTTGCCTTCGCACCTCGCTGTTGGCTTCTGATTGCCTTGCGTTTTTTTGATGATTCGTTTCCGGTGGTGGTGGTAGCGCGGCCAAACTTTGTGGTTGATGATAAGTGTGCTGTTGTAGTTGCTGCGAAGCTTCTGTTGGGTAGGTGACCACATGATTTACAGAATGCGAAGGATAGATTGAACGAGTGTTGCTTTGGGACCAGTCTTCGCGAAAGTTGCCCATGTGATGAATGGCTTTCTTTGCTTCCCTATTTGCTAGCCAATTCTACTTGTATGACAGGAAGTCTCGCATTGTTTAGTTGTGTGCCCTTTACCTTCGCCGTGCAGTTCGCAAAACACGGTGCGGGAGTTAGATTTGTTGTCACCATCTCTGCTTCTTTCGTCATGATCTTTGTCATGGTTGCTTCGCCCTTTTCCTTTTTCGTCCTCTCTGGTTCTCTTCTCATCTCCTCTTTCCTCTCTGTTTTCGAGATTGTGTACCCTTCGACTGCTGTGGTCCCTGGTGTTTTCTTTGTTTTCGTCATGCCTTCGATTTCTGCTTGATTCTCTGTCTTCTTTGGCTTTTTTCTCGTCTCTTTGTTGCTGAGTTTGCTTCTTTTCATCGTCCTTCTTTCTTCTAAATTCATCATCTGACCTTGCATACTTTTCGAAGATGTCAAGTAGTCCAAAGATTGTAGTAGGCTTCTTCCTTGCCAGCGAAGAGTGGAAAAGGCCAGACCTCAGTCCTTCCATCAAGGCATCAATTACAGTGGAAGCCCCTACTCCTCTAGCCTTCGATTTGATCTCCATAAACATCTGCATATATTCCCTCAGGCTTTCATCGCTCCTTTGTTTGCAAGAGAACAATTTTCCTTGATGCACCTCTTCAGCTTGGAAACCCTGAAAATTGTTTATGAACTCCTTTCTCAATTCGGACCATGAATTTATTGATCCCGGTTCTAAGGTGGAGAACCATGTTTTGGCAGTGCCTTCGATTGCCATCACCAGTGCCTTCGCGTATGTGGAATTTGCGCCTCCGCCGGATTCTACTGCAGCTTCGAAGGACATCAAGAATTCTCTTAGATCAGACTTCCCTTGATATGCTTTAATTTTTGGCATCTTGAAGTTGAAGGGCCAGGGCTCGTTTTGAAGTTCTTCGCTTAGCGGTGAATTTTCATTGAACATTGAAGTTGGTTGTACATCTTTGCTTGTGCTGCTTACTTCGTAGACCACCTTCCCTTCGTTCTGCTTTTGCGTCTTTTTTGGATGATTCTGACTTAGCTTCTTCAGGTTGTTCATATCTTCATTTACTTGGTTCAGCCTTTCATCAATTTCATCAATTTCCCTCTGTGTTTGCCTTATCTTCTGCAGCATGTCTATCTTTAGTTTGGACTTCTTTTCTACGATTACCAAGCGTTTCTCCCTCTCAAGCCTTTCTTGTTCTATGATGCGAAGTCGTTCTGCTATAGAATCTGCTTCATCGTCTGCTGTTTCGTCACCCTCCGGAAGGACGTTTCCCACCTGCGAAGCGTCTCCGATGTT
Organism: Eragrostis curvula; assembly: GCA_007726485.1. Classification (NCBI taxonomy): domain Eukaryota; kingdom Viridiplantae; phylum Streptophyta; class Magnoliopsida; order Poales; family Poaceae; genus Eragrostis; species Eragrostis curvula. The sequence continues at coordinate 26,622,031 of CM017444.1, read as the reverse complement.
GTTTTGTATTCCTCTCTGAGCTTCCTCCTGCCTTAGAGCTTCCTCTTGTCTTGCAGCCTCTTCGACTCGAGCAGCCTCCTCGGCTCGTGCGGCTTCGGCACGTGCTTCTTGTTCTCTGGCGACTTTGGCTTCTTCTTCTTCTCTAGTTTGTTTTTCTTTTTCGATCTCAGCGCGTTGTGTTTCGGCATCTGTTGGCGTCTCTTACAGTCACGCAGAAAATACGCGACCGCGGGAGACGCCGGGGGTTATGGTTTGAGTCACTTGCACTATTAACCAAATAATCCACGTCTAGTAACAAGTACTAGATATGTATTATAAGGTTTATCATGTTAATTGAATATCCGCAAGCGGACGGATAACCCGTTGTAGCATTTCACCCGAGAGTATTCCAAGGGTATCGTATTTATATTTTCCCAAGGGAAGACATGGTTGACAAGAGTACTTATGTTCATGGTGTTACAAATGATAGATGATATAACCACATTCCAAAACAGGGGTAAAATTCAATAGTTGAGGATAGTGTGACACACACAAAGGTATCCCACTCTCTCTAATAAAAGGCGAGAGACAATTCTAAGCAATGCTAAGTTAGACTAGTGAGCTACTACTCCTAAAGTACAACATTCATAGAGCGTGCAAGGCCTCTACCTATCATCTAAGATCATGCAAGCGCAAGCAAGCGTCTTATGTCTAGGCAACTTCGGGAGGTCCGGCATACGCAGAGTCTGCCCCGCGACTCCGGCGCATTTACATACTCCTATGCCGTGCCCGAACGTGGAGGGTTCCTTTGGATGGACAGGGCTGTCACTTCCTGCCACCTAGCTCTACAAACCGTGGGACACGCACATACTCAAGGGTGGAGAGACAACCCCAGCACCATGCCGGCGTCACTAACCACAACTCTAGATCCCTCGAGGCACCCCCAACCCTTCGGATCGACGGGGTGATAAATCTAGAGCACCTTTGCAAGACAGAGAGCCCGATGCCAAAACATAAGAATAACTAGCCTAACTAGCATGAGTTAAACAAAAGGGTCAAAGCAAGCACTAAGTTATGCATAAGCGTTCGTCGCTCAAGAACGAGCGACGAACGACGATCAATTAAGTACGTGCAAGAATAATCGATAATCAAGCATGAACGAACAAGGAACGCTCGATGTATGTTTACTAGCGATCATCGATGAACGATGAACGAACGATGAACAAACATGAACGAGCGATGAACAAACATGAACGAACGATGAACATTCATGCAGGATCATGATCAAACTACTAAGCACATAACAACTATACGAACGAATGTATTCCATTAGACGAAGAACAAGTCTTACAAAGAGAGGATACAAGAGCTATACCCAATTCTCCACAAGACCTTGGGAGCAATGAGGCAGCCCACTACTCAGCCTAGCACTACCTAGAAGAGTCTCTAGCTCTAGCGTGAGGAGAGGAGGGAATGATCCTTGTGTTGTGGTGTGTCCTCCAGGAGGGGGGTACCCCTTTATTTATAGTCTTAGAGGTTGGTTTCTGGAGGCGGTTCCTGAGGTCGGTGGCATTTAATGCAGGGGGAACCGACCTCCAGAGGTCGGTTACAAACCGCCATAAAAAGATGGGCCCAGGGGGCCACCCTGCCAGGTCGGCCGACCTGGCCAAGGGGGGTCGGCCGACCTGTGCCTGGCCCCACCTGGGCTGGGCTTTGGCAGGTAGCTCCCCCTCTGGGTCTTCTTCTCTGGTCCAGGTGCATTAGGCCTTGGTTGTGTTGGACTTTGACGATATTTGGCCTTTTGTCTTGGAGTTGTATTCCCGCGGCGAACGTCGAGTTTGTAAAAGTGTTGTTTCGTCGCCTTGGGGCATGGTTTCACCTGGATTTCTCCCTTATTCCACCTGCACACTAAAATCTAGAGGTACATGTGGAAATAGATTATTTCTAAATAAAATGCGTGTAAGAAATGTCCAATCCTTCTTATTTATTGAGCTAGTTGACGGTTGAAATTGGTCCGTAGCGACCGTCAACAGCATCTATTGTCTTCGATGATCTGCCTTTGGCCATCTTGAGTTGTAAACGTGGTCGTGGGTTCGCCCCGCGTGACGGCGCCAAATATTGGGGGATCGAAGGTCTTGATTGACTCAGCGAAGCCCTCCAACGTAGAGTGTTTGATGATTGCGTCCTAGCGAAGCCCTCCTGGCGTCCTCGGCGCTCGGAGTGCTCCTGGCGAAGCCTTTTCAATGCCTCCAAGTCCTCGAGCTCCTTGGCGAAGACCTCCTGAAATGTCCGCGATGCTGGACTTGGTTCAACTGCCTAGGCTGTTCCTCGGGTCTTACGTTATACGTTGTTCCGAAGCCCCCAATCATCCGCGGTGCTGGGCGAAGGGGTTGAGGGACGACAGAGAAAAATGGACAGAGTAAATGATGTGTCTTTGGCTCGAGACCCGAAAAACAGATGTCATTACCGGAGCTATTCCCTCCATATTTATAGGGAGAGGAAAGGTCAAAATTACAGCGATGCCATTGGGCAATTTTGTTACGTCTCCTAGAGTTTAGGTTTTAGACTGGCTCTTACTCAACACCTTTCGCTGTGTCTTCAGCACCCTTCGCTTGGTAACGAATACCCTTCGCATGACTCAGGGAGCCTTCGCCATTAACTCCAACATTAGGGCATTGTAATTGCAACTTTTTTTCTAATGGTTGCAATAATAGGGAATATTGCAACGAAGATTAAATGTTGCGATTAGTTCTATCGTGTGTTGCAAAAGAGTCTACGTTGTGGCAACACAAAAGTAAATTGTTGCAAAAGGACGCTGAGATAGAGCAACGCAAACCTTATCGTTGCAATAAGTCTTAGATATAGCAACAAAAATCGAGATCGATGCTACTACCCGGGTACTATTGCAACAATATTGAGTAATTGCTGTTTAATAGTTGCAATAGATCGATTTGTGGACTGCGGCCCTAGTCGTGGCCTAAAATCCCTATAGACGTGACCTAAAAAAATTGGTTAGTTTCCACATCTCACCTGTCGAAGGGGATCTGTATGTTTTTCCTCTAGCCCACCTCCTCTTTTGAAAACGTATTCAGAATATGTAAAAAAGAAAGAAAAAAAAAAGACTAACAACAGAATCCAAGCGAGCACGTTCTCCACACCTCGAGCTCAAGACATTCAGATCTTACAACGCTACCCACCAGATCTCTGATTGTTTTCTGTCGAGTCCAACTCCCTCTTTTGAAAACGTTTTTTGGGAATACGTAAACCAAAAAGAGAAAATGAAGCCAGTAAAACGAAGCCCAGGGAGGTCGAACGCAGAACCACCTCCCAATCAATGATCTTCAGCTCTAACCACTAAATTAGCCATCTGGGTTCGATTGAAAATTGACAACAAATTTATTTGTCATCATGATACACAAACTAATCAGACAATACCGCAGCCTGGTCAGTTCAGCCCAACAGGAGCCCAGGGTGTAACCGTTTTGGTTTTTTTTTTTTTTCTCCAGCCCACCTCCCTTTTTTGAAAACATATTCTAGGAATACGTAAACTAAAAAGAAAAATACAAAAACTGGAGCAGAGTGAGATCGAACTGAGGTCCTCTCAGTTAAGATTATCAACTCTAACCACTAATCCAGCCATCTGGGTTTGATAGATACTTAACAATAGAATTATTTATTGAAGTTATCTCGCTACACATTTTCTAACAAATTATTTATTGAAGTTACCACGCTACAGCATTTCGAATTATCAAGACACCACTTCAGAATGAGCTAACCTACGGTACGACAGATGCAGCATATGTGTTGATAAAGCTGTCAGAAGAGAAAAGAGCATTTTAATTGCGATTTTTATCATCTTATTTCATTGTCATGCACAGTCCACTGCTGGTGATTCTGCCAATCTGTAACAAGACATGAAAGTCAAATAAAAGCAATGGTATGCACAAGAAAACAGAATCTGAAGTCAGAGACAAATATTAAATTGATTATCTCATCTTGCAGTAAGCAATATATAGTATTCTCCACAGCCCATTACATATGTTCCTACTCGAGCAGAATCACTCTCTTGAAGCACAATGTTCCTGCCTAACTTTAGATGATTAGAGATGCCATTTACCTTCATTATGCTAAATTCAAGAATACAGACTTGACAAATACAACGGATCAATTTGTGGTAGTCTTTCTAGAAATTCAGAATGGATAAACCGGACAAGAAAATATTTCAGAGGGCAATGTACCATCCAGTAGTAGTGTCACATAGACATTTCATCAAACAAATGGCATGCATATAAAAATTCTAGAACATCCATGGATCTAAACGATAGAGTATATACTACCGTAGCAGGTAAGGATGGTGTTGAGTGGCCAGTAATCAGCTGCCTGTTATTGAGAGTAGAATGTTTCGTTTTGGCGGATGCTAACCTCGCGGACCTGAGCACTACGTTGTTACGTTACCCAGCACACGTGCTTGGCTCGCGTTCTCCTGGCCGGTCCTGCCCGGCGCTGCATAGCAGCCGCGAGCACGCAGAGGATGTGCCAGGAGAGGTAACATCTGAGTGCCGTTTTTCGGCTCCGCCGCCGGTAACTCCACCTCGTAGGGCCTGCCGACGAGGATGCGCCGCGGCACGACTGCACGCCACCCTCCTCCTGATCGTTAGAATCTGCTTGCAAGGAGCGGATGCGGCGGCGACTGATGAGGAAGAACATAGGAGATTTTTTTTCACATGAACAAATTTTCACGAATTACATACTTACGTGTTCATTACACCAAAAGCGTTTTCAACGTCTCTCAGAATACGTTTTCTGTATATAGAAAATGCCTATTTGTTATTTGAATCAATTCTTTTTTAGTGTCACATAGATAATTTTTTTAAAAAAAAAAATCAACAAAAATTACACAAGTTTATGGAAGCTATATTAGACGTGTACACCAAATTTGAGTTTCAAAATCGTCATAGTTTGAGTGTACTAAAAAAACACTTGAACAAAGATTTTTTGCCTTTTTTTATCTCCAAATCTACATCAAATTTTGAAGCAAATTTTGGTGTGGTGCTGTTCGAAGGAAACATAAACCTCCCTAATTTTTTGTGATTTTTTTTTTAAATTGGTTCATCAATGTGTGTTCAAATTTTACTAAACTACATATGAGTTATGAGCTTTTGAGTCAAAGGTGAACCAATTTAAACCTCGACAAATGTAGGAATTTTTAAAAAATATATACAAAATTTCTATGTGTTGAGGTGTATAATATATACATATAAACAAAGTTTCATTTAAAAAATCAATTCCCTCGGAGATGTACAAAAAAAACAGTGAAAAGGATGTTGAATAGTGATTATTAGTGTGGTGATGGATCATTGTAAAACTGAACTACACCATCATAGTGCAAATGCATCCATTGGATAAAAGCATATTTTTCTAAGATTATAGAAAAACAAATCAATGCATTTGGACTACATACGCGAAATCTATACAAGTTGACAATATAAAATATGAATTAAAACAAAGAATGGATCCTGACACAAGAACTCAACATGAACTCTCGTGATGCCGATAGCGGGGCACGCACGGCAGTAGCCATATGTCACCGACGGGTGGGACCCGATTTATGTAACATATAGCCATATGTCACCAACGGGTGGGGCCCGCTTTGTGTAACATGTAGCGGCCTGCCCGCTTCTCTCGGTCGGGTTCTGGTCCTCTAAAGTAGTGAAGAAAATTCAGAGAAATGTAGCAACTGCTACAGTATTTTGTGAGGAGAAGCACAGTGGCGTGCATTAATACTGTAGCAACCACTGTTGAAACAGTTACCGAGCTGCGGTACTGGAAATTCGTACTGTTTGTCAGGCGCTGTATCACTCAATCTGAGCCATTCACTTAGGATCGGACAGTGAAAAATGGATCTAATTCCAGCCACTGTAGCTCCTCTGAATTTAGGGGGTGTTTGTTTCACGGATATGTAACGGTTCCCGATTGCGCCGGTAATCGATTGCATTAGATCGTGTTTGTTTCGACTACGCTGTAATCAGGTCACCCCGTAATCCGATACCGGCCTATAGAAAACTGAAACCGCTCCTACCCCCACGTAATTGAATCGATACCGCTCGTCTTCTCCGCTAGACCGACCTCGCCTCCGCCGCCGCCGCGACGATCCCACCCGCGCCGAACTCGCCGGCCCCACTCTCACCGCCTCGCCATTCGAAACTAGGACCCCGTTCCTTCCTCAACTCTCCGCCTCCACCTCCACTCCGAAGCAACGATGAGCCCCGCTCGAGGTTTCCCCCACTTGTTCCTCATGGTCGCCGACTCGCCGTAGTCTTCCTGATGAGAGCAAGGCACCGAAGAGGCCAACAGGTCCCAGGAGATGCCTAAGCTACATGACAAGATCTGATTTGGTAGAATCATGAAGGCAAGGAGAATTCTGCAGATTCCAATCTGCTATCTGTTGTGGAGTGTTTTTTTTTTTCCGTTCACAATTTCTGAAGCATGTGCTTGTGAATCGGGATTCATTGACTATCCTTTCTTTTCTTTACATCTGGTAGAGGGAGTTTTATCGAGAAGAATATTTCATTCCGAATCACTGCTTCTAGATTTTGTTTTGTTCATCCTAACTTGAATAGCGAATCTTGATTCCATTACAGGCGTGAACCAAACAGATCGCGGTTTAACTCATTCCGTTACCTTTTCCTCTGTATTTTCATTCCGTTACCGTTTGCGATTACAAAGTTGAACCAAACACTACCTTAGTACTGCAATTCAGAGGATCTGAATCCGTCTCGGTCCATTCCAACCACAGGCATCAGGGAATTCCCGCACTCGACGGCCCCCGTTCCCTCTCCCTCACACAACCGCCGCCGCCGCCGCCTCTCACTCATTTCCAACTCTGGAACCAATCTACGCAGCGACCTCTCTCCACTGCACAACCGTGCCCCGCACCTCTGCACGCAACCGCGCCCACCTCTGGTGCCTCTCCTGTGCGGCCACTTCGCACCATGGTAGATCCATAGAGGCAAGTCCCTCGGCGGCCGGATCCATGGCCGCGGGACCTGCAGTGGCGGAGCCCCCCGCCCTCTGGCTCAATCGCCGCCGCCTCATGCACTCGACGCGATCCTCCACGATCTCACGCACGCGACGGGCCAGCGTCGTCTTCAGGCTCCATGGGCGCTGGATCCAGGGCGTCAACGACGGTGAGCTTCCAGCTCATCCGCTCCTCGATTCATCTCTACTTGGATCTGGTGTCACATCAGGTTGGTGAATCTGTGGAGGACGTTGCGATTGCTGGTGTTCTTCTCCCTTTTCCGACTGTTAAATGCTGAATTGCTGATATTTCTCAATCAAGTTGTGTAGAGTTAGTTTGGGGAACCCATCTGCATAAGGTCTAATTTTGGATTTTTATTTTGTAGGTGCAGGACGGCAGGAGCAGCTATAATCCAGATTGCTTTTTGAAGTGCTAAGAACAGTTGGCGCAAATGCTTGTGCTGCGCCTCACTAATCTTTGCATCGGGATTGGTTTTAGTGTTTTTTGGTGACAACTGTGCGCTGATAATTGGTACTAGTTTTATCTATCAACCAATTATTTTTGTTTTGAGTCATCTATCAACCAATTTGAGCCATACTTTCTGTGCTATTTTTGTTATCAATAAATCTCCCCTCAAAAAAAAAAAAAAAAAAGGAATGATGTTGGTGTGTACATGTTAGAGGCTTAAAACAAAGTTTATCTGCAAGTCAATATATTTTAGGAGGCATAAGAAAGATAAGAAAAAAAATGTCCGCCTGCCGCTTTAGTTCATGCCTGGTTAACTCTTCTGTTAAGTTAGATTAGATTCATCATGCATTGTACTTGCCCTGCTGTTGCACTCTGTCCTGTAGGCGCATGATACTTGTAGTAACATGGCAGCGTATATAGCTTATATCTGTGCTTGCAGTGTATCTGTGTGTTGGCCACTAGTGGGTGCTTTGTTTGCTGATAATTAATGTCATACTGTCATGCCTGTGCTTTACAGATTTTTTGCTGCTTTACATAGAGTTCTGTGATGTTGATACAGGTAAGAATGCATGTGGTCTGTTTATTGGAGTGCTTAATTGATTTGTATAATCAGTCATGCTGAGATTAGTTTAGTGAAAACTGTAAAGTGCTTATTTGAGTTATTTGTGTAGTTAGAGAAAGCTCTACAGGATCAATTTTAGTTAGTCCAGTAAGGTTCCTCAGTTAGGATTTGTATAAAGTTGTGACCTTTGTGATAACTGAACTATTATATGGTTGTGCAAGTTAGTACTGGTGTATGGGTTAGTGTTAAAATTTCACTTTCTATGCCTAATCTGCGGTGAGCCTCTCATGACCCTAGTCTCCCCCATCCTTGTGTTCCCCATGTTCTCTCATGTGCAGAAGACACAAAGTACGTTGTAACACTTTACCTGTTTAGATCCTGCTTGTCAAACTTGCAGATGCACGAGCTTTGATTGCTTTCTAAACTAATTTAATTTTTATGCTTTATATCTATAATCTATACTAGATTGCCTTGTGCTGTCAACTCAGATGTTAAAATATAGTTCCAAATTGAGATTGTGCTTCTAGATTAAGTTCTGGAAACAAATATAACCTGATTAGTAACTGCATTGATTAGATTAAGATACATGTGGTCACACCATGCTTGTCATGTGGATTTTTCAATTTTGCAGCTACAATTTTGGTTATGTGACATTGGAGCGATGCATTCTGAAACATAGTCACTTGATTTTCATTTCTCTACTCTTCAATTCAACTTGCCGTGCCTTCATAGTGTATTTTGTTCAGGTTTGAAGAGATGTGCGGGAGCCTGATTTTCATTTCTGACGGAGCTAAACTTGTGCTTTCCATAGTGCTCGGCTTATTTCTCTGAAAATCGTGACAGGTTCAGGCTCTTGGTAAAAAAAAAGAAACTATACTAACTCTGTCTAGTGCTTCTGTTTCTGAAACATAGTTCTTTTCATCTGTTCGTGTATCTGTAGTAGCAGATTATCCTATATTTGATGCATGCTACGGTGTATCCAAGTGCTCTGTTGTCTGAGTGTGTGGTGAATTTTGTGCCTACCAACAACAGGGCCCTTGCCTTGACCTTTTCAATGATTCTTTTGGGTGTGCAGAAACTACTACAGATTTTTGGAGGTCAAAGATGTCTTCATCAACCTTTGGTGAATCAACATTTCAGATCATACATGATGGGAGTTATACATGCATGGAATAACAAGGTTTTCTTATTAATTCTATTATTGGGAGTTATGGATGGATAGACACAATAGTCATAGTTTCATATGTTGACATGTTAAAGGAGATTCCTGTCTACAATGTTTCGTTACTGATGTGTATTTGAATGGGCTGAATGATGGATTGATTTTTATAGTAATAATAATATATGTGTTGCATCAATATCTTTTGTGGAATAATTGCATGGCCGGTTTAATATTGTTGCAGTAACAACCACAAAATCAATGGTTCAAATTCGATGTGATTTCAATATTGCCACGATCATAATCATATTGTTATAACCAAAACGTGATGCTACATGTAGTTGTTACAACGACAAATTTTATTACGATGTATTTTAAGCATGTAGCAATGATTTATTCGTTGTTGCGATATCATTTAGGCATATTGCAATGACCCATATTTTGTTGCAATATCCTTTACGGCTATAGCGGTGACTCACATTTTATTGCGATACCCTTTAAGGATATAGCAACGACATATGTTGAATGTTGTTGTGATAGCCATGAAGGATATAGCGACGACTACTACTTCGTTGCGGTACCCTTCAAACATATTGCAACACCATAGTTGTTATTGCCACCATCATATATCGTGGCAATATATGGGCTTGCAACAAAACTCCGGCATTGCGAACATGCTTGATTGCAACTACCTTATATGGTTGCAATAACCACTATAGCAACGGGCGCCTGTTGTTGCAAATACCATTTTTGCAACGTCAAGGCTTGTTGCGAGTGCAACCCGTTGCCACACCACATGTCGTTGCAACACACCAAAGTAATGGCAACGACTCAAAAAGGTGATGCAATACCTTATTGCAACAATCGCTCTTGCAACACCTCCCAACGCCCTGATTTAGTTGCAATTATGCAATATTGCAACCAAAACACCCATATTGCAACACTTTTCAGCCGTGGCACTAGGGTATTTTTCTTGTAATCATTTACTCCGTCCATAATTCTCTGTCGTCTCAACATCCTTCGTTCGGCACCGCGGACGAAAGAGGGCTTCGTCGCAATACTGTTTGGGAGACCCAAGGGTACAGCCTGGGCTCTCACCTTCGTCCAGCATCGCGGACAGAGAAGAAGGCCTTGGCACAGTGAATCCAGACATCAAAACTCTCAGAGAGCTTCGCCACACTAGAACAACAACATTTAATCTGTTGGAGGGCTTCGTTTAGCCCGTCAGGGATCCTGTTCTCCCAACAAGGATGGTCCAACGGCACTGGGGCACAACGGGCGACTGAGCTAGCCGTGCACGGCAGGATGCGTGCAACACCGAATCGCCCCTACTAAACATAGATTAGGTTGGGGCAAGCAGGCACAACAAAATTAATAGATGAAAATAGAGATATGAGATTAGCTGCTCCATTTCATGCTGATGATTGATGCATGGGTTGCTATCAGATACCATCGGCCATCCAAAATGAGACCATGCAGGTTCACGAGAAACCCTGGTAAGACCATCCAAAGCTTTGGACAGCCTCGCCTTTATCTTTTCCACCTCTCGTCACATGCAGCTCATTAAACCGCCACCATTGCTCCACATCATTTCTCACCTGAAGCATCACCAAGGTTCACGAGTCTCCGCCGCTTTCCGGCAATATATTATCATCCCTCACACCATGCCTGGCTAAATGCTACAGCAACTACTCTCCTTGCTCTGGCCGCCATCAGCTATGGCTGGTGATGCTTGTGGTGGCGGCGAAGTGCGGTACCCGCTGAACGCCGAGTCGTACCGCCTACTCTGCAAAATCGGGAGCGGTGCCAGCGCAGTGGTGTACAAGGCCGTGTGCCTGCCGCTCGACTCGGCGGTGGTGGCTATCAAGGCGATCGACCTGGAGCGGTCCCGCGCCAACCTCGACGACGTGTGGCGGGAGGCGAAGGCCATGACCCTGCTGTCGCACCGCAACGTGCTCCGGGCGCACTGCTCCTTCACCGTCGGCACCCACCTGTGGGTGGTCATGCCGTTCATGGGCGCCGGCTCACTGCACTCCATCCTGTCCCACGGGTTCCCCGACGGCCTCCCAGAGCCGTGCATCGCCGTCGTGCTCAAGGACACGCTCCTCGCGCTTTGCTACCTCCACGAGCAGGGCCGCATCCACCGTGACATCAAGGCGGGCAACATCCTGGTGGACTCGGACGGCGCTGTCAAGCTCGCAGACTTTGGCGTCTCCGCGTCCATCTACGAGACCACGCAGTCGTCGACGTCCTCCTTTTCTGGACCCATCCATGCGCCGTCGTCGGCAGTTGTCAGTTCATCCTACTTCAACGACTTGGCCGGGACGCCGTACTGGATGGCACCGGAGGTCATTCACTCGCACGTCGGCTACGGCATGAAGGCTGACATCTGGTCGTTTGGCATCACGGCGCTCGAGCTTGCACACGGCCGGCCGCCGCTCTCTCACTTGCCGCCATCCAAGTCCATGCTTATGAGGATCACCAGCCGCGTGCGCCTGGAGGACGCCGGGACATCCAAGAAGAAGAAGTTCTCCAAAGCATTCAAGGACATGGTGTCCTCCTGTCTGTGCCAAGAGCCGGCCAAGAGGCCATCGGCGGAGAAGCTTCTCCGGCATCCTTTCTTCAAGGGCTGTCGTTCCAACGACTACCTTGTCCGCAACGTCCTCGTCGCCGTCCCCAGCATCGAGGAGAGGTGCAAGGATACTAATAACCTCTGCGGCTGTGCCAGGGGTGCACGTTGCATCTCGCCATGCCGCCACACCAAAATCGCCAAGAACCGGCGGATTAGCGGCTGGAACTTCAATGAGGTTAACTTGGAGCTTGATCCAACCAAGGGGTCTGCGCAGAGGTGTCTTCCATGGGACGAAGAGGACCTTGGTGAGAGAGCAAGCAAGTGCACCGGAGATGATGAAGATAGCCAGACACGACAAGGGGACGGGAAAGGATTTAAGGAAGTTGTGATTCCACAACTGATGAGCATCTTGGAGAGCCTGGAGATGCAGCGAGGAATGGTCATGCACGTACTGGAAAGCGGCCATGTCAACAGCAACGGCTGTGGAAGGGCGCCTGCAAGAGAGGAGAGGGAAGAGATGCTGCTTGGGTACGTACGTCAGCTAGAGCACAGGGTGGAGGAGCTGACCTCCGAGGTTGAGGAGGAGATGGCAAGGAATGTCCAGCTAGAGAAGCAGCTACAAGCGAGGATTGATGACAAGTCATCTCAGACATCAGGGAGCAGTTGAGACTGTTGGGCGTGTGCAGGCTTGTAAATTCAGCATCACTAGTTTACAGTATGCTAATTAAATAACGGTGGCATATCCACTTGCCTCATGTACTAGAAGTATTTTGTGTCAGTAGACCACATCAATTATATTTTCCGGTGGAAACTCTGCACTACAAAGGGCCCGCGGCTAGCTAATAGGTGACTGCAAACTACTATGTTATGTCATCTCAGGGTGTGTTTGGTTGAGCTATGGCTGTGAAAAAAACTGTTATAGGCTGTGAGCTGTGAAAAAGCTGCTGTGGAATGTGAGCTGTGAGAAAGTTAAAAGCCGTTTGGTGAAACAGCTGTGGCTTTTTGGAAACTGACTAGCTGACCCTACATGTCATATATATGTATGTATATATACACACAAATATAACATATTCATATGTATATAAATGTACACACTTGTATATAATATTTTTATATACATACATAATGTATATGTATGTTTTACAAATATTATACGTACATATATATATATATGCATATATTATAAATATTTTATGTATATATAAATATTATAAATAAATGTGTATATTTATATATAATATTTATATGTATGTTTTACAAATACTATATGTACATACACATATATATAAGTTAATATTATAAATATTATATATATATAAATATTATAAATATTTTATGCATATTATAAATTTTCATATGTATATGTGTATATGTGTATGTATGTATGTATGTATGTGGGTAAGTTTTTCAAACTTGTGAAAGGCAAAGCCCAAAAAAACACCTTCCTACCTGCTTTCAGAAATGAACTAAACAAAAGCTGCTTTTGGCTGTGACTTTTTTTGACAACCAACTCGTTTGGTTGGGCTTTTGGCTTTTTTGGAAAGCCAAAGCCAAAAAAAACCCAACCAAACACACCCAGTATTTAGGTGCTACTTAATTTCTCTGTTAGCAGGGTTGATAGACACTTGAGTTGTTCCACTCTGTTTTCCAACCCAAAAGTTGATGAGATTGAGTTGTTCCACTCTGTTTTCCTTATGACCCTGCAGTTCGCCTAAGAGCAGAAGTCTGGGCAAAGACACGGTACTGAACACGGACAGGATTGTAGTGAACTTGAAAGACGTGGGCTACACGGCAGGAGCCTATGCAGGTATCGTAGCCTCTTTCAATTGTTCCCCTGTGGCATCTTTTCGCGTGACAGCACACAAAAATGTCTGTGAGACCAGTTGAACGTCACATCACTAAGACCAATAAAAAATTGTCACAAAGCCATGGGGCCATTTCAGTGACGAGTGATGAATGTTGCTTGGTGATGATTTTATATCACGCTAAATACCAATATGTACATGTAAAAAGAATCCTTTATTTTCTAGTTCAGCACTACACTGCTCCTTGTTCTTTCACCAATAATCCTAACAATACACTCATGGGGATCACGCCCGCGGTTGAAGGAATACGATGTCAGGATATGACAGGGTAGGCGCCAAGGTTGTCATCAACGAGCAGATCTTCCACATTAACGGTGCATCACTGGTAGCATGACAGAGATGTTGTACCCCAAAAGAGAATGGTAGGCTGGGTATTAAGAATCTTACGGTACAAAATGGGGCCACTCCTAATGAAACATTTGACAAAATTCTATAACAAAGTTGATATCCCTTGGGTCAAGATGACACATTACTACAGGCATGGAGTGGTACCTCATGCAATGGCAAAAACCGGATCCTTCTGGTAGAAATTAAGACATTTTCAGATACAGTGATCATTTCAGAGGAGTAGCAACCCAAATCCTTTTGTGATGTGGGATGATGTCTGGAACAACAATTACCTAAAAACTGAACTGTCAGACATGTCAGACCCCTCATCACATAGGCATTTCCACCTGGCACTATCAAATGAGGCAATGCACAATTATTTATTCTGAAAGACAGATTATCCACAGTGCAGCTATTGAAGGAAATAAAGACACATGGACATCATCAAGATTCTATTCATTGACATTTCAATCCATCACACACTTCCAGTACATTTCAAATGGATTTGGAAAGCATAAGAAAGTCAAAATCTTCATGTGGCTAATCTTTATTGACAGACTAAACTCTAGAAACCGACTCAAGAGAAGAAAATACAAGTTGGAGGGAATAACTACAACTGTGTTATGTGCAGCATGGGAGTGGAGGAAACCACATATCATATATTCTTCCAAGGCCCTTATTGTGCAGCCTGTTGCGAGTTCTTAGGTATTTCTTGGGATCATTCACCGCGTTTCTTCAACACCATCCAAAAGGCTGCATCTGAATCTCAGCACCAGTTCTTCATGGAAATTTTTGCAATAGCATGCTGGTAGATCTGGAAGCAAAGAAATAGGAAGATCTTCATATCGTCTCTTTCAACACTTGGAAATACTGCTTTATAGAAATATTTAACATTCACTTGTATAGAGCAAATAGTACACTCAGACAACAAATTACAGATTGGCTCGATAGCCACATCTAAGTTCCTTTCATAGGGTAGGTAGGTAGGCAGGTTTCTCTTGTACTTTGGACAGCCAGGTTTTGTAATATATAATTAGCACAGTAGGGGCTTCGCCTACTGTAATTTCCTCAAAAAAGGGTTCATCGGTCAACCGTGGCGGCATCCTTGAAGTTAGATGCCAATCAGGCGAATTGTTCACGAAACAGGAAAATGCGATTTGGTTTTCATGTGGTAGGCCCATGTCAAGTAAAATATATCGCAACAGGACCAAGTCAACTGAAAAGTTGAGCCCTCGGCACAAGTTTACCGTCTCCTCCACTACCCAAATCGCTCTGGTAGTGCCTGATGCTCAAGCTTCTGGCAGCTGCTTCGCAATCCCATCTCCAGCCACGTGTCCTCATTTCATGCTCAATTATGCCTCTGCGCTGTCATGGACAAACAAAATTCTAACAACATAAAGCAATATTAATCAGAGAAAAATTATTAAAGACGAACAGAAAAAAAAAAGATGCAGGAAAGAGATGAAGCAAGTTATTGCAATATAATTATTTTCCCGGCCAGTGACAAATTCCCTATAGCTGACATATATTGCATTAAACTATTCCGGGAATTTTGCACTAAATATTTTCAAATCATTGAACTGAAGAGTAAATAAATTGTACTATTGTTTAGGAAACCAACATCACAACCATCTACAACGCTAGATATACATGTCTAAGAGCTTGTCGACAGGGCACTTCAATCCAAGGGCATGTCACCCAAAAAAAAAAAACAATGGGTGTGTGGAGTGAGTTGTAACGGGTTCTTATCCCGCTTTCTTCTTCATAGGCCTATGATGGTTTCTTCCTGGGTCAGTTTTGTTTAATAGGCAACGCCCAAGTGCCGTTTTTTCATGTGGTTGGTAGCGCATAATGCACGTCGAGGCTTGACAAGCAATGCCCCCTTTGAACAGCAGAACAAAACCATCGGCCATCTTTTGGCTTCTTGTGTTTTTTTTTGCACAGTAATTTTGGTTCTACCTCCTGCGACAAGTTGGCCTTCAGGAACTCGCTCCTCAACTTCTTGTTTCCTCTTTTGTTGATTGGTGGAAAGTGGCAAGTGAAGAAGCAGGAGGTTTGACAAGACGGGGTTTCAACTTCCTTGTTCTTCTTGGCGCTTGGATAATTTGGAACCATAAAAATCGTTGTGTTTTTGATGGGATTGCTGCTTTAGTTCAGGCTGCTGAGGAAAGGAGGTTATGGGAGATGGCCAAGCTAAAGGAATTTCATCCCTGATGGCCCCCGCTCCCGGGTCGTAGTCACTGTTTTAACTGTTTTGAAAGGCACAGATGTAACTCAAAAATTATGAGGGTGTGTGGTGTGTCTTGTACGGGCTCTAGTCCCATCTTTTCTTCTTGATATAATTGATATGCAGTTCTCCTACGTGTTCGAGAAAAAGAAAAGAAAAGAAAATATAACCAAATTAACCTCAGGTGGTTTTCTGCTAACCTCAGCTGAGCCAGATACAACTAAATGTGCACAGGCATTCGTTCAACAGGAGACATGATGTTATGGCCTATGGACAGTAAGATAGTACATGGCCAGGCTTCAGGATTAGGCCAAATTAGTTAGGATAGAGCCTTGATTAGATAAGGCTTAGTTTGTTAGGATTTGTTAGCAGGTTTGTTAGTCAGTTGGATAGGCGTGAAGGCATGTAGCCTATAAAGGCTACCGTAGATTGTATTAAGAGGTAGGCAAGAAGAAACCAAAGAAAGCAGTCAGAGCCTCTGCAAGGAGCGCAACTAGCCGGTTTCCTCTTGCTATTCTCTGTATCCCTAGCCATTCCATAACACATGATCACAACTAAACAAGTCACAACAGAAAATGAAAAGTAACATCAGGGGTTCATTGCAGATGGATCGAAAATTGCTCTATGTACCTTGCGAAAAAAATTCCCTCAAGGAGGAAGGCTGTGTTCACTTCTTTAGCAGGAAAGTGTGCAGATGCTATTGGTATCGCAGCTAGTACTCAATATCACTATCACCAAAGTTAATATGCAGATATATAGCTACTCCCTCCGTTTTTAATTATATGACGCAGTTGAATTTTTTATTAAACTTTAACCAACAATATATAGCTAAATAATTACTTACCTAATGTAAAATGAATATCATTTTATCTATCATCAAAAGTACTATAAAGTTAACTTATATATTTAGTTATTTGCATAAATATTTATAGATAAAACGAATGAACAGAGTAATGAAAAAAGTCAACGGTGTCATATATTTAAAAACGGAGGGAGTATATTCTTTTGATTACCATACAGAAGCAGCATAATACTTTTGACACTTCTGTTATAGTTCCATGGAAATCTAAGACTTGTGACTAAATGTTTTGAATAGAGTTTATTCTGATCATCACGACTGCTACCTACTCCAATTGATGTTGACTATCTTGAAACAGAAGACACAATGGTGGTTGCCATTTCATAGCCCAAAATTCATTTTAATAGGTGGCTTCTTAGTAATTGACATCCAATTCAGGTTCCATCCAATCGAGGCAACTGAAATTATGAAATAGCAGAGCAAACACAATCAATTGGAACTAATCTGAATCAAAACTAACACCAAACCTGGAAGAGAAAAAATGGTTGCCCCATCCAACCATAAAGACTGAAAACGCTCGAGCATGTCAGTTTCCAGGTTCACTGCCAGAAGGCCCTTTCTCGAGTGTCAAAAATCGCCTAGCTATCTCAATAGAGCAGAAGATTCCAGTGAGCTCACAGCAGCGGACGAGCTAGTGACATCGTAGGAGTTCAGATTCCATGGTTTAGCACGGGTCAGACTATTTCAGGTTCTTCAGTGGTGTATGCCTAGCCCAGAAACCAGAGGTAGTTTCTAAGTCTGGGTTTTGGTCGTTTATTGTTTCACGACAGCATGCCTGTTCTAGTATTTGATAAGTATGTGAGTTAATGTTGTCCTATCTCAGGGGAGGCCACAGCCTCTCCCTTTACTTTTTCTCCTACTGAATGAAATGATGTGCAGCTCCCCTGCATATTCGAGGGGAAAAAAGCAGAATGACAAGTATACCAATATAGCAAAATAAGTACAAAGCCTATGTCAGGTTCTTTCTGTTTATTATGATAGTAAAATGGTAATCAGGTAGACCAGATGACAATAGATTTAGTGGCTTATAATAGGACAAATAGATTTTTTTTTTTGTGTTGTAAGTGTTCATACATTGTGTTGTTGCTCAACCTAAATATTACATCTGACTCAATAAGTGGAATGAAACTATAATGGACATGATAAGCGTGTCAAGATCAATAGGGTGCATAGAGTATCAAACATGACCTGCTTTCTCTACAAGTACAGAAGCTCAACAAAATCTGAACCTGAAAACCACACTTGAATAAAGGCAACTCTCATGCATGATCAAGGTAAGCCCGCTAAATAACATGCTGAAATCATAATTTCAATGCATGTCAAACAAAATAGACAACTCTCATGCATGATCTGCTACTGATCATAAAAGGAAAATCACATTATGTTTATTCAGGGGCTAAGCAAAATAATGAAGCATATGTATGGAATTACAGCACAAAGCAAGGTTTCAAGTAAATCAATTATTAATTGAATGCATGAAGGATAAGTAGAAATTTACCTGATTGTCGACATTTTGATACATCGTGTACTTCAGCATTGGTTATCAGTTCCTTCTCACTCCTAGGGCGATATTTTTAATCTGAGAAATGACAGCAGTTTTAGAAATATAAGAATATGCGGAAAATATCAAGTCAGCATTACTCTACAAGGCCGTTATAAATCACTTGATTCTACAACCAGATCACGAAAAAAATTCAATCAAGGGAACTTTGAGTTCTAATTTACAACAATCTTAATAGTAGTCTCGTTAGCACAGATATATCTCCGCACAAAAAAATCTATCAACTTACATTGGAAAACCTTAAACAATTGATCTCAGTGAAGACTTCTTCTTAAACACTTGTAGGTGTAGGATATATTCCACACAGGCACACAATATACAGGTAGGTCAAGCTTCATCCCAGAACTTGCATTATTTGCACACAATAATGGGGGCCAGTGGGAAAAGAAGCGAAACTCGGCTGCACGTGAAGTCCTAATCAAGGCCAAGGCACAAGCAATCCCAACATACTCCATGAGTCACTTCGTGTTATCGGCGGACAATTGCAAAAAGATAAGTACAATTGCAAACTACTGGTGGAGCAGCAATATTGATGGGAAAAGCATTCACTGGAAAAAAAAGAGGGAGGATCTAACGAAGCCGAAATACAATGAAGGAATGGGATTCAGAGATCTCAAGCTTTTTAACACAGCAATGCTGTGTAAACAAGGCTGGAGGTTGATGACAAGGCCAGAGTCCCTATGTACACTTTTACTCAAAGGCAAATATTTTCCCCAAGGTGATTTCCTATCGGCGACAAAAAAGAAAAATCTTCGCATACATGGAGAGCAATCCTTGCTGACTGATGTGCACAAATTGGGGTTAATTAAAAGAATTAGAGATGGTTCATCTACGAGAATAAGGAGGACATCCCTGACAGAATTGATCTCAGACCCATTTGTCCGAAAGCCACTGCAACAGCTTCTATTTTGGATGAGTTAACTGACCATGACCGGTGCTGGAACTGGGACGCCCTGGAGCTGAACCTGATTGCCTCAGATGCTGCCACTGTGACAAGAATACCTCTGGGAACTGAAACAGAGGATTGATGGGCATGGTCGGCAGAAAGCCATGGTTGCTACTCGGTTAAATCTGCATACTGCTTGTTGTCAGAAAAGGAACAGCAGCAGCGCGCATGCAAATATAGCAGTACATACTCTTCAACCCAGGATGGTGGCTTGCGACTCTGGAAGCTAAACGTGCCTAAAGTTCGGGTCTTTTGGTGGCGAATCATTCATAATTCTCTGGAAGCTAGCGGTAAATTTGAAGAGGAGATACGTTGAGAAAATGAGTACTTGTGAGACATGTGGTAGCAAGGAAGAAACAGCCTATCATGCCCTGGTTGAGTGTACTCCGGCAATACAGTTCTGGGTGGCAGTGAGGGAACTCAGTGATGTTAAGCTACCTCATCTACACCCGATTACCTGGTCACATGATATGTTGGATCTGTTGTATTGTTCAAGTGTAAAAATGCAGCTGGCATTCTCTGTGGAATGTGGTCTTTGTGGTGTTCTAGAAATGACAGATGACCTGGAAAGGCACCAATTCCTATTCGCAAAGCCCTGGACTGGATCATCGAGGCGACAGACCTGTTACAGATCTCACCTCAGTCGCCAAGTGGTGCCTCAGACCAGCATGAAGTGAGTTGGAAACCGGCACCGCCAGGTGTGATTAAGTTAAATGTAGCTGCAGCCTTTTGTCCGAGAGAACTGCTCTGGTGCCGCGTCATGCTGAACAACTAGCAACCGGCATCCGGCCGAGGGAAAGGTCTAGAAGTAGCAACTGGCATCCGGCATCTAGCAACCCGCATCGGCAAGCAGGCAAGAAGAAAGCAACAAGCATATGCATGGACCGACCCATGATCCATTGGAGCGGAGGATCATGCAGCAAAATAACTCTGGTTGCCCCCGGTGCCCCGTAGCTGCCTGCTGGATCGGCGGGTTTGGGGCGGTTCGCTACATGGGTGAACCACGCCCACCTCTAGGGATCGGCACTTGAAGCAGAGGAGGAGGAGGCAGGTCATTTTGATGTTCAAATGCTTTCGAGCAGATGCATAACATCAGTTATCGTGGAGACTGACTTGAAGCAGCTTGTTGACCTCTGATGCTTCAGAAATAAAAAAAAGATCAGAGATCATGTATATTATTGCTGGTATCCAAGAGCATAGAAATCGAAAGGCAAACCCTGGCGGCCCATTGTTGTGCCAAGGAGGCATATACGGGTAGGGGTAGGTGTATATGGGAGGATCACGCACCCTTGTTTCTTTTGCATGTGTTATGTGTTGCAGGAGGACTGTAACCAGTTAAACGATGAATAAAGAAAGCTCTTGAATCTTAAAAAAAAAACAATATGGCGCTTAAGAAAAGAAAGAAGACTTACAGAGAGGGGATGCCATCCGTGATTACAGTTGATTTGCTTTTGAATCTGTCAGTCATGAAAGCAAAGGATCATGACTGATGACTTGAAATTTATTCGAGCTGCAAAGAACTTGAAGAATACCTCGAGAAAGTCGAGCACAACTTTCTTGTCTAGGACAACACGGGCCATCTGGAGGAGAAGTATGGTACTTTTTAAGAAGACCAACATGAACCACATTACGGATGCGCTGACAGGAAGCACAATCACGAAAATAGTTGCTCACAATGCGGCTGTTGGGGACTACACCGAAGCCCCTCTGACCCACGCGAAGGTCAACAGCCACCAGCGAAGGAAGAATGGCACAGGAGTCTGAAGTTACCAAGCTAAGAGCCATGCTAAAGTAGCCAATGGCACACTTGTAAATATAATAATCTCACCCCCTATAAATATAGAGGGAGATGATCCTATAATGACATCTGGTTTTCGGGCCTCGAGCCAAAGACGGAATCATTTGCACCGCACTCAGACCTCTCTAGTCATTCAACCCCTTCGCCCAGCATCGCGGGTGAAGGAGAGCTTCGCGCAACAAACTGCAGGGAACCTGAGTGAGAACACCTTCGTCCGGCACCGCGGACCAAGAAGGTGGGCTTCGCTCCAACCAGTAGACGGCGACGACGAACAAGGAGGGCTTCGCGAAGTGATCCGAAGGCATCGTCAACCTTCGAGGGCTTCGCCAGAACCAGAACGCTTCTATATACCGTTGGAGGGCTTCGATACGTCACACGGAGACCTTCGATCCCCCAACATTTGGCGCCGACCCGCGGGGTGAACCCACGACCACGATCAACATGGCAAAAGCAAAGTCGAGAACAAACGTCAGCGACACACAACGCGCAGAGATCGAAGCTGAAAATGAAAGGCTCGCGAAGGAAGCGGAAGCCAGAACTGCAAGAGAACAAGAAGTAAGGGACAAAGCCGCACGAGCAGAAGAGGTAGCAAGAGCCGAAGAGGTGGCAAGAAAAGAAGAAGCCTTAAGAGCTATGCAAGTAAACAACGCTGAAACATCTCAAGCAGGAAGTTTCCAGCAAGAGGATGACGAAACACGTAACATAACTGAAAGGCTTCGCATCATAGAACAAGAGAGGGTCGAAAGAGAAAAGAAGTTGGCCATCATCGAAAAGACAGCGAAGCTAAAAAAAGACATGCTCGAAAAGATAACGCAAGCCCAACAAGAGATCAACGTAATGGACAGCAAGCTAAACAAATACAATGAGGAAATGGAGAACCTGAAGAAACAAGAACAAGACATGCACCACAAGACTCGCAAACAAACCGAGCATAAGACAGTGTACGAATTAAGCAGCTCTGGCAAGGACAACCAGCCATGCATCATCTACAACGAGAACTCACCTTTGAGCGAAGAGCTACAGAGTGAACCTTGGCCGATCAATTTCAAAATGCCGAAGATAAAGGCATACCAAGGAAAAATATGTCCGAGAGAGTTCCTCATGTCTTTCGAAGCCGCAGTAGAATCGGGCGGAGGATCAAACTCAACGTATGCGAAAGCTTTGGTGATGGCAGTCGAAGGAGTAGCAAAGACATGGTTTTTCACTCTTGAACCAGGATCAATTAATTCTTGGTCCGAATTAAGAAGAGAGTTCATAAACAATTTCCAAGGCTTCCAAGCATCAGAAATTCATCAGGGAAGACTATTTTCTTGCAAACAGAAACCAGACGAAGGCTTAAGGGAATACATGCAGAGATTCATGGAAATAAAGTCAAGAGCAAAGGATGTAGGAGCTTCGACACTTATCAATGCACTGATGGAAGGCCTGAGGGCTGGCCCTTTCCACTCTGCACTAACAAGGAAGAGACCCAAGACTATCTTCGCACTATTGGACACCTTCGAGAAGTACGCGAGATCGGATGACGAGTTCCGAAGGAAAAAAGAAGACGAAAAGAAACAATCCCAGCTAATCAAAGATGAAAAGAAGTATAAAGAAGAAAAAGAAGCGAGTCGAAGCAGGAGGCACGACGATAACAGAGACAGTTCGAGAGCTCATAACAGTCGAAGGGTACACAACCTCAAAAACAGAGAAGAAAGGGGCGATGAAAAGAGAACCAAAGACGACGAAAGAGGGAAAGAGCGAGGCAACCATGATAGAGATGGCAAAGACAAAAACAGAGAAAACAATCAGAGAAGCAGTTCTCGCACTCCATACTGTGAGTTGCATGGCGAAGGAAAAGGCCATACAACAAAGCAGTGCCGAAATCTGCAACAATTCAAACAGGAATGGACTGCAGAAAGAGAGGCGAAGAAGGCCATCAGACATACAAGTAACTATCGTGAAAATTGGTCTCAAGGGAACCCAATGTCAATATACCCTTCGCACTCTGTCAATCATGTTGTCAACTACCCAAGAGAAGCTTCGCATCAGGCACAGCAATATAACTACTCCCAACCTCAAAGCCAGGCAGCATTGCCACTGCCTCCAGAAATGAATCAGCAAAACAATGGAAGAAACACAGAAACAAGCTACACGTCTCAAAGAAAAACCATTAACGCTATCTCCGGAGGGTCGACCCAGCAACTAGATTCAAGAAGCGAAAGAAAAGAATACATACGAAGGGTACATAACGTGTCGTCAAGGGCTCCGTTTGTGAAAACCAAGTGGTCTCACGTCCACATCACCTTCGGAAAAGAAGACGCAAGGGACCTTGATCAACCTCACTCAGACCCACTGGTCATCAAGGCAAATATAATAGGGTTCGATGTACTCAGAATACTGGTCGATGGAGGAAGTTCAGCTGATATCCTCTTCGCCTCTACATATAGAAAGATGAAGCTGGAAAACGAAACACTACAACCAGCAGGAATACCATTAATCGGCTTCACTGGAAAGGTTATCCAAGCGCTGGGAAAAATTAACCTACCAGTAACCTTCGGCGAAGGAGACAACGCAAGAACTGAAGATGTGACCTTCGATGTGGTTGACATTGTTTATCCTTACAATGCAATCTTCGGAAGGGGGTCCATTAACAAGTTCGAAGCAGCCATACATCAGGGCTATCTATGCATGAAGATTCCTGGTCCCATCTCTGTGATCAGCGTCCTCGGAGACCAACTCCAAGCAAGAAGTATTGAAGATGGCGAAACCCCTGGAAGGAAGAATGTCCATTTCATCTGAAGAAAGCAAAAGGCCCCATTGCCCAAGACCTTCGGATTAAAAAATTTGTCCATGATATATCAGAGATACATGAGCCGTGTCTACCAAGAACATTTCTTCGGTAGCGCGCGCGATGGCCATATGTAAAAGCACAAAACTCGCGGGGGGTGCACTCTTTTTCCTCACGAGGGTAGCCCTGCGAAGGGTGTGAGGTTTTTTAACGAGGCACCCTCCAAGACTGTAACACAGTTTTATAATTACTTTTTACCCTCAAAAAATTCCAGAGCAATTTCCTGGGGGGCGCAGAAGAGCCAAGGCTCAAGAAATGAAGCTTCGAGCTCAAAAACGATATCAGGCAAAAGCCTAGAGAATCCGAAGGTTATACCAATTAAGTATTTGGTGTAATCTTAGTTTGGATCGATGTATCACGAAGGATGATACAAAGACTCCAGACAAGAGCCGAAGGGAAAGATAAGCAAAGAAAGCCTAATCTACCCAAGTATCGGCAAACAGAAACTTTCGCAAAAGGAAAAAAGCGCCATCCTTCGCATGAAAATGTTCAAATATCAAAGAACGAAAACACGAAAACTTGCGTTCCTTAAAGGAAACACAAGGTCATCGTGCAAGAAGCATTAAAAGCTTCGAATGATATTGAAGAAATCTTCTCTCTGACAAAGACCTTCGAAAGATTGCTCCAAAAGAAAAGCTTTATTAAGCAAAAATTATTGTTTAAAGGGAACCATCGTCAGGTTCCTGCTTTACAATAAGCCCTAGTTCTAACAGCATCTCATAAATAATGCTATACTCATCAAAATTAAACCCACTCGAAGGCGAGTAAGGCCTTTGAAAAACAGGGTCGACCACTCCAGACGAAGACATCCGCGCAACATGCGAAGCTGCATCGAATCCATAAGATGAACTTTCGCGGCCAGCCGAGCGACCGCGACGACCGCGGCCTCTGCCCCTTTTCCTAGAAATCCCTCGACTAGGAGAAGAAGCATCACAAGACTTACGACCCCCAGAAACTTCAGAAACAGGAAGACCAAGTCTGATGACACCAACAAGGCTACTAGGAGGGAAAACATAACCTTCGACCCCTTCGACAGGGGACAGAGGATCAGAGTCAGTAGACAAAACAAATTCCGAAGAAGACGAGCTCAAAATCTCGATAGCATCTTCAACACGAGCCTTCCGAGGAGAAGAAGGCCCAGCAAAAGCAAATTCGCTCAACGAAACCTTTGACGAAGGCTCCGGAGTAGCAAACTCGCTCAAAGAAATATCAGACGAAGCCTAAAGTCCAAAAATCAAGCAAAAATTAATCAAAACAACTTAAAGTTTACAACGATTACAACAATTCTCAACAAGATACAAGTTCAAAGGAATGATGTAACCCCTCTCTCGAAGCAAAAATAAATTGTTTATACCTCACTCTGAGGTAGACGACCGACAGACTGCACCCGGTTCCAGAAGGATTCGTCAAAATGACTGGCGACCTTCATGAGAGCTTCAACCACAGGACGGGGAGTAGAATCAACGGCAGAAAATTTAAAGTCGTCAGAAGCAACCTTCGCCAAAGCATTACTCCCTTCGATATCAAGAGAATGAAGGAGATCCCGAACAGCCAGATGAACGGCATTGGTGGAGAAGGCCCTACAAGCTTTCACCACGTAAGGAATATTGACAGAGAGCCAAGACTGACGCTGCTCAGTCGAAGCGTTCTCAGGGATCTGATCAGGAGTCGTCCCAACTGAGATAAGAGCATCATGAATGTGGCTGCAAAGAGAAGACAGGCGAAGCTCTTCAGCCTCAGCAAAAGAAGCCGCCTCCTGATCCGCGGTTTCAACTTTTCTGCGAAGGACCCTGTTGGTCTCCAAAGCCTCCGCAAGGGACGAATCGAGATCCTCCAGCTGTTTCTCTAGAGAAGCCACCTTCGCCTTAAAATCCTCAGTGGACTTGACGAGGGTCTCCTTCTCAACAGAGAGATCAATCACACGTTTTTCATTAAGAGCAAGCGCATCTTCTTTCTCCTTGATCTTAGCTTCAAGAGTCGAAAGATCCTTGCGAAGCCGGTCTCGATCAGCCCTCGCCAGAGTCAGCTCATTAAACTGGCGAAGGGAGGCTTGGGTAATAGCAAGCGACTGACGAAAACAAGAGCGAAGTTAGAAAGACAAGCAACTGAGTAAAAACAAAAATAATAAACCACTTACCTTCATTTGCGAAGATAGTAAAGACTTGTACAGAGTTTCACCACCCTGAAGTATGAGTTCATTCTCCACTTGGGGAAAACGAACCCTCTCTGCAGCAGCAACAAAGGGCGCAGCGGCCCTGGCACTCATAACGAAGGTGTTCGAAGGCACCTCATCACAAAGAGCTAAAGAACCCCCAGTAGCTTCGACTGAATCAAAAGTCGTGTCAAAAGGGAGAAACTCTCCAAGCATTGCTTCAAAGACTGAGTGTAGGAAAAGATCACCACCTGCTGAGGGGCTAAGGGGCTCACGAAG
This sequence comes from Eragrostis curvula, assembly GCA_007726485.1. Taxonomy (NCBI): domain Eukaryota; kingdom Viridiplantae; phylum Streptophyta; class Magnoliopsida; order Poales; family Poaceae; genus Eragrostis; species Eragrostis curvula. The sequence goes on along the minus strand of CM017444.1, from coordinate 26,595,429 downwards.
CCCAACACCCGGTTCCGAAGGAAGTTGAACCTGGGAGCGATCTATAAGAGGTCTCAAGTTATCAGCAATTTGACGAAGCTCAGCCATACTAAGAGATGAGAGACAACCATGAGCAGAAGCTTCGGCTACTCCTTCATCATGAACAGGGGCAACAGGAGGAATATCAGGACCCTTAACACAGGTATTGTCCTGGATCTTAGCCTTCGATCCGGATTTAGCAAGAACAGAATCAGCACCCTTCGAAGCCTTGTCCTGAATCTTGGCCTTCTCAGCGGCACTGGCATCATGAACGTCAACTGTAGAAGCAGAAATATCCTTTGCAACAAAAGAAGAACCCTTCGAAATGACTTTCTTAGGGACAGATTGAACTTTAGACCCAGAAGAATTACTACCCCCATCCTCCGGAATGGAGAACAAATCCAATGCGGAGCGAATCACCGGAGGCTTGAAAGCAAAAGATGGTTTTGCTGAATGTGAAGTCTTCGGCTGATTTGCCGAAGGAACAGCAGCACCCAAAGTCGTCGCATTAGCTTCGCTGACAGCCTTATCGGAGCTGTCCTTCGACGAGGTCTTGTGAGTTTTCAGCTTCTTCTTGGCTTGCTCTTCGCTAGACCTTCGGCTACCAGACATCTTGAAAAAGGACGAAGGAAAAGGATCTCCTACTGCGAAAGGGATTGGAATAACCAAAGGAAAGAAGACGCGCAAAACATGCGATTGAAGGAACAGCGCGCCCACGATGAAGATATATAGAAGGGAAGCGACTATCGGGAACGGAAAAGAAGTACGGAACGAAAACGACAAGACACGTGTATGGGTCAGAAAGGCACACGGTGCAATCATAAATTGATAAATAAAATTGGCTCTGGTTTTAGCTACACTAATAACACATCACCAATTGAGGGCTAATGTTGGGGACTACACCTGAAGCGTCTCCGCTTTTCGCAGGATCGAGTCGGTATAGCGCTGATGAACAGACGCAACAGTACAGCATATAAAAAGCACAAATTAAGTCTTTAAGTGGTTACATTAATCCAATTAAAACACAGAGTCACACAGCGGAAATAAACGGTACAAGTACAAGTCCAAAGCTAGGAGAAATACAAGCGCACGCACTCACGATACACACGAACCCGCATCCAAAGCCATGAAGATGCGGACTCGAGAGGAGATCACTCCTCAGTCTCCCAGTGGGCTGTCCAACCATAGGGAAGCTGGCCATCCCACTGTCCACCTCCACCCATAGAGTCGGGGATAAAGGTACTACCTGCAATAAAATCATAAAGAGCCAAACCCTGAGCAACTAATACTCAGCAAGACTTACCCGTCAAATTGGCTATCTACAGCCGACTTCTAATATGCAAGGCTACAAAGGGGTGGCTGACTCAATAGCATAACTCGCACTAATTACTTGATCCTTACTTTCAAGTTTTATTTTTCAAGATAAGTACTTATCCAGTAAAACAGTGTGCATCTCTCTAAAACATGTATAAAGTAACAATACATCAACAGTGACAGTATATATATATAGCAATGTAAATAACAGTAATGTAAATAGACTAGCACCATATCATCAATCATATCACACTACGATGTGGCGCACTGAGCAAGGTTGCTCTTGACCGAGAGCGGCGGCATCGATGTACATCCTGCAGGAGAAAACCTGACCACACGCCATACGCAGCAAAGGCCACATACGGCAACCGTTTACGCTACGTACCACCAGAGCTGTACCAGATTCTACTCCTCCCGAGGAAGGGCTCTCCCACCACAGCCCCCGTCCCGGACGGCTGACTGCGCGGGACGCCACCCTACCTCTCCCAAATACCATGATAGAAAGAGTAAAGTATCTACCAGACATCCGGGGCAACGCAGGCTACTAGGTTTACTAGGCCCATAAAAACACTAGCATGTGAGTCAGTACGTTCGAACTTGCTCAATAGGGCCAACAACGAACGGTCCTCAATCGACACAGACGGGGCTACACCACCGTGAAGGCCCAGCCTTCTCCAACCATCCTATACAATCAATTCCCCGTCCGGTCTCAACAAATCCTAAGTCCAGCTAGTACAATCCAGGAGTTCCTATCATGCGAGTGGGACCTACCACTCGACTTCTACCGTCCGCTAGCCACTAAGCCTAGCAAGTTCTAACGTAACCTAGACCACATCTATAAAAATAGGACACAAGGTAGGATATGGAAGGGTAGTCCTAATGCAGTTCTATGGTTTCACATCAACTCCTAATAAACCTAATGCACAAACAATTACTAGCCCCAATCAAGTGCGAAAATAAAATCCTAAATAGGGAGGCATGCACCGGGGCTTGCCTGGCTCAGGAGCGTAGCTAACAGTGTCAGCAGGGTCAGTGTCCTGCTGCGGCTGCTCCTCCTGCACCTCCTGGGTCTGCTCGTCCGGCAGCTGGAAGTCGAGCGGCTCCGGAGTCGTCTCTGTCACTACACGTTATGACAAGGATAAATAATGCATGTTAGATGCAATGATAATATGATGCAATTAAGAAATTGATTTCTTGATAGGACAGTCATTTACACTGTAAGTGCAAATGATTAACTTTGTTAATTAATTTCGTCTGGAGTATTTCCTTCATTAACTTTTACTTAAGCTCACCATTAATCCATTTAGGTAAGTTAAATGCATAATGTGATTTCGAAAGTTGATTTATGTCCAGTGGCATTTTTCTGGTGAAGAGTGCCACTGGAAGTAATTTATGGTGAAGTTTCATGATTTATTGCAAAGTAGATTATTTATAATAATTTATACGGTGCAGAACATGATTTATATCATAAGAAAATAATTAGACAACATGTGACAGTGGAAAAATGCTCTGTAGGTGTGTTATCAGATTCTTAACAGGCATGCAAGAGTTCAGGATTTATTGGGCAACAGAGAATTTATAAGGAATTAAACAAGATCGGGACAGAGGTATTTTCCAGAAAATACACAATCTGCAAAAGTGTGTTTTGGTATTTTTGCTGGACAGAGGATGTTACATGGAGTCCAAAGAAATTAGATTTGTATTTTTCTGAGTTGTATTTATTTTTATATCGATTTTACAAATTTCAGGCAATTTTTAGGAATTTAAACTAATCCGAAAAAGGTTTGGAAAAAGAAGGCCAATCAGATCTGGCCACAAAGGCGACCACAGAGATCTCGCCACAATAGGTCCAGACTGGCCACAGCTGGATCCAGCCAATGGCAACTTGAGCCGCACCCGGGGCCATAAGGTTGGCCACACCGGATCCCACGTGGTCACAAAAGATCCGGGGCGTGTGGCCTGTGGTGCGCTAGCCGGAACCGTCGCCGGAGGGCGGCGGCGCAGCTCGCCGGAGCGAGTTTCCGGCGACCAACTGGCCAAGGGTTAACGCGAGAAGGGACAGCGTGAGACGTCGAGCTCACCTAGGGGACGTGGAGCTCGCGGGGATGGCCGGAGTAGCGTCGGCGACGAGAGGCGGCGGTTGGCGGAGGTGCGGCGACGTCGCGGGCTCGCTACGGTCGACGAGGAGCTTCACGCGCTGGCTCACGAGCTTCACGGAGGTGCGGCGAAGCCCGGCGACCAACACGTCGACGACGAGGGGGCTCGGAGAGTGGTGTTCGCCGGAGAAGTTCCGCGGCGGCCAAGGTTGACCGGCGGTGGGGAAAAGTTGGTTCTCGGCGGACCTACTGCGAAAAGGGAAGATTGGTGAGCACCAGAGGATGCGCAACAACGAGAGCTACCTCCGGGTGTACGCAATTTCAAAGTCACTCACCGGAGTGGGCGAATTTCGCGGTGGCGCGACGGTGACCCGGGTGGCCGGACTCGAGGAAGATGGCTCAAATCGCGTCACTCAACCCGAGTCAAGAGCCATGGTGGCCATGGCAAGCTTGGCGGCGACTTTGCGCAGCCCTTGACCAGCAACCAGGCCTAGCAGGGGCTCGTCGGCGCCGGAATCGGGCGGAGCTCGAGCTCAAGGCGGCAATGGCAGCTAGGGTTTGGGGCGAGCTCGGGAGAGCGGGGAAATGGGCGAGAGAGGGAACCGGAGTGAAGCGGCGCCTGTCTTGACGTCGCGGAGGGGCGAGGAGCGGGCCAGGGCGCCGCGGAATGACGCCGTTCACCGTCGGCGACGTGGAGGAAAAGTTCGTCCGCGCGCAGTGAGACAACGGCCACTGACAAGCGGGTCCCACAGCATCTTCTCATTTTCCCGAATTAATTCAAACTGAATTTTCCCCAATCTTTGGCGCTCGATTTGAACTAGCAAATGAACTCCAAAAATTGCAAAACTGGTTGCATTCGAAAGTTCATGAAATGCTCTTTCCAGTGACATAACATGCACATCTCAACTCGAAATAGAATTCAAATGGCAGCTAGTCAAAGTTGGACATTTTTGGAACTTTGGGGATTTATTTGAGCATCGAAATGAATTTCAAAAATCACCAAAAATTCTCCAAAATTCTTATTTGGCAAGGGCTATCTCCAGAATGTTTGGTTGGGTCAAGTTGTTAAAGGAATTTTTGAGTTGCTTCACAGATATGGTTTGAACTTGTTTAAATTTTGAATTTTGAATTTTTGAATTTGGCTTGATTTCATCTTTTCTTCAGTTTGGTTTGCATGATTCTGAATTTCAGTGACACGGGGTGTCACAACACCGAAGCCCCTCTGACCCACGTGAAGGTCAACAGCCACCAGCAAAGGAAGAATGAAAGAAGTGGATGGCACAGGAGTCTGAAGTTACCAAGCTAAGAGCCATGCTAAAGTAGCCAATGGCACACTTGTAAATATAATCATCTCACCCCCTATAAATATGGAGGGAGATGATCCTGTAATGACATCTGGTTTTCGGGCCTCGAGCCAAAGACGGAATCATTTGCACCGCACTCAGACCTCTCTAGTCATTCAACCCCTTTGCCCAGCATCGCGGGTGAAGGAGAGCTTCGCGCAACAAACTGCAGGGAACCTGAGTGAGAACACCTTCGTCCGGCACCGCGGACCAGGAAGGTGGGCTTCGCTCCAACCAGTAGACGGCGACGACGAACAAGGAGGGCTTCGCGAGGTGATCCGAAGGCATCGTCAACCTTCGAGGGCTTTGCCAGAACCAGAACGCTTCTATATACCGTTGGAGGGCTTCGATACGTCACACGGAGACCTTCGATCCCCCAGCAGCGGCGCGCCTAAGGTACATAGAAATCAGCTCATAGACAATGAACAGTTTTCTGGATCCCTTCATGAGCGGATCATCTCTTGTAAAGAATTAAACCATCGATCGATCCCGTGGGAGACGAACATTGTCCATCCTCAATATCCAGCAATAATTGACTCGAATCAGGGTCAATCAAATTAAATTCCGAAGAGCCACAAAAACATCAAATTGAGGAGACGAGATAGCAAAAATGGAATGATCCACTGAAAGCATCGACAACGGTGTTGAATCATCTAGGGTGATACTCAACTGAAAAATCATACCCCAATAATTTGCTGAACCAGTGAGTTCGAGGAATTGACAACAATCATTGATCCATAAGACATTTCAAACTGCAATTATCAGTCCGAATAAGAAACCCGCGTCCCCATAAATAAGCTCCCCAATGTC
>CM017444.1:26373150-26588848 GCA_007726485.1 Eragrostis curvula | reverse complement strand
TCCGCTAGGGTCTATGAGTAAAAGATCCACCAGCGGCCGTGTCAAGATAAAGTGCGGTATCGCTGCTCAATCCCGAATAAAAATGTTGCAATAAAACTGGTTCGGGGAGCAACAATTCTGGTCCAGAGTCTGTTAATGAACAGAATCTGATCCAAGATGCACTTAAAGTTTCCTCCTCTTCTTGACGAAAGTTAATTATTTCCGCTCGTAGAGAAGTAATACGAAATACGGGGAAGAATGCTAGACAAAATTTGTCTCGCAATTCCTTCCAATCACCGTTTACTCTCTTAGCGGTGTAAATATACCATTGCCTCGCCTTCTCATTGACAGAGAAGGGAAACAATTTCCATTTCAATGTTTCTTGTGTCATGCCATGGATCGATCGGCATGAACACAAATGCTCAAACTCTCACAAGTGTTCATAAGGATTTTCATGTTTAGAACCCGAAAAGGATAAACCTCTTATCATCAAAATGTAATCGGGGGAAAACTCATAGCCAGATGAAGAAATAGGTTGTGATGATGATGGTGGCTCTAAGAGCTCGCCCCGTGGAGTAGAGAATGATTGGATGGTGGGTTGTGACTCCATGAAATGTTTTTTTTGTGAGTTTTTTTTTTTTTGAATTTAAGGGAAATAAAAACAGAACGGTAAGTAAGACAGATTACGAGGGCAAACTTAATTTGCAATAGAGATATCAACCGTTCCCCGGCAACGGCGCCAGAAATGCTTGTTGGTATTTCTTACGTCACAGATAAATCCGCAAGCGCACGGAATACCGTTGTAGCACTTCACCCGGGAGTATTCCAAGGTATCGTATTTGTTTTCCCCAAGGAACGGAGTTATTCTACCGCAAGGCAAGTTTTACCCAAGGACAACCAAGACAACTAGCAGCTTAGGATTGAGAGGGTGATTATTATCTAGATATTTCTAAGGTTAGACGAATTCAGGTTCTACTCGTCTACTTCGAGCACCGGCTTAGGCTTTGGTCTGCCAAGCCACTCCGGCTAATGGCTCTACTATGTACCCGAACGTGGAGGGTTCCTTTGGATGGACAGGGCTGTCACTTCCTGCCACCTACCTCTACAAACCGTGGAGCACACAGCGGTCAAAGGCGACCTCCAGCCTAGACACCACGTCTATGCTATCGATCACTACTCTAGCCCCGGCCTGATACTGATTCAGAGAACTAGAGCACTCCTTGCGGAGCGACGATCCCGTTGAACGAGTTTAACAAGAATTATGCCTAGACGAATGATAAAGCTCAATAGATAGATAATCACCACGTATAATCACTAGAAGTGTTTACACGCCAAGGTAAAAGAATAGGAACTAAACCTCCAATGAAAAGGGGAGGAGAACTCCTATCTCTTCCTTGCCCTCTCTCCTATTCTACTAATATACAAGAGGCTCTCGGCCTGTGGATTGGAAATGAGGAGAGTCTTGTGTCTTGTGGTGTGTTGTTGTCTTGAGAGGGGGGGGGGTACCCCTTTATTTATAGCCTTAGAAGGTCGGCAACTTTGAGGCGGTTCCCGAGGTCGGTGACAATTAATGCAGTGGGAACCGACCTCCAGAGGTCGGTTGTGAACCGCCATAAAAAGATGGGCCAGGGGGGCCTCCCTGTCAGGTCGGCCGACCTGGCCAGGGGGGGTCGGCCGACCTGGCCTGGGCCCCACTGGGTCTCATCTTCCTCTGGCTTCCTCCCTTGGCTGTGTACAGGCCCAATCCACTTGCATTATTTGATCTTGACACTTGATTATGTGGTTTTGGGCTTTTGGACTAAGTTCTTTAGTCCGGGAAAATCTGTTGATTGCAAAAGTTCATGCTTGGAGCCTGTTTTCCCTTGTTTTTATACGAATTGCACCTGCACTCATAATTTCACCAAGACTAGTGGAATTTGTTAGAAATAAGCCCTATGTCTACTCTTGGTGATGGTGTTAGGTCCAAAAGGTGCATAAAGTTGACGGTAAAAATGGGTCGTAAGGACCGTCAACAAGTGCCTGATCCGAAGGCTAAGATCCAGGACAAGACCTACGCCGAAGCTGGTGAGGCTTTGGGTGAGGCCCAGATCCAGGACAATTGTTTGGGCGAAGGTGCTAATTCAAATCGTCTTTCATTGTCTGAAAGCTTTGAGCTCCGTCGGATGCTTGCTAACTTGGGAATTCTTTCAGATCGCTCTGCTTTTCAGCTTCCGCCAGAGCCCCATATTCAGCCTCGTGGCATTCTCGCCCCTTCGGCAGGTGGTGAACTTGTCCTTCATTCTGTTTTTGAGGCGATGATAGAGGAATTTCTTCCCTTTGACGTGACTTTTGATTCAGTTGAAACTGCTGAGGGGTCTTCGCTTGCTTGTGACGATGTTCCGGCTAACACCTTCGTCATGAGTGCCCAGGCTGCTGAGCCTTTTGCTGCTGTTGCCGATAGGATTCGACTTCCTCGAGTGGAGGAAGAACTTATGTCACAGGGTGGAGATGCCCTGTACAAATCTTTACTGTCTTCGCAAGTTATGGTGAGCTTTCCAGCTTCCATCTTTTGTTATGATATTTGTTTTATTCTGATTATTTCTTTTGGCAGTCACTTGCAATTACCCATGCATCCCTTCGCCAATATCGGGAGCTGTCGAAGGTGAGGAGTGATCGAGATGCTCTTCGCAAAGACCTTGCTGCTCTCGAGTTGAAGGTTAAGGAGAGGGAGAATGCTCTTGCACTTAGCGAGAAGCACTTCTCTGATCTTAGTTCGGAGAAATAGAAACTCCTTCAGGCCGATAAGGGGTTTGATGAGAAAGTAACTTCTTTGGATCTGCAAGTCGAGGGATTGAATACTTCCCTTGCGAAGGTTGTTAAAGAGAATGAGGACCTTATCATTAAGGTTGGTGCTGCTGAGCGGGAAGTTGCTAGCCTTGCGGAGGCTGAAAAGCTTCGACTGGCTGACATTTGCAGTCAGATTCGAGCCGCTCTTGTATCTATTGGTGTTACGCCTGATTCCCTTTCCGAAGATGCTTCGACTGAGCATTTTCAAGAGTGGATTTTGGTTACATTCCCTCTATTATTGAGGCCTGCAGAGCTTTCTCGAAGAGTGCAGTACAACTTGCTGTTAGGGATGTTCTTTTCTCGCTCGAAGATGGGGGGAGTGATGCTGTGGCGAAGGCTTCCAATAATTCTTTTTCTTTTGTTGCCGCCGACAGTACATCTCCTGCGCTGCTCGCGGCCCTCGTCAAATTTACTAGGATTGTTGACGAGTCTTTCTGGGAAAGGAATCTCTCTATGCTGCAGCCGCCTCAAGATGAGGTATAAGAATTTTTTGTTTGATTTGTACCAAATGTTGCCCTTCGGACTTGTATTTCCTAAGGATGTCATGGTGACTTGTGTTGTAAACTTATTATTATTTTTCCTTAATATTTGCTTGGTTTTGTATTTTTAGGATTCCTCTGATTTTTCGTTCAGCGAGTTTGTTACTCCGAAGGCTTCTTCTGATGTAGTATCAGGAAAGTGTGTTGCTCCGGAGTCTTCGTCTGAGGTTTCTCTGAGCGAGTTTGCGACTCCGGAGCCCTCTTCTTCTCACTTGATTCGTCATGATCCTCCGATTGAGATTTTCAGTTCTCCTTCAGATATCAATTTGTCCAGTGATTCGCAACTTTTATCCCCTATTGAAGGCGGTGAGGGTCCTTTCACTTTTCCTCCAGGTAGCCTTGTTGCTATTGGGAGAGTTTATCGTCCCGAGATTGATGTTCCCGAAGGTAGTCGAGGCTGTGTGAAGCGGAGGTCTCGTGGTCGTCGTCCTCGAGGTGGTGGTTCCTCGAATCGAGGTACGGCCAAGAAGAAGAAAGGCAGAAATCTTCGCCATCGTAATTCTTCCACTAATGCCAAGAGTTCTTCTTCATCCTTCGATGCTGCTTCGCATGTGGAACGAATGATTGATTCTGGGGTAATAGATCCCGTTTTTCAAAGGCCTTATTCGCCTTCGAGCGGTTATGACATTTATGAATTTAGTATCATATGTCAAATGTTACTAGAGTTAGGCCTTATTGTAAAGCAAGAGCCTGACGATGGTTCTCCATAAATGAGAAATGCTTTAGAGCTATTTTTTGAAGGAACTTGTTCGTCTTGCTTCGCTTATGGAATAGGTTTCTTCAATATCTTTTTTGAAGTTTTTGCTTCCTGCGTGATGTCCTTCTGTTTTTGGTAAAACTTGAAGTTTTTACGCCTGAAACTTGTGTTTTTGGATTTTTGTCCCGGCGAGGGTTTTTTTTTTATATTCCTGGTGTCAGGCAATGAGGGGAAATTTTAACTCCTTGTTTGTTCTGACACCTTCGATTTGTATGTTGAGGGCTTGGCAATATTTTTTATTACGCGAGCCCTCGACAATTTTCTTAGACTTTTGTCTGCTTTTCTTTCGCTCTAGGCCTTTGGCCCGATTTTTCTTTTTTGCTTAGCCAATGGTTTCTCTCTTTTGAGGCCATGACTTTGCTTTCTTGTTATGGCTTCCATTTTCGGAGTCCATAGTACAAGCCTTTATGATACTTTTTGTATCTGAGGGATTTGTGTTGTTTCTTGTAACACACAAACCCTAAGTTTGGTTACACCAAATTTTGTTTTGGTGCACCATTCGCTTTGGTCTAGGCTTTTTGCCTGAATTCGTCTGTTAAGCTCGTGGCTTGGCCTTCGATGAGGCTCCTCAGTAAAATTGCTCTGGAATTTTTTGAGGGAAAAAGGTAATTATAAAACTGGTGTACAGTTCTTGGAGGGTGCCTCGTTAAAAAACCTCACACCCTTCGCAGGGCTTCCCTCGTGAGGAAAAAGAGTGCACCCCCCGCATGTCTTTTATGTTTTACACATAAGCGTCATTCGCTCTACCAAGGAGTTGTTCTGTTAACTCTTGGTAGTAGCGGTTCATGCGGTTTTGAAGTATCTTCGCCGAGCTCTTGCGGCCGAAAATCTTGAATGATGGTGTATCTTGCATTTCTCTTATGAGGTGGATGTTTTTCCTTCCAGGGGTTTCATTATCTTCGATAGCTCTTGCTTGTATTTGATCTCCGAAGACCCTGATCACGGAGATTGGTCCCAGGATTTTCATGCATAGATACGCTTGATGTATGACAGCTTCGAACTTGTTGATGGATCCTCTCCCAAATATCGCATTGTATGGATATACGAGGTCGACCACATCAAAGATGATATCTTCGGTTCTTGCATTTTCACCTTCGCCAAAAGTCACTGGTAATTCAATCTTCCCCAAAGCTTGTATGATCTTTCCCGTGAAACCGACCAGAGGGATTCCTGCTGGTTGAAGTGTTTCATTTTCCAGGTTCATTCTTCTGAAAGTTGACACAAATAGGATATCGGCTGAGCTTCCCCATCGATCAATATTCTGGAGACATCAAATCCCTTGATATTTGCTTCGATGACAAGCGGATCAGAATGCAGTTGGACTAAGTTTCTTACATCTTCTTGTCCGAAGGTTATGTCCACGTGGGACCACCTTGTTTTGACGAAGGGAGCCCCCGAAGAGACATGTTGAACCCTTCGCATATGCTCTTTTCTTGCCCTTCTTGAATCCAGCTGTTGTGTTGACCCTCCCGTGATGGCATTTATTCGTTTCCTTCGCACCTCGCTATTGACTTCTGACTGCCTAGCATTGGTTTGATTGTTTGTATCTAGCGGTGGTGGTAATGCGGCCAGACTTTGTGGTTGGTGATAATTTTGATACTGTAAATGGTGCGAAGACTCAGTGGGGTAGCTGACCACGTGATTCACAGAGTTCGAAGGGTAGAATGGGCGATTGTTGTTCTGAGACCAATAAATGGTGCGAAGACACCCGACTTTTGGTCACCCTCTCGATTTCTTTCTTCGTGATCTTTGTCACGGTTGCTTCGCCCTTTTCCTTTTTCATCCTCTCTAGTTCTTTTTTCGTCTCCTCTTTCTTCTCTATTTTCTAGATTGTGTACTCTTCGGTTGCTATGATCTCTGTTGTTTTCTTTGTTTTCGTCATGCCTTCGGCTTCGGCTTGAATCTCTGTCTTCTTTGGCTTTCTTCTCATCTCTCAGCTGCTGAGTTTGCTTGTTTTCGTCATCCTTCTTTCTTCTGAACTCGTCATCCGATCTTGCGTACTTCTCGAAGACATCGAGGAGTCCGAAGATTGTGGGTTTTTTCCTTGCCAGTGAGGAGTGAAAAGGTCCAGCCCTCAATCCCTCCATTAGTGCATTGATTACTGTGGAGGCCGCTACTCCTCTGGCCTTCGACTTAATTTCCATGAACCTCTGCATGTATTCTCTGAGGCCTTCGTCACTTTTTTGCTTGCAGGAGAATAGCTTTCCCTGATGAACTTCTTCAGCTTGGAAACCCTGGAAGTTTGTTGGGATTCTTCGTGAAGAAAACCCAGCACCGGGTGAAGCACGGAGAGAAAGCGTGCGAGAGAGAGAAGTGGCTTCGCGTGCTTCGAAGGGACTCTGCGCAACGCGAAGCCTAGGCTATTGCATTCATAATCGTGTTACATTACAAAGAGTCGACCCCCTCTCCATTGCACGGGAGGGGGTATTTATACCGTGATCAGGAATTACAAATCGATGCCTAAACTACCCCTGATCACGGAGAATAATGTACAGGATATTCGGTACAAAAATATCCGGAGGGCACAATAGACTTTCGCCATCTTCCTGTCGAGGGTACACCAGAAACCCTAGCTGCTGACGCACTTGTCCTCCGGGCCCACCCGTAGGCCTTCGGGTGTACACGAGGCACCCAGCCGAGCGTCGTCCGAAGTCCATAGCCTTGGCGCGGCAGCGATCCTTCGGACGATGGATCCGCCCTTCGTGCCCTGCAGCAGGTCCCGCGGATCTTCGGGCATGCGCAAGGCGCCCCTCCGAGCCTCGTCCGAAGTCTTGAGCCTTCGGACGCCGGAGACCCTTCGGGCGCTCGGTACGCCGTTCGCGCCCAGCATCAATCCCTGCGGAAGGAAATACAGACGACACACGGAGGGTAACTTGGTTAGCCTGGTTAAACCCTTCGGGCACAAAGAGGGCTGTCCGGGATCGAGTCCTGCTCCGCGGATCCCCAACAAAGTTGTTTATGAATTCTTTCCTCAATTCGAACCATGAATTGATTGATCCTGGTTCTAGAGTGGAGAACCAGGTTTTTGCAGTCCCCTCGATTGCCATAACCGGAGCCTTCTTGTAAGTGGAATTTGTTCCTCCGCCTGATTCGACCGCAGCTTCGAATGACATCAGGAATTCCCTTGGGTCAGATTTTCCTTGATATGCTTTTATCTTTGGCATTTTGAAGTTGATAGGCCATGGCTCATTTTGCAGTTCTTCGCTTAGAGGTGAGTTCTCATTGAACATTGAAGTTGGTTGAGCGTCTCTGCTTGTGCTGCTTACTTCATAAACGATTCTCCCTTCGTTGTTCTTTTGCACTTTCTTTGGTTGGCTCTGACTTAGCTTCTTGAGGTTATTTATGTCCTGGTTTACCTGGTCCATCCTTTCGTCCATTTCTTCGATATCCCTCTGCGTTTGCCTTATCTTCTGCAGCATGTCTATTTTCAGTTTTTGCCTTTTCTCAACGAAGGCCAGTCGTTTTTCCCTCTCAACTCTTTCCTTCTCCAGGATGCGAAGTTGCTCTGCTAAGGAATCGGCTTCGTCATCTACTGCCTCATCATCCTTCGGAGGGTTGTTTTCTGCCTGCGAAGCATTTTCATTATTGTTTTGTGTTCTTTTTAGAGCTTCTTGCTGCCTTATAGCTTCTTCGTGTCTTGTTATTTCTTCGGCTTGGATTGCCTGTTCAGCTCGTGCGATTTCGGCTTGTGCTTCTCGTTCCTTCGCGATTTTGTCTTCTTCTTCCTTAGCTAGTCGCTCTCTTTCTTCGACTTCCGCGCGTTGTGTCTCAATGTCTACTGTCTTTGATGACTTGCCTCTCGCCATCTTGAGTTGTTGATCGTGGTCGTGGGTTCGCCCCACGGGTCGGCGCCAAATGTTGGGGGGATCGAAGGTCTTGAGAGACTCGGCGAAGCCCTCCAACGAGTGTTGTAGTGGATGTCGGTCCTCGCGAAGCCCTCCGAAGGTTCTTGTTCTCGGAGTAGTGCCTCGCGAAGCCTCGTCGCTCCTTGGATGGCTTCTTCTGCGCTCAGCGAAGCCCTCCTGAAGTGTTAACGTTCTATGATACTTACGTTGTTCAATACCCGAAGCCCTGTCGTCCGCGATGCCGAGCGAAGGGGTAGAAACACGATAGAGAATTATGGACGGAGTAAATGATGTCTCTTTGGCTCGTGGCCCGAAAAACAGATGTCATTACAGGAGCTCTCCCCTCTATATTTATAAGGGGGGGAGAGATCAATATTACAGCCATGCCACTAGGCAATTCTGTTACGGCTCTAAGTGTTAGGCTTCGCTCTGGCCCATATTCTATATCCTTCGCCGTACGTCATAATACCTTCGCCTGGAGTCAAACACCCTTCGCATGATGCAAAGAGCCTTCGGCGTTATCTCCAACACTAACCAAATCCGAAGGACGTGCGACTTTTGAACATGTCAAAGCAATGGAGAAGCTTAGCCACTTCATGCTGAATCCAACCATTTATGTATCATCATAAAACAAAAGAACTGCAATTTATCAGGTAAATGCAGTAAGGTCAAGGATAAAAATAAAGAAAGACTAAACGTTAGAATAGAAAAAGGGAGAAGTGCACACAAAAATACTAGGGGCAATTGTTTGCACTACAGACCAGAAATCTATAATATTTAAGTTTGCATTTTGGTGTGTGATGGTATAGGTTACATAAATCAAGTGGATTGGCATACTCCGGCGTCAAAGACTGCAAAGTCAACCAAAACATCAAATATCAGTCTGTAGTTGCAAAGATCACAATTGCCAATAAATCACAAGACAAAACACTTGGTTCATCAAATTGAAATAATAATCTGGCCATTGTCAAGTTGAAATAATAACCTTCAAAGACTTCCATTCTGAAATTACAGCTCAAAGGTAGCAGTAACATCGAACCTCAGGACATGGAGGGCGGGTAAAGAGAACATGAGATGACAGAGCTCACCTGCGGTCAAGGTAGAGCTGCTGGGCCGGCAGCACACCCTGCACACCGAACATCTTGGTCGGTGGGCTCACTGGTTTGTCTCTAGCTTCATGTGGTGTTTGCAGTATCTTATTAAAAAAAATTAACTATGAGAGTGAAAAGGAAAAAAATGCATATAATAATTTCAGTTTCATCATATCCTAAAGATTGGTTAATGTAAATAAGTAATGGAATGAATGGAAGACAAGACACCTAATACACATAACCCTATTTTCGAACTTTTTTAGTTATGACTCGAGAGTTCCAAGTTTCAGATCATCTAGCGGGTTGCAACGCATCAAAATGGTGGGAAAAAAACAACATGAATATACTCTCTCCGTTTTTAATTATATGACACCGTTGACTTTTTTTGTTACTTTGACCATTCGTCTTATTCATAAATATTTGTGCAAATAGCTAAATGCATAATTAATTTTAAAGTGTTTTTGATGACATATTCAACAATATACATTTCACGTTAACGAACTAATTATTTTCATATATATTGTTGGTCAAAGTTCAACAAAAAAATCAACTGCGTCATATAATTAAAAACGGAGGGAGTAGTACTTAACCAACAGAGGAAAAGCTGAGGATATCAGTTTACTAACTCAGGTCATTACAAATTTGGAACTGAAGGTTACACCAGTGACAAGTGCTCACTGAATGCATATTCCAGCTGAAGATTGTGCAGACCCTGCTTTATTGGCATGTGATTTAAGCTGACCTTGCTTTATTAAAGTAATGAAATCTGCTAAATGGTTACAAATTATTTCTCAATCGCAAAGCATAAAAGACACAGTTAGCTATTCGAAAATACAGATTAATTGAACATATTAAAGACTCTGTAATTAAGATGCATTTAACCGCACACAAATTCTAGTCTGGATATTGAGAACCCTTATTATTCGGAAATACAGATTAATTCGACATGGGTTTGAGTGCACCTTGTAATACGACAAAACAATGACTCCTTGACTTCCACCAGCTGAACCAAAGTTCATGTTGGTAATGGACGTGCAGCAGATCTTGCTGATGTGATTGGAAAACCGTCTTGCTCCATCCATCATCTCATAATCTACCTTCTAAACAGTCTGTGCTCGTGATGAATACCTACAATTCTCAGGAAATAAAATTTGAAGCCAGGAGATGGATGCGTTATGCATCACAATCCACTTGTGTAAAATCAAAATAGAATGAGTACAAGATTGCCAGCATCAACATCATTACTAAACAACTGCGGATACGAAATGCTTAGACTTTATTTAACTTCAAAAGCATCCGGCTGAGAAGTCATCTAGATGTGCACAGAATACTAGTATAAGCCCAAAAACATTCCCGCAGCCTGCGCCAAAGAAATAAGTGAAAAGCAGAGTCCATTTGCTATGAACTACTCCACTGAAACAAGAAAAAGGGTTACTGTAGAGAAAACTCTTTATTATATCCGTATGCCTCATGGTTTGAGTGTCGTCACTGAACTGGAAGTCAAATCTTCAGAACAAAATTTACAACAGCAGCTCGCAACAGCAGCTTACAACCTCACCATCCTGTCAGAAGGCATCACTGTAAGTAAAGAAGAAGGAGCATGTGAGAAACTTGAGATAGAAAACAAGCATATGTGCCCAGCATGGACTACAGATTTAAGTGAATATGACGAAAGAAAACAACTGCAACATGTAAAGCTGTATACATCATCGTGATCAGTTTTTTCCCCCTCTTGACCATCAGCAAACTAAAGAAAAGAAAGGACACATGCATAGATCAGTAGTCCCTGTCTGTTAGACTATAGAATCAAATGAGCTTAAAGTCAGCACCCTGCACTACCATGATATCAAGCCTTCCGTGCATCTCCTACTCATGATATCACATCATAATATATACAGCCCATAAAGCATGTCAAATGAAAGTTCATATCTTGCCTTTTACTTCATTTAATAAATTTTCACGTTTCTTTTGTCAACTTTTAAATTTATCCATATATCATCAGGCATCTCAAAGGAGCAGAATAGTATACCTGGAATAGGAAGCTGCAGCGAGGAGAGTGCGGATTCAGGCTGAGGCTGTCACTATGATGACTGGTACCCTGCTAGCCTAGCATCTCCCCATACATGCTTCAAAATCTGAAGGACAGGAGTTGATGAAAATTCAGGCAAATCCTATCTGCTATTATGTGCTTTTTTAACCCTATTTGTTCATGACAATAAAAGCTCCAGGACTTTTCTGTAGAACCATAATAAAGTTTCAGTTTGTAAAATAATGCTGACATAAATTGCCATCTCCATATTATAATTTGGGACAGAAGAATTACTAGCTAGGAGAAAGAAGCAAATTGGGTGGCTCAAAATTGTCCAAAGGTAGCCTTAATTAGTTACTGCCCTTGATTTCTGGCTGACGAAAAGAAAGTTGAGATAGAGGACAGATTATATGTCATACCTGCTAGTCATGATCCTTTGCTTTCATGGCTGACAGATTCCAACCATCCAATGCTCTGCTTTCATTTACTTGATAATGATGAATTTTCGGACAAAATTATATCTGAAACGAACAGATGAAAATTTAGAGAAAAAACTGGTCATGCAACTGTTAGTTCAAGTTCTTCTGTAACTGCGGTAAGAAAAACTAAAAGCCCATGGGATCAGACCAATGCCTGGATATTAGGATAGATGACCGAGCACTTGTTTGTTTATCAAAGAGTTCACATACAGACTAGGTGCCTACTGGTAGGGCATATAGATAGAACACTAGCAAGTTAGCAATATAATAACAGAATGCAATCCCCATGAATAGTGATCTTATGCGATTCAAAGTGAATGTCAGCAACTGTGTGGTTATAGGCAGCATGGGTGCTGTGATGCTTGCAGATTCCAGACCACTCCATCCACATAACTTCAGTTAGTTTAATCAATGAATACAAAACTTAGAAACTGAAATATCCTGAATTGGAACGTTAGGGGTCTAAATCATTATGATAAGCAGAAAGCAGTTAGGGCAAAGATAGAAGAAAGCAATTGCGCAGTTTTCTGCATTCAGGAAACAAAAAAGGAAAGCATCGACTGCTGTTTCATGAAGAAGATCGCACCAAAAAGATTCAATAAGTTTTCTTACTCTCCCTCGGTGGGTGCATCCGTAGGGATTTTAATGGGATGGAATAAAGCATTTTTTGAAGGAGAAATCATTCACATCTCTAGCTTTGCGGTCTCTGTCAAATTTAAATCAGGGCACAATGCTCAGACTTGGAAGCTAACAACAGCAAGGTGATCTGTAGAAATCGAAGTCCCCGACGATCATCCAATTCTCTTCAGGGTTAGATTGTAAAGCTAACAATCAGCAAGTTGAATAACCTTATCAAAAACTATAATGATATTCTACTGATTCTTGATAAGTTGGAGAAACAAAGGCCCCTCTTTGTCCAGGAAGTGTAAAACAAGCAGGCAAATAAACTCATCTCTTGTGAATAATTAAACCATGGATTGAAACCGAGGGAGACGAACATTGTCCTTCCTCAATATCCAGCAATAATTGACTCAAATCAGGGTCACTCAAAATTAAATTACGAAGAAGCGCAAAAACATCAAATTGAGGAGATGAGATAGCAAACACGGAATGATCCCATTGAAAGCATCAATAACGGCTTTGAATCGTCCAGGGTGATACGCAACTGAAAAATCATAACCCAATAATTTACTGAGCCAATGAATTTGAGGAATTGTCGACAATCATTGATCCAGAAGACATTTCAAACTGTAATGATCCGTCTGAATAAGAAACCCGCGTCCCCATAAATAAGATCTCCAATGTCAAACAGGTTGAACCAATACAATTAGTCTGACAATTTAGGAGCAATACGCTTACCGGAGCCCTGATGAAGCTCCAAACCCCATTCCAGAAGCATCACACTCAGCAACAAATGGTTGATCAAAATCAGGTAATTGTGATACCAGAGAAGTAGTCAGCTTGTTTGAGATGATTAAAAGCAATAGTAGTTCCAGGGGTCCAAAAGAAACCTTCTTTTCATAATAATTCAGTCAAAGGGTGACCAATAATACTATAATTCTTAATAAATTTCCAATAGTAGCCAACCAAACCCAGAAAACCACGTATATGCCGAACACTCGAAGAAATGGGCCAAACCGTGATAGCTTAGATTTTCTCAAGATCGTACCTTTACACCAGAGGAAACAATATGCCCCAAATGCCCCGCTGAAGAAAAACCAAACATACACTTGGATTTCTTTGAGGCATTGTCGACAATCATTGATCCAGAAGACATTTCAAACTGTAATGATCCGTCTGAATAAGAAACCCACGTCCCCACAAATAAGCTCTCCAATGTCGAACAGGTTGAACCAATACAATTAGTCTGCCAATTTAGGAGCAATAGGCTTACTGGAGCCCTGATGAAGCTCCAAACCCCATTCCAGAAGCATCACACTCAGCAACAAATGGTTGATCAAAATCAGGTAATTGTGATACCAGAGCAGTAGTCAGCTTGTCTGAGATGATTAAAAGCAATAGTAGCCTCAGGGGTCCAAAAGAAACCTTCTTTTCATAACAATTGAGTCAAAGGTTGAGCAATAATACTATAATTCTTAATAAATTTCCAATAGTAGCCAACCAAACCCAGAAAACCACGTATATGCCATACACTCGTAGAAATGGTCAAGCCGTAATAGCTTAGATTTTCTCAAGATCAAATGCCCTGCTGAAGAAACACCAAACATACACTTGGATTTCTTTAGGTACGATCTTGAAGAAACACCAAACATTATATGGCGTCATAAAATCTGGAAGACTTGTTCAACAAGATGCAAATGTTTTGGCCAAAGACTTACAATCAAGACATCATCAAAGAAAACGACAACGAAATGGCGAAGATTTGTTCCAAGAACATCATGAGTGATTGAAAAGTGGATGGTGCATTTGCTTCTACAAAACGAATCTTTGTCTGAGCATGCAGCTGACAAAAATAATGGAGTTAACTTTCTTTTGGAAACAGCATTGAAACTAACTTGGAAGAGTGAAAAATATAATACAAGCAAATAATAATCAGTCAGAAATGTCGTGCGCAGTGTGAATCAATTCTCAGAGCAGCAAAAAAGTAGAAAGACGAAAACGTGTGTATGTTAAGTGCATATTGTCAATTAGACCTTATTAGTACATAGTAACAATTGAAAATGATCTCACGTGCAACCAATTTAATTCGGAAAAAAAAGAAGCATTCTAACAAAACTTGCTTGCAATCCAAAAATAAAATTTAAAGTAGTAGATTGGATAATTACCGTTCCAATATCAATATCATTCATCTCTCAATTTTGTAGCCATGGGCATGTCCAACAAATCAGGAGATGCATGGCATCAATATAGAAAGTAAAAGCTGAAAGGAAATCATATAAAAAATCAAAGAGATTTGTCATCAAGTATTTTAGGCTATGAAATATTCCACCAATATGGAATAGCTTGTGTAAAAACAAATATCAAAGAAATTTGTCATCGAATGTGGTTGGGGCAAACTCCTACACACATGTAGGATTTTGATGATGCTACTGCCAGCGACAACAGTGTGAAGGACATGAATCTTATCATTTTTAATGCTGTGGTAGCACTACATGAAATGCATAGTATAAAATAGCTGAAACATCGATGGTAATTGCCATGGGAACTGCAAATATTGCAAAAGAAAATAATCACAATATACTCCTTGGATATTCCTTGACTCGCAGAAGAGAGACCAACTGTCGTGGGAAGGCGGAGTAACGGGTCAAGGGTCCAACGGCGACAATGGTGGCAGGGGGTGAAGCAGCAGAGGTGAGCGAACAGATGTGGTTCAGAATTATTAAGACTTTGTTGCAGCTACATGACAGCGGCAATGGGAAAACAAAAAACAACATTACTTTGCAATTGCTAAGTCTTCTCATCTATTGATGTGCTTTTGAAGGAAACATGAAAATAGCTTTATGCATATCACTCACCGGATTGGTGCCTGAAATTTGGAAACTCCAGTTGCACTGTTGCCCCCAAGAAGATGAAATATTGCATTAAAATCTACATGCTCAATATATACATCTGTACCATGCTTGTTATACAAATTCTGAAAATGATAGGAAACTATATTTGAATTGTTTTTCTTTTTAAAGAAAATATGCTGTACTGCACAAAACAATCAAATAATTGAATGTAACATTTAAAAATCAGAAGCTACGAATGGGATCGTGCCATTCCAGATTTATCCATTCATAAGCTGAGATCCCGTGCATTGCCGCAGGCGCAAATCAATGCGCCAAACATGCGGTTCAACAAACACCTCATGAAAGAAAAAATAAATTGTTTGGAAAACATCTTGATTGTTATATAATATTCCTACAATTATAGAGATCTAAACCTAACAATTGGGGTGTGGGTTGTGGTTATTTCACCCTATTAATTCTTCCTAATAGAGACTTGTGTGGCTCTCCTGTGTGTTTGAAAAGGAAAAAAAGGCACGTAAACAAAAAACACTGCCCTTTTGCATTATTTAGTCAATTGTAGCTAATTGGTACAAGCAATGAGTTTCTTCGCATCCACTTTACCTTGCTGCATATTCAGGTATTCCTTTAAGCGGCTAGCAGCCAGCATTAGGTATTTTCAGTCTAGCACATTGACTAACATCTACGGACTGCAAGGGAGGCTGCCAGTAGTTAGTCTGAAATTGCAAGCGGCTATATGGTCCTGGATGGCAACATAAATGTACAAACCAAATTTGAAGGATGTGCTAGACTGTTGAACATGTCAAAGCAGTGGAGAAGCTTACCTGACAAATGAAACTTAGTCACTTCATGCTGAATCCAACCGTTTATGTATCATTATAAACAAAAGAACTGCAATTTATCAAGTAAATGCAGTAGTTATTGCCAAGGAGAAAATAAAGAAAGACTAAACATTAGAATAGAAAAAGGGAGAAGCGCACACAAAAATATTAGGGGCAATTGTTTGTACTACAGACCGAGGAAAATCTTTTAAACTTTTCAATAGCAATAGGAGTATTCAGAAAGCAATTAATGATTGGAATATTCAGAAAGCAATTATATTTAAGCTCGCGTTTTGGTGTGTGATGGTATATAAGTTACATAAATCAAGTGGATTGGCATACTGTGGCATCAAAGACTGCAAAGTCAACCAAAACACCAAACCTCAGTCTGTAGTTGCAAAGATCACAATTGCCAATGATTCACAAAACAAAACATTTGGTTCGTCAAGTTGAAATAATAATCTGGCAATTGTCAAGTGCTCTCAGGTACTAATAATCTTCAAAGACTTCCATTCTGAAATTACAGCTCAAAGGTAGCAGTAACATCAAAACTCCTCCGGCTAAGGGCGGGTAAAGAGAAAGTGGATATGACAGAGCTCACCTGCGGTCAAGGTGGAGCTGCTGGCCCTACAGCACATCCTGCACACCGAACAGCTTGGTTGGTGGGCTCACCGGTTTGTCTCTAGCTTCATGTGGTGTTTGCAATATATCTTATTAAGAAAAATATTTAACTATGAGAGGGAAAAGGAACAAAAATGCATGTAATAATTCCAGTTTCATCATTTCCTATAAGATTTGTTAATGTAAATAATTAATGGCATGTAACGAATGAATGGAAGACACATAGCCCTACTTCCGAACATTTTTAGTTATGACTTGAGAGTTCCAAGTTTCAGATCATCTAGAGGATTGCAACGCTTCAAAATGGTGGGGAAAAAACATGAATATAATACTTAACCAACAGAGGAAAAGCTGAGGATATCAGTTTACTAACTCAGGTCATTACAAATTTGGAACTGAACGTTACACAGTGACAAGTGCTCACTGAATGCATATTCCAGCTGAAGATTGTGCAGACCCTTGTTTTCTCGAAAATGCAGGAGAGCTGCGCTTAAAAGAAGAAAAAATGGGACAAGAACCCAAGATTGTGTAGACCCTGCTCTACTGGCATGTGATTTAAGCTGATCCTGTTTGTCAGAAGAACAATTATTAAGGTTAGCATGGCCTAGAATTTGAACTTGAAATGCTTCATAGGGCACTATAACATAGAAGGCACATCAGGTGAATTATCAGAAGATGGAACCAGTAACACAAAAAAATGTCTGCATTAAACTTGCACATGCACAATCAATCTGAATTATCTTGACACAGATAATCTTGTATATAAGTCCATGCATTTGGCTATGGCAAACTGTATCATAGACCTGCCCAGGCTCAAAAAAGGAACAAAATGTGATCCACCTGGCGTCCTTAACTACAAAGAAATAAAGTATTCTATGAAACAATAAGATACAAAGTATTTTACAGAACTGCAGTGTCACAGCGCATAGTAGCAAGCAGGACGACGGAGGGTTGGAGGACCTGACAATCAGGCGGCCACAATCTTCGCGGAGCAGAAACTTACTATGGATATTGTTGGTTGTGGGTGTTGGAGTGTGTTGGCCCATGTATAGAGGCACATCTAGAGGTCCATGTATAGGAACTATATGTATCACCCTTCTAGGGTTTGGAATGTACATTTGATAGTTTAATCCAATATGATATCACAGCCATCTCTCTCCCTCCCTCCCTCCCAACCCTAGTCGCCGCCACCACCAGGCTCATGGCCGGCCGCCAGCCGCCGGAGGCGGCGCCGCCGCTCTTCCCTCCCTCTCCCTCCTCCTTTCCCTCACTCCCCCGGGCGGCCGCGCCGAATCCTGCCGCCGCGGACGCGCAGGCCGTAGCCGTAGCACCGCCGCCGTCGCCGCCCCTGGCCGCGGACGCCGCGGGTGCGCAGGCCGCCGCCGCGACGCTGCCGCAGCAGGCCCTGGCCGCCGCCGTGGCTGCGCGGGCCGCCGCCACTTCGCTGCTGCCGCAGGCGCAGGCCGTCACCATGGGCCCGTGGGTGGCCGCCACGGCGCTTCTGACGCAGGACGTGGCCCCCTCGGGCTTGCAGGCCGCAGGCGCGGCTCACTCGGGCCTGCAGGCCACCTCCGGCCCTGCTGTGGCGCAGGGCGGGCCTCGGCCTGGCCGCCACGCTGCCACTGGTGGGCCTCCCCACGTCGGCCCAGCTGCTGGAGGGCCACCGGCCGCCGGCTGCTACGGGCCCCATGTCTTCTTTCACCTTCGCTTCTCCACCGGCAGCTTTCACGTGCCCCACATCCTCCTCCGGCTTCGCTCGGATGGGCGTCCCACCGGGCTTCACCTACACCGGCTTGGGCATGCCCCCGGAGCTCGTCCCCGCCACTCCGTCGCCTCCCTCCGCGGAAACCACCCTTGCCGCGGCCCTCCTCGAGGCGAAGATCGCGGCTTTGGCGGCCGAGGAGCGGGTCCAGGCGGCCGCTCTCGCCTGGGAGCATGAGCGTGCTGAGGCGAATGCCCTCACACGTCGGGTTGCTGAGGCGAAGCACTACATGCTCCTCTTCGCCGGTCAGCCGCCCGCCGTCCCCTTCGCCGACACCGCCGCCTCGTCTTCCCGCCCGACTCCGCCCACTGCTACCCGTCCCCGACTCGACACCAGCGATCCGATGGTCGCCCAGCTCCACCTTCAGGCCGTCGGCGTCCAAAACATCCGCGCCATGATCTCCATCTTCCTCGACACCTCGTCCACCTCCTACGGCCACTGGCGCGACCAGGTCCTCCTCGCCCTCCGGCGTTACGCCATCGACGACCACGTCCTCACTGACACCCCCGTTCAGGCGCGGGACGGGCTCTGGCTCCACCTCGACAGCATCGTCGTGTCCTGGATCTTCGGGACGGTCTCCTCGGATCTCCAGGAGCTCATCTGGACTCCTGGCGACACCGCGCGCCAGGCCTGGCTCACTCTCGAGGGCCAGTTCCTCGACAACGCCGAGTCCCGTGTTCTTCACCTCGACACACAGCTCCGGACCTTCAACCAGGGGGACCTCTCTGTCACTGACTACTGCCAGAAGATAAAGGCCATGGCAGATGCTCTCTGTGACCTCGGCACCCCTGTGTGCGACAAGGTCCTGGTCATGTACATCTTGAGGGGTCTCAACAGCAGCTACGACCTCCTCAATACCTGGATTCCTCGACAGCGAGCCTTCCCCTCCTTTCGGCAGGTGAAGGATGACCTCCGCTACGACGATATCACCCGGGGCCTGGCGCCTGGCTCCTCCTCTTCGTCGACCTCCACCACCCTCGTCACTGCTCCCCCGCCTCCTGCCATCCCGCCTGCCACTTCACTACTTGGCACTCCTCCCCCGGGCCGAGCGGGGGTGGGGAGGGGGGGTCGTACCGGTCGACGTCGACGTGGTGGCCGGGGTGGTGGCTATGGTGGGGGCCGTTGGGGCGGCCGAGGGACTCCCGCCGCGACTCCTACTCCCGGGGGTACTCCCTGGCCATCCTTCACCAACCCATGGTCAGGGCGTATCTCGATGTGGCTGTTCCAGTCTACAGGCGGCGGGGGTCGTCCTCTACACCAGCCCGTGGCCATGTTCGCGGGCTCGGCTTCCCCTGTGCCCTGGACTCCTCCCGCACCGGCTAAGCCTCCGTCCTGGCCGGCGGGGTGGACTCCTCCTGCTCAGACCTGCCCGGGGGGTGGGACCAGGCGGCGCTGGCCCAGTCCTTCAGCACCATGCAGCTGACGCCGCTGGTGGAGTGGATCGCTGACTCGGGGGCCTTGTACCACACCACACCGGATGCTGGTATCCTTTCTTTCGCCCACTCTCCCCATCCCTCCTGTCCTTCTGCCATTATGGTGGGTAATGGCACTTGTCTTCCTGTCACCTCTGTCGGCACTGTTCCGGGTTCTTTTCGCCTTTCCGATGTTCTTGTTGCTCCTCAGATGGTTCACAACCTTCTTTCTATTCGCAAATTTACTGCTGACAATTCTTGTTCTGTTGAGTTTGACCCTTCTGGTGTTTCTGTGAAGGATTTGGCTTCCCGGCGTCTACTCTTCCGATGTGACAGCCAGGGACCCCTTTACACCATCCGCCTTCCTGCTTCCGCTGCTTCATCGTCGCCTTGTTCTTCGTCAGCAGCTCTTGCCACTACATCTTCTGATGAGGACATGACTCGTACAGATACAACCAACACTCTTCCATTGGACGTGCAAGATTCCATCACAAGAGCTAGAAAGCGGCAATCGAATTTATCGGTGAGCTCGTTTCGAATGTCTTCTATATATGGTTTTGAGGATAAGATGCTACCTAATCAATTAATTATTGTTAGGAACCAGGGAAATGAAGAAGATGTAGCTGGAGAGGTGCTCAGAGGCGTGGAGGGCCGGCAATGGGTGCAATTAAATATTGAGGCCCAATCCAAGTCGGTTTCGAGTCCGTTTCGGACTCCAGGACCAGTCGGCACTAAAATGGGCACCCAGGTCGCATACAGGCTCGGATTTCAATGTTCTACATATGGACAGAAAGCTAAGAAGATCACCTTTCCAATGCCGCCGGTCTCATACCTAAATTCATTCGGAGTCGTCAGGAATCATTGAAACAAAGTGACATCTAGAATCTGTGTCGGTGCTGCGCCGTCATTATTTGGCCTTGGGCTTTGTATCTCGTGTGAGCCCATTAGGGGCGCGTCCAGGGGTCTTTGCTCCTAGAGTCTTCATAAACAGCCACCGCCACACCATTAGGGTTTGGGTTTTGATTGATTGTAAGTTTAGCCATTGCTACTTTCTTGTAGACGCGTGTGTCGGCGAGACCACCCGGACTACTTGATTCGGAACCCCACCTTGGTTACTGAGTTACTTCTTTATCTTGTTCTTGCTTGTTCTTCGATTGCTTGCAGGAATTACCCCTCGTGGTTTGGTTGATCGTGCTCCACAAGATCGTGAACAACCGCTGGAGTTGGTGTATCGGTTGCTAAGGCGCATCCTTGCTGGTTGTAGTCGGGCCGTGAACGCCTCTCCATCCAAATCGAAGTTATCCCCTCCCTCTCACCGAAAGATCCACTGCAAACCCACACTTGTCCACATCAGTTGGTAATCAGAGCAAGGTTGATCGGTGACAGATTTACCGTTCTTTGTTTTTTTTTCCTATAGTCCAGAAAAAAGCCAAAAAAAAGTTGATTAGTTTTCCATAATCCTACAGACCTTTTGAGCCTTTTTCTACTGCTACTTAGTTAGGGCTTGTTGAGTTTTTGGTTGCATCGGTTTGTGTCGAGTTGCTGGTCTTAGTTTTAGTCTTTTAGAGTTTCGAGTTCTTGTCACGCGCAGTTCAGACTGCGTAACTGTACCAACTTGCGACGGCCACCACAACCACATACGAACTCCGATTGGGGTGTTCTTGTACTTGACGGATAGATTATCAAGTCTAGTTTCCAGTGGATCTGGTCGCACATCAATATCTTTTCGGAGTTGGTCGCAGTTGTTGTTTTACTGCAGAGACCTTTTGCTGTCATATCCTTACTCTCTCCGAGCAAAGTGTGTGTGATTATTTGTTCTTTTGGCTTCCTTTCACGTGATCACTTGTTGAGTTTCCCCTGAAAAATAAAACAGAAAGAAAGAGAACAAAAAAAAAAAGGAAAGCAAAAGAAAGGAGAAAAGAAAAGAAAGGAAAAGGAAAAGGAAAAGAAAGGGGCTGTTTTTTTGTATTTCTTCTTGTTCTTGGTGTGCTTTGTGGCTTCCTTTGTGTCTAGGCTCGCGTCTCTAGCACGGTCTAGGCTAGGACCAACACAATACCACCATTGAACAATTACTCAACTTGCTTTTATACTAATGTGGTGCTAGCTTTTCCTTGTGCATTACTTTCAGCCCACCTACAGCTCCACATATTACTCGACTATAGCTTGACAGGTTTGCAGCTGCGGCATCGATACACTTTCTTTTACGGTTGCTGACTTGTTGGTTGCCATCACCTCCTGTTGAGCAAGGTAAGAACTTGTAAGAACTTGTTTGGACAAGTTGAGATTGAGGGAATTGCAACAATCACATAATATTATCTGATATATTCGCATACATATTGTTGTGTATGTTTCTTGTTTTCAACTAATCATGGCAGGTGATACAAAGATTTTGGAGACAACCAAAGTACGCCCTCATATTCTGAACATCATTCAACACTTGCCTTTATACGCTGGTGAGTTTAATCCTAAGGCATATATTGATTGGGAGCTAGCGGTAGATAAAGCATTTAACAAAACAGATTTTTCTAAAAAGAAAAAGGTGAAAGTTGCTTCCACGATTTTAACAGATTATGCTTTGACTTTGTGGATGAACTTATGTAGATGTGGTAAAGTTCCTCAAACATGGAGAGATATGAAAAGAATTTTTAGAGAAGAATTTGTTCCTGATTATTATGCTAATCATATGCTTGCTAGATTACAATGCTTAGAACAAGGTGATAAGTCTATTGAGCTACATTATCATGATCTGAAATCTCGTATCTTGCGTTGTGGTTTAGAAGAATGTGAAGAAGCTATTGAGAATAGATTTCTAAGGGGGCTTAAAACTCAAATTAAGGACATTCTTATGCACGAAGTATATGATTCCCTCTCTTTTTTGATTGAGCTTGCTTCCAAGATTGAGATTCAGCTTGCTACTAATTTGAGAGAAGCAACTAAAATTTTACCTTTTTGTCAAGAGAAAAATTATATGGATGTGATGCCTTTTGTTGGGTGTTCTTCTATGACTAACTTTGAGCAGAATAGAACAGATTTGGCTGCACAACCATCAGAGG
This sequence comes from Eragrostis curvula, assembly GCA_007726485.1. Lineage (NCBI taxonomy): Eukaryota > Viridiplantae > Streptophyta > Magnoliopsida > Poales > Poaceae > Eragrostis > Eragrostis curvula. The sequence continues at coordinate 26,566,164 of CM017444.1, read as the reverse complement.
AAGAGGGTGACAAAGGTAAGGATTTATATGCTGAAATTAGTCATGTGAATGAATAGGCACTTGCTCTAACTTTGCCTCCACGTGAACATGTTTCTTTGGTGCTGAATTTATCCACTCCACATGCTAGTTTAGAGCAATCACTCGTGCATTATGCTGCAGAATTTCCTTTGTTACAAGATGATTATTTTGTTGCTTGTGACAAAGAAGAGTTGTGTGATGATGCTTCACTTATATCTACAACACAACTAGTTCATGAATATGTTTCACTTATATCTATTGTTGAAGATACACATGCTGAAGTTAGGAGTTTTCATTGCATTGATAGTAAGGAAGAAGAGCTGAAGATCTTAACTTCTTTAAATTGTTTGGGTCATATAGAATTTGATTTTATTTGTGACCTGAATACTTTGGTGAAGGAATTATTTCAGAAACCTGGTTTGCCATGTCTTGATTATTATTCTTTTCATGCAATTGGCAAGTATGATGAAAATGATACATACATGGTACAATGATTATATATCTGTTCAGATTTGAAAACGCCTTTAATGAAGTCCTCGAGTGATCCAATGATGAATTGCATTCACGCTAACACCACAAAATCTAGTTTCTCTTTTCTTGATTATAAGTTGCAGGTCAATTTTGAAGAAGGGGAGAAATGTTTGCATTTATGTGCTTTGAAAGAACATAATCCAGATTTGTACTTGAACATCAACCATGATGCCAAACCGAGGACGGTTTGCAGTCAAGAAGGGGAGAATGATGAGGACATGACCCGTACAGATACAACCAACACTCCTCCATTAGACGTGCAAGATTCCATCACAAGAGCTAGAAAGCGGCAATCGAATTTATCAGTGAGCTCGTTTCGAATGTCTTCTATATATGGTTTTGAGGATAAGATGCTACCTAATGAATTAATTATTGTAAGGAACCATGGAGATGATGAAGATGTAGCTGGAGAGGTGCTCACAGGCATGGAGGGCCGGCAATGGGTGCAATTAAATATTGAGGCCCAATCCAAGTCGGTTTCGAGTCCGTTTCGCACTTCAGGACTAGTCGGCACTAAAACAGGCACCCAGGTCGCATACGGGCTCAGATTTAAACGTTCTACATATGGACAGAAAGCTAAGAAGATCACCTTTCCAATGCCTCCGGTCTCATACCTAAATTCGTTCGGAGTCGTCAGGAATCATTGAAACAAAGTGACATCCAGAATCTGTGTCGGTGCTGCGCCGTCATTATTTGGCCTTGGGCTTTGTATCTCGTGTGAGCCCATTAGGGGCGCGTCCAGGGGTCTTTGCTCCTAGAGTCTTCATAAACAGCCACCGCCACACCATTAGGGTTTGGGTTTTGATTGATTGTAAGTTTAGCCATTGCTACTTTCTTGTAGACGCGTGTGTCGGCGAGACCACCCGGACTACTTGATTCGGAACCCCGCCTTGGTTACTGAGTTACTTGTTTATCTTGTTCTTGCTTGTTCTTCGATTGCTTGCAGGAATTACCCCTCGTAGTTTGGTTGATCGTGCTCCACAAGATCGTGAACAACCGTTGGAGTTGGTGTATCGGTTGCTAAGGCGCATCCTTGCTGGTTGTAGTCGGGCCGTGAACGCCTCGCCATCCAAATCGAAGTTATCCCCTCCCTCTCACCGAAAGATCCGCTGCAAACCCACACTTGTCCACATCATCTTCTTCCACGACTTGGCACCGCCGGCTTGGTCATCCCGGCCCTGACGTTTTGGCTCGGCTCTGCCGTAGTGCAGATCTCCCTTGTACTAGGACATCTGATGAGCACCTTTGTCATGCGTGCCAGTTAGGTCGTCATGTTAGGCTTCCTTTTTCTGTTTCTTCTTCACATGCGAGTCATGTTTTTGATCTCATTCACTGTGATCTGTGAACTTCTCCTGTACTCAGCATTTCTGGCTATAAGTACTATTTGGTGATTGTTGATGATTTCTCTCATTACTGTTGGACTTTTCCGTTGCGTGCGAAGTCCGACACGTTCCCCACCCTTCTCAACTTCTTTGCCTGGGTCTCCACTCAGTTCGGCCTCACCATTAAGGCCGTCCAGTGTGACAACGGTCGTGAGTTCGATAATCACACCTCCCGGGCCTTCTTCCTCTCCCGCGGGGTTCACTTGCCCATGTCTTGTCCGTATACCTCCCCTCAGAACGGCAAGGCTGAGCGGATGATCCGCACCACGAACGATGTCGTTCGCACCCTACTCCTCCAGGCTTCACTTCCTGCCCGCTTCTGGGCCGAGGGTTTTCACACTGCTACCTACCTTATCAACCGCCTCCCTTCCACTGCATCTCCTGCTCCTACTCCACACCATGCCCTGTTCGGCACTCCTTCTTGGTACAACCACCTTCGTGTCTTCGGGTACGCCTGCTACCCTAACACCTCTGCCACCATTCCTCACAAGTTGGCGCCCCGTTTGACTCGATGTGTGTTCCTTGGCTACTCCCCTGACCATAAGGGGTATCGCTGCTTTGACCTTACCTCTCGCCGTATCCTTATTTCTCGGGATGTCGTGTTCGATGAGTCCGACTTCCCATACTCCACCTCCACTACTCCCTCTCTTGATCCCGAGCTGGAGTCCGTGTTTCTGACTGACCCGGTGGCCCAGTCACCTGTATCTGTATACCCTCTACCTGCAGGTCTTCCCACGCCACGCGCGGCCCCGGCGCCTCCTCCCGCGCCACGCGCGGCCCCGGTGCCTCCTGCCGCGCCACGCGCGGCCCCCACGCGCTACGCCGAGCCCGCGATCGTCTACCGGCGCCGGTCAGTACCGGCCCCGGAGCCGCCGCCGGCTCACCCTCGGGCTCCCTCCCACCTTGACCCGGTGGTGTACCACCCGCCTGTCCTCCATCGGGATCCCGGACATACTCATCCCATAGTGACACGGCGGGCGGCGGGCGTTCTACGGCCTTTGGCTCTCTCCGCCTCCACGGGAGAGTTGGGGATCTCTCCGGTTCCCTCCTCTGTCCGTGGCGCCCTGGCTGATCCTCACTGGCGCCGGGCAATGGAGGAGTATGCTGCCTTACTTGCCAACCAGACGTGGGACCTCGTGCCTCGTCCCCCTGGTGGCAATGTGGTTACAGGGAAGTGGATCTGGACTCACAAGCGTCGTGCTGATGGCTCACTCGATCGCTACAAGGCTCATTGGGTTCTCAGGGGCTTCACCCAGCGGCCTGGAGTGGATTATGATGAGACTTTCAGTCCAGTGGTCAAGCTTGCTACAACCCGCTCGGTTCTTTCGCTGGCTCTGTCTCGCTCTTGGCCTGTGCATCAGCTGGATGTCAAGAATGCTTTCCTCCATGGCACTTTGTCAGAGCTAGTATGTTGCAGCCAGCCAGTGGGGTTTGTGGATCCCAGTCGTCCTGACATGGCTTGCCGACTCAACAAGTCCCTCCATGGTCTGAAGCAGGCTCCTCGGGCTTGGTACTCTCGGTTTGCCACGTTCCTGGTCTCTTTGGGGTTCACTGAGTGTAAGTCGGATACCTCCCTGTTCGTCTACCGCCGTGGGGCTGACACTGCATATCTGCTTCTGTATATTGACGATATCATCCTTGCTACGTCCAGTCAGACCTTGCTCCCGCACATCATCCAGTCCTCACAGCAGGAGTTTGCCATGAAGGATCTGGGTGTCCTTCATCACTTCTCGGGAGTCACTGTTGAGCACCGTCCCTCTGGCCTGTTCCTCCACCAGCGACAGTATGCTCTTGATATTCTAGAGCGTGCAGGGATGACTGATTGCAAGCCGTGCACTACCCCTGTTGACACTCAGGCCAAGCTATCTGCAGATTTGGGTGATCCAGTTGCTGACCCGACTGCCTACAGGAGCCTTGCTGGTGCATTGCAGTACCTCACCTTCACCAGGCCGAACATCACTTATGCCATCCAGCAGGTCTGCCTTCACATGCATGATCCTCGCGAGTCACACCTTGCTGCTCTGAAGCGCCTTCTCCGCTATGTTCGTGGCACGGTTGACTACGGCCTGACTCTTCACCGGTCTCCTTCTGTTGAGCTCGTTGTCTACACGGATGCTGACTGGGCTGGCTGTCCGGACACTCAACGCTCCACCTCAGGCTACGCTGTCTTCCTCGACGGCAACCTTGTCTCTTGGTCATCCAAGCGACAGCCTGTGGTCTCCCGCTCCAGCGCAGAGGCGGAGTACCGGGCTGTGGCTAACGGTGTAGCTGAGGCGTCCTGGCTACGACAGCTCTTGGCAGAGCTTCACAGCCCGCTCGCCAAGAGCACTCTTGTCTACTGCGACAACGTCAGTGCCGTGTACCTCTCCACCAACCCGGTTCAGCATCAGCGGACGAAGCATGTAGAGATCGACCTCCACTTCGTTCGGGACCGAGTAGCCATCGGCCAAGTTCGGGTCCTCCATGTTCCCACTACCTCCCAGTTCACCGACATCTTCACCAAGGGTCTCCCCTCCTCGACTTTCTCAGAGTTTCGCTCCAGTCTCAACGTAACCAGTGGCTAGTTGTGACTGCGGGTGGGGGGGTGGGGGTGTGAGTTCTTGTCTTCTTTCATGTGAGTCTTGAACTCCGCTGCGCCGGTAAGTTCAGACTGCTGGGGGGTGTTGGAGTGTGTTGGCCCATGTATAGAGGCCCATGTATAGGAACTATATGTATCACCCTTCTAGGGTTTGGAATGTACATTTCACAGTTTAATCCAATAGTGGGGAAGAATGGCAGTGGTGTTGGTGAATCCTAAATCCCACGGCGGCACCAGTGTGAGGATGCATCGCAAGAAAGGGGAGAAGAATTGGGAAGGACCAAAGTAGATTAAGGATCACAACTGTCGGAACGGACGGCTGGATCAAGGCCAAGCAACCTAATATGACGGACAAAAAATCGCTACAGAAAGTTTTACAAGCATAAATATGAGATGCCAAAACAAGAATAACCACGGTACACAAAAGGTGTAAAAAACTACTTATTCAGTTTTCTGCATAGAATTAGGAAGGACGAAGTAGATTAAGGATCACAACTGTCAGAACCGACGGCTGGATCAAGGCCAAGCAACCTAATATGACGGACAAAAAAATCGTTACAGGAAAGTTTTACAAGTATAAATATGAGATGCCAAAACAAGAATAACCACGGTGCACAAAAGGTGTAAAAAACTAATTCAATTTGCTGGTTTAGAAATCTTTTTTTTGTTAGGGCAATTTCAAAAAAAATGAGGGGTATAGGTTTAGAGATATTAATGGATTAGAATCTATTTGGTCAAATATCAACCTAGTACATGCTTTTCTTACATCCCCAAAGCCATACTGTATCTTTCCTGTGCTATAACCAACCAACAACCATTAGTGCTACCTCACCATAATTATTCAAACAAATCATGGCTAGGTAATAAGCTCTGATCCTTACAATGAAAAGTTAGCCATTTGTACCAATTTTGTACCAATAGCCAGATTTTGCTAGTGTCCTGTTGCTACTTATTACAAAGTTCAGAAACCTAAAAGCTGCAGAAACAATAAATGTTTTCCATTGATGAGGATGAAGTTGTTATGGTCCTTGGGCCCACTAGAGGGCACAGGCTAGGCAGCAAGCACCGTGAAGATTAGATTAGGTTTGCCTTTGTTAGTCGGATGTTTAGCCATCAAGTTAGAGATAAGATCATTAGGAGATTACTTAGCAATCAAGTTAGTTAGAGTTTGAGAATGTTATGATTTTAAGTCAGCCAGCACAAGCCTGGGCGCAGAGATCAGTTGCAAGCAAGAAGAAATCAAAAGAAAAGTATATACTCACAAGTCACAAAGGGTTTGTCGTCTAATAAAGGACAGAACAAATAAGAGTTTTTAATTCATAAGTGAATCCTATCAAATCCTGGAAAGAATAACATACAAAGAGCTATGGTTTATATAACGCATAGAACATGCATAAGGGATAAATATGAGGACACACGTCCAGTGGCGGAGCCAGGCCCAAACATTGGGGTGGGCCGAACTCCATTTGAGCTGGTTTACGTGGGCCGAAGAAGGAGGGAAAAAAAAGAAAAATGTTACTGTAGCACTGCTACAGTGCTAGGATTCAACGTTTGAGTGGATCTGGGGGTGGGGCCCACCCCTCCCCCAGGCTGGCTCCGCCCCTGCACACGTCACTACTGTGAGAAGGCATTTGCAACATACCTTCCAAATCAGGTTAAGTAGGGGATATACCGTTCCATGATTCAAATATATCCCCTCCATTGCAATAGACATGGAGAAAAGTATCCACTGAACTTCAATAATAAACATATTCTGTTAAGTATCAGATGGTGGATATACCTTAATCTTTCAAAAACATTCATATTGTAATAGTATTGCATGAAATTTAATTAGAAAATGTCAGCGCCAATATCAGTACCAAAGGACTGCGGATATGAAATGCTTAGACTTTGGCTAATTTCAAAAGTATCCTACAGAGAAGTCTCTTTTTTTTTTTTGCGACGACCTACAGAGAAGTCAAGATAGCACAGAAAGCATACACAAAGTAGTTTGAACCAACACGGGGGCCTCTACATAGCGGCAGGAGTAATTAGGATGTAATAATAATACTGTAAGATCCTCATCTTATACAAATATGTTTCATGTTTCTCTGTTGTTAAATCGATAATCTTGTTGCTGTTACTAAGGAAGAAACCCAAAAAAATCTAACAATAGACCGCTTGTTAAATGGATAATCTCTACTTGGCCGTGTGCTGGAAAAGGTGGGAAACTAATGGTTGGACAGAACTTATGATGTCTACTCTGTTAGGCCAAAGAATAAGCTCCAACGGTCTTAAAAACTTATATGTATGTAATAAGAAAAGATGCACCAGCTATTTTTAATCTTGTATTGGTTTGCTGCCTAGGTCTGAGGTAGGTTTAGAAATTTTAATGGACTCTACTCTCTTTTTTTTCCCTGAATCTGACACTTGAATCTACTTGTTCAAGACCCGGAAACTATGAACTATGCTTTTCTTACATCCCAACAAACTTAACCTCACAACATACCACAAAACATATTTATCCATCCGATGCTGCAGCCAACAAACATTCACCACCGATGCTACATCGCCATAATAATTCAAACCAATTATAGCTAGGTGAAACAAAAAATTACAAGCTTCGATGATTACTACATCCCCACAAACTTAATCTCATAACATGCAACAAAACATATTTATCCATCCGATGCTGCAGCCAACAAACATTCACCACCGATGCTATTATTCAAATATGCTTTGATGGTTATTACGAATGGTGTCCTGTTACTATTCATTACAAATGGCATCCTGTTACCATTCATTAAAAATCAGATAACCCTGACAGTAAGCTGCAGCAACAGTAATGAAGGTAATAATGGATCGTTGCCTAAGAAAGGACTGAATAAGTTTTAAATTCAAAACTGATTCCTATTGAGCCCTTGCAAGAAAAACTGCAGTTACATGCATAAAGGATTAATAGGACATACCTCACCTCTGCGCAAATCAGCATGTTCTAATATGGAAAGCAGAGAAGAGCAATAGGTGTGTAGATATATGTATTTATATAGCCTAAGAAACTAATTAAATTTCTGTAACAATAAATATACAAAATACAATAAAAGAAAAGATATGGAGAACCTTACCGGAGAAAAGAAAATTTTCTTCCAAGTAAATGGATGATGACAATGCCAAAATTGGTCCAGCCTGCAGCACACCCAAATAGGTTAGTCACCAAAATATAAAAGTGGGGTTCAAAAAATAAATGCATAATCATAGGAACATCATGTGACATATAAACCTATTCCAATAATGCCTCTTACGCTGCGTGCCAGTGCTACAAGCATAGTTTTTGACCAATTGATATTCAGTTGCGAGCTGCAAAACAGCATAACCTGATCTGTTTTACTAATTGGATGGTTGCAATATCATATAAGAACATATTGGAACATAGAGCATAAATCATAAATGAAATAGCCACAAAACACATGAAAATATAGTGCCTGAATATTAATTATAGGATTCCCTTATTCATTTAGTAAATTCTTCTGACTTGTTGCCCATCATGAATCAAGGGATCGAATAGTGACAGATTGCAAACTCTGTGGAACCCCACTACGCAATTTATGTACTGTAATTCTGTACACACACAACAAATGGTGCTAAATTAAATTTATCTAAGGCAATAGGATCTAGGATAAACATAACTTCAGGGTTACAATGGCAATACCATAGAGGCTGCCCTAATAATGTATAATAAATGTACTTGAAAACTGAAAGCAATTAAGGAATTACTAAGTGGCAGAACAAATAAGCAATAAAAGAAGACTTTTTAAACACTACTTGGGGAATGGTACTATGCATCGAGCAGTGCCTTTTTGTTCTGTGTGCAGCATGCTTTGGTCTCTGACATACTTTTAGTCTGCAAAACAGGGAAAATAGTAAAGAATAGAAGCCAATAAATGCAAAAAGATAGGTAATCCTCAGAGAAGCCAAGTGAAGAAAAAAAAGGAGTTAATGCACCCATAGTCAACTAGTAATGCAGCTGTGCAATAAAGATGTTGATGGGAAGGGAAGAAAATACATTGCTCCCACAGTGGAGTGACTATAAAGCAGGGGTATTTTGTTCTCCAATTTTTTGAAAAAAAATTATCATACTCATTTATCCATTTAATATGTCTACAACCATCCTTAGAAATCAGAATGTCAGTTTGGACAATTCCACAAAGATTCTCCAGCTTCCCAACTATTAACCCAGTTCAGCATCCAGTAACAAATCAACCACTTATTATGATTAACCTATAATTATGAGTAAATCTTCGAGATAAAATCGGTCTTACCTAGAGAGATCGATTTCTCCTATCCCCTTCCGTTCCTTACTCCATTCTTTTGTCTTGTTTTTACCTTCCTCCTCTTCTGTCCCCACTTGCTTCCTGGGCATGATCACTGCACCGCGGTAACAACAGCAATAGGTAACAACATGCAGGAGACCACGATTGTCACAGAGCAGGCCACACAATCTGAGACTGTGAATCAGAGAGTTTATGCTATATTCTTGAGAAAAGGAAGGGTGCCGTGAGGTACAGATTTGCAATAGCAGCAATACCGTAACTCTGAAGAGCAAGGGCCTAGGGAGGCATGGCGGACGCCGCTTCCTGTGAGGTTGTCCGTCACGACCCACAGCGAAGATCTTTCCACCTCACGTCGAGCTCCTCTGTCAGGAACCCACTGCCATGAGAAGTCCTCCCCTCTACCATACAGCAGCGCTGGGGTACACAAAAAGAAGATCAAATTTTCTGCGACTGTTCTTACCAATCCAGAAGATTATTGATTGAAGAGGGAGGCGAGAAGGAGTGGGGCAAACGGAGGAGGAGTGGAGACAGGGTCATGCATGCTACCAGGGTGGAGTCGAGCTCGACCACGGCAGCGCTGGTGACGGATCCCATACCTTCTTTTCTATGTTGATGGCGGATCCCAGACCACGAAGACACAAAGTACACCTAGAAAAGATGTGTGTCATTGTAGAATGTGGATATATGCAAATGACTTTTAAGAAGCACTATATACCATCTAGCGAACTTGGCACAATCATACATGAAAGAACCTAACAAATATCGAATTCCCTTGAACTCAGTAACCTGAGCTATGTAGCAACAAAATACTATATGCAAGTAAAGTAAAGCTGATGCTTTTTATCAAATAGTAAAGGAGCATTAGGACGAATAATTCTTTCACATGATTCAGAAAATCAGATCCGCATCTTGAAAGTAAAACTAATTCACCTTTCACTCAGTGTATGAAATATGAAGAACAAATGAACTACACACCCAAAGGTTGCACTAGGAAGCAGCAGTCAGTTTTTCTCAGCTCAAATAGTTACGGGAACATAAGGAAAGAAGACTAGTGTACACGACACTTGTTGTTTCTGTCGACTGACGATCAAAAATGGAGTTCTTTCAATTCCATTCTCTGTCCAGCTATCTCAACTTATCTCTTGATCAGTAATGTAGCATGAGCCAACATATGGTATACCTATTGCAGATGAACACCAAGCATAATCAGTTTCCCAAAAGGATCCATCTTGTGATTACAGCACACCCATGTAAAATATAAAATATTTAAATGATCTGAACTCTACATCTTATTTCGTGCAACCATGCTCAAATTTTGTGACTAAGGCATGGGGAGAACGCAAAAAAGAAATGGTTTTTCACATCAGAATTAGTTGTTAGTTGTGGCCTCCCACACGACAGTGACTACATTGAACAGCAGTAATTCTTGCAGCCACCGCTCTGGCTGAAATACCAGCACCATGGCGGGATGAGTCACAGGAAGCACGGAGCCATGACAAACAGATAAATGGACTTTGAACATCAGTAATTTTTCCATGGAATTTAAATGGACTGCATAACCTATAAATGGACTTAGATCTAAATGTCATTCTTAAATATCAAATAGAGATATGATATTTAAATAATATTATATAATTCATGGAACTCAAAGCATAAAAAAATTGAACATAGAAATCTATATATGTAAGGATTCTTCTAGCAGAAAAGGAGAAACTGCATCTAGTAGGAAGCACCTCACCCGGGACACCTAAGCAAGCAGCTTTGGTTGTACTTAATGAAGTGACGGCGTTGATGGTTTATATGCATGGATGGAGCTCCTCCGTCCGAAGCACCACAGCAGCCACCTTTACTTCCCACCGGGCACAAGCCATGGAGCAGAGCCCTTCTAAATCAAGGTTGGGCAAGAAAAGACATATATCGATGTTAAATAATATTATATACTAACAAACAAAATTTGACGGCTGCCCCATCCAACTAAATACAACGAGACTTTGCGAAGTCCAGGACATACAAGAAAACAAAATAACTACAACTCTCCGCCTCACTTTGCAAATCCGATGTCAAATACTACCGCGTATTAGGAATCACAATGAACTACTCCTGATTTCTTTTTTCTCTCGCAGGACACTCCCTCTGGTTTTCAATCGATGACATTAGGACAATACTTTTAGCTCATTTTTGAACCAAAAAATGTTGTCCTGACATCATCAACTGAAAAGCGGAGGGGAGTAAACAGTTTTTGTAACAGAAGCAGTTGGTTCATTAATCTTTGAAGTTCAAATCAGACGCTAGGTACTACACCTAAACCACCACTTACATGTCATAAAAACTTGCCTTGGTAGCACCAGTACATATATTTATTACTACAGAGCAAATGGCCAAATGAAGCGGTATGTGACCAATGTAAGATTCTTTGTTAAGCATCAGTTTCATTACTGTTGGCTTGTGTAAATTACAGTAGCATGTTGCTTGATACAAAAATGACACATTTCCCCATTTCTAATTAGTATCATAAGCGGATTGCCATAAAAATGACACATTTCTAATTAGTATCATATATAGTACTTATATGGAGGTAACCATCATAAAAGTAAATGAAATGCCTTTTGAAACATGCAAATTATCTAAACCCTATTTCTAATTTGTATCATAAGCGGATTGCCATAACATCATATATAGTACTTATATAGACGTAACCATCAGAAAAGTAAAAGAAATGCCTTTTGAAAGAGGCAAATTATCTAAACCTTAAATTCTTGAACGCATGAACATTTTATATCAGCGCATTAGCCTGCTTTAAGAAGAAACTGGTTTAGTATGCAGGTGTAGATCTTAATACTTTTTTTCATGGCGCAAAATAGTAACTGTAAAGCATTTTTTTAATCACAAGCTAATTCTGCTGACAGTTTAGCTAAGATATTCTCTCATAATTACAACCCGAAAGAGCAGGAAATATCTTAGCGTTTTCACGCATGACAGTTCTAAATTATTTCAGATGGCATCATTGTATTTTCCGGTTCTCCTAAGTTTACTTCAGGAATCATCAAGAATTCACTAGAGATGATTGGTTAGCACATATGAGGAATAGAATAGAATCTTTGAGAACGCCAATAGCAGGATCATACACAAAATGGAGACGTAACCTGGATATAGCCCTAGCACAGAAGCCCAAACCAAACCCTTGACGCATGGAGCACACAGGCCGGGAAAACAACATAGAAGGAACCCTATTTAAGCAAAAGCATGAAAAGATTTGGGAATTGTAAAGACAGCTAGAGCCTACAATGAGACTTAGTGTTGGAGTATATAGAGGCCCATGTATAGAGGTCCATATAGAGGCCCATGTATAGGACTATGTAAACTGCCCTTCTAGGGTTTGGATATAGACAAATGACCTAATCTAACATGTAAACTCGCGGCCGTTGTCACACTGGACGGCCTTGACAGTGAGGCCGAACTGAGTGGAAACCCAGGCAAAGAAGTGAAGAAGGGTAGGGAACGTATCAGACTTCGCACGCAGCGAAAAGGTTCAAGAGTAATGAGAGAAATCATCAACAATCACCAAATAGTACTTATAGCCAGAAATGCTGAGTACAGGAGACGTCCACAAATCACAGTGAACGAGATCAAAAACATGGCTCGTATGCGAAGAAGAAACAGAAAAAGGAAGTCTAACATGACGACCTAACTGGCACGCATGACAAAGGTGCTCATGAGATGTCCTAGTACAAGACAGATCTGCACTGCGGCAGAGGCGAGCCAAAACGTCGCGGCCGGGATGTCCAAGCCGGCGGTGCCAAGTTGTGGAAGAGGATGTAGTGGCAAAAGCGGCTGATGAAGAAGAAGAAGCCGACAAAGAGGTAGCGGAAGCAGGAAGACGAAGAGTGTAAAGGGGTCCCTGGCTGTCACATCGGAGCAGTGGTCGCCGGGTAGCCAAATCCTTCACAGAAAGACCAAAGGGGTCAAACTCAACAGAACAGGAATTGTCAGCAGTAAATGTGCGAATGGAAAGAAGATTGTGAACCATCTATGGAGCAACAAGAACATCAGGAAGGCGAAAAGAACCAGGAACAGTGCCCACAGAGGTGAGAGGAAGACACGAGCCATTGCCAACCATAATGGCAGAAGGACAGGAAGGATGGGGAGGGTAGGCGGAAGAAATGATACCAGCATCCGGTGTGGTGTGGTACGAGGCACCCGAATCGGCGATCCACTCCACCGGCGGTGTCAGCTGCATGGTGCTAAAGGACTGGGCCAGGGCCGTCTGGTCCCACCCCGCGGGCAGGTCTGAGCAGGAGGAGTCCAGGGCACCTGGGAAGCGGGGCCAGCGAACATGGCCGCGGGCTGGTGTGGAGGACGAGCCCCACCTCCTGTATGCTGGAACGGCCACATCGAGATACGCCCTGACCATGGGTTGGTGAAGGATGGCTAGGGAGTACCCCCAGGAGCAGGAGTCGCGGCGGGAGTGCCACGTCCACCTCCTCTCAGAATGGCAAGGCTGAGCGGATGATCCGTACCACGAACGATGTCCTGCGCACCCTCCTCCTACAGGCTTCCCTTCCTGCCCGCTTCTGGGCAGAGGGTCTCCACACTACTACCTACCTTCTTAACCGCCTCCCTTCCACTGCCTCTCCAGCTCCCACCCCACACCATGCCCTTTTCGGCACTCCTCGGTATGACCACCTTCGTGTCTTCGGGTGCGCCTGCTACCCTAACACCTCCGCCACCGCTCCTCACAAGTTGGCGCCCCGTTCGACTCGTTGTGTTTTCCTTGGCTACTCCCCTGATCATAAGGGGTATCGCTGCTTCGACCTTACCTCTCGTCGTATCCTTATCTCTCAACACGTCGTGTTTGATGAGTCTGACTTTCCCTACTCTACCTCCACTACTCCCTCTCTTGATCCTGAACTGGCATCTGTGTTTCCGACTGACCCGGTGGCCCCGTCACCTGTATCTCTGCCTGCAGGTTTTCCGGCACCGTCTCCCGCGCCACGCGCGGCCCCGAAGCCCCCTCCAGCGCCACGCGCGGCCCCGGCGCCCCCTCCCGCGCGTGGCGCGGCCCCGGAGCCTCCCGCGCCATGCGCGGCCCCCGCGCGCTACACCGAGCCCGCGATCGTCTACCAGCGCCGGTCGGTGCCGGCCCCAGAGCCGCCGCCGACCCACCCTCGAGCCCTCGCCCGTCTTGACCCGGTGGTGTACCACCCGCCTGTCCTCCATCGGGATCCCGGCCACACTCATCCCATGGTGACACGGCGGGCGGCGGGCGTCCTTCGCCCTTTGGCTCTCTCCGCCACCACGGGAGAGCCGGAGATCTCTCCAGTTCCCTCCTCCGTCCGTGGCGCCCTGGGTGATCCTCACTGGCGCCGGGCGATGGAGGAGGAGTACGCGGCCCTGCTTGCCAACCAGACGTGGGACCTCGTGCCGCGTCCCCCTGGTGGCAATGTGGTCACAGGGAAGTGGATCTGGACGCACAAGCGTCGTGCTGATGGCTCACTAGATCGATACAAGGCTCGCTGGGTTCTCAAGGGCTTCACCCAGTGGCCTGGAGTGGACTATGATGAGACTTTCAGCCCAGTGGTCAAGCCTGCTACAGTCCGCACGGTGCTTTCGTTGGCTCTTTCTCGCTCATGGCCTGTGCATCAGCTGGATGTCAAGAATGCATTCCTACATGGCACCTTGTCAGAGACAGTCTACTGCAGTCAGCCAGCAGGGTTTCTGGATCCCAATCGTCCTGACATGGTCTGTCGCTAACAAGTCTCTTTATGGCTTGAAGCAGGCTCCTCGTGTGTGGTACTCTCGGTTTGCCACGTTTCTGGTCACTTTGGGGTTCACGGAGTGCAAGTCGGACACCTCCCTATTTGTCTACCAGCGTGGCACTGACACTGCATATCTGCTTCTGTATGTTGATGACATCATTCTTGCTGCGTTCAGTCAGCCCCTGCTCCAGCGCATTATTCAGTCCCTCCAGCAGGAGTTTGCCATGAAGGATCTAGGTGCCTTACATCACTTCTTGGGAGTCACTGTCGAGCCTTGTCCGTCTGGCTTGTTCCTCCACCAGCGCCAGTATGCTCTCGATATTCTGGAGCGCGCCAGGATGACTGATTGCAAGCCGTGTTCCACCCCTGTTGACACTCAGGCCATGCTCTCTGCCGACTTGGGTGATCCCATTGCTGACCCGACTGCCTACAGGAGTCTTGCTGGTGCCTTGCAGTACCTCACCTTCACTAGGCCAGACATCACTTATGCCATCCAGCAGGTCTGTCTTCACATGCATGACCCTCGCGAGTCACACCTTGCTGCTCAGAAGCGCCTCCTCCGCTATGTTCGTGGCACGGTTGACTATGGCCTGGCTCTTCACCGGTCTCCTTCTGCTGAGCTGGTTGTCTACACCGACGCTGACTGGGCTGGCTGTCCGGACACTCGTCGCTCCACCTCAGGCTACACCATCTTCCTCGGCGGCAACTTGGTCTCTTGGTCGTCCAAGCGACAGCCCGTGGTCTCCCGCTCTAGTGCAGAGGCGGAATACCGGGCTATCGCTAACGGTGTGGCTGAGGCGTCCTAGCTCCGACAGCTCTTGGCAGAGCTCCACAGCCCGCTCGCCAAGAGCACTCTTGTCTACTGCGACAACGTCAGCGTCGTGTACCTCTCCACCAACCCGGTTCAGCATCAACGGACGAAGCATGTAGAGATCGACCTCCACTTTGTTCGGGACCGGGTCGCCATCGGCCAAGTTCGGGTTCTCCATGTTCCTACTACCTCCCAGTTTGCGGACATCTTCACCAAGGGTCTCCCCTCCTCGACCTTCTCAGAGTTTCGCTCCAGTCTCAACGTGACCAGTGGCTAGTTGTGACTGCCGGGGGGTATGAGTTCTTGTCTTTTCTCTTGTATCCAGTCTTGAACTCCGCTGCGCCGGTAAGTTCAGACTGCGGGGGGCTATTGGAGTATAGAGGCCCATGTATAGAGGTCCATATAGAGGCCCATGTATAGGACTATGTAAACTGCCCTTCTAGGGTTTGGATGTAGACAATTGACCTAATCTAACACTTAGCTCACCCCAAAACCTCCCATTGCCACAGGAACTCTGACAGCTCCTCGAACTGACCATCAGCACAACCTGCGATCAATGAGAGACCACAGCAACATGAGGTAATCTAGGACCTGGTATTTTAATGTCTGGGCAATAGCATTTCAAAATTTTAAGAGACCCTGCTATAATATTCTCATTTATTTTCTTTCAAAACTACCACGTCTATTTGAATCTTCTTCCATGCTGACAACTGATGAAGGATTAGAACACAACAGAACACGTATTTAATTTTTATTTCTGGTTTTGGTTCATGTAAGATCCTCTAGCTTCCCAATTATTAAGCCAGTTCAGCATCCAGTAGAAAAATCAACTACATTATCAAGCATATATGCTGATTTCACCTATAATTACGACTAAATCCTCAACACAAAATATCAGCTGTAAACCAAGAGACCATCCGAAAGGTTAGAATCTTACCCAGAGATCGATTTCTCCTATCCCCTTAGGTCACTTCCCCCATCCTTTCTTCTTGTTTATTCCCTTCCTCTTCTTCGGCCGCCCCTTGCTTCCTGGGCAGGAGCACTGCACAGCTGTAACAACAGCAACAGGGCGCCTCCATGCAGCAGGCCATGATCATCAGAGAACAAGCTAGCAATTACAGTTCATAGCATGCATAGGCCACACAATCAGACGCTGTGAGTCAGAGAGTTATAATACATTTCTTGAGAAAAGAAAGGGGCCGGTGAGGTACAACTTTGCAATGCCAACAGTACCTTAACTCTGAAGAGTGAGGGGCCTAGAGAGGCATGGCGGACGCCACTACCCATGAGTTAGCCGGTGATAGCCCATGACGCACGAAGATATTTCCACCTCATGTCGAGGTCCTCTGGCTGGTACCCACTGTTGTGAGCAGTCCTCACCTGTACCATACAGCACACAAAAAGGAGATCAAATTTTCTACGACTGTTGTTACCAATCCAGAAGGTTAGAGATTGAAGAGGGGCAAAGAAGGAGGGCAACCAAGCAGAGTGCTTGCCAGCACGGCGGAGCTCGAGCTCCGCTGCAGCAGTGCTGGTGGCAAGCTCAAAGAACTGGCGAACGACGGTCTTGGTGGAGGTTCTACAGGAAAAGGAACAGTAGAAGTTGTACACAAACTATAGTAATGGTTGATCCCAAGGACATAGCTTGATGGTAGTATATAAAAAATCATGCAACTGAATAGAAACCAGCTCTATCACAAACGAAATTTATGACCATATTAACGGCTGTTGTGGGCTGCTCCTACAGTGCTGTGATAATAAACTTCAGGGGTATTTTGGTCTCCATTTATCCATCAATATGTCTGCAACCATTCTCACAAATCAGAATGTCAGTTTGAACAATCCACAAAGATCCACCAGCTTCCCAACTATTAATAAAGTTCAGCATACGGTAAAAATCAACTACTTATTACGATTAACCTAATCCTCAACACAAAATATCAGTCGTAAACCCAGGGATCATCCAAAAGGATGGGATCTTACATATAGAGATCGATTTTTCCTATTTCCTTTAGCTCCTTCCTGCATCCTTCTACTTATTTTTTCCCTTCATGGGCGTGAGCACTGCACAGCAATAACAACAGCAACAGGGTGCGAAGGAGGCCACAATTGTTAGAGAGCAGGCTAGCAATTACAATTAGCATAGGCCACATAATATGAGACCAGCACTTGAACATCAATTGGGACTGCAATGCAGAATTCTTCACGATGACGACAAAGGCAGTTTCAAGGACCTTTTTTCATGGAGGTCTTCATACTAGCAGCATGGCAAATTCGGCAACAGGGGAATAACAAAATTTTTCATAGGGAACAACCCTCCTTTTCATCATGGCTAAACAATCTAGTAGCAGAAGACACTCTACAAGCAAACAGAATGACAGAAGAAAAGAAGAACACCTTCGTCAACACAATCAACTTGTAATCTCAATAGGAAAGATAATCACATGCCTGTTATGAATTAGAAACTGCCTACCGAGTCAATATGGTCATCATAGCCAAATCCTGTCTATACCCCTACGTAGGAAATGCAAAGGTTTCTTTAATCACAGAAAGAGGTAGTAGCCATAACTCACATACACACACTACAAGTTTCATGATTTATCTCACCCAACCATCGTGGATACTATAAATAAATACTTGGGACTGTAATTCATACGGATAAACCGAGCCAAAGCACTTTTAATATGCATCTAGAAGACTATAGAGCACATTGCACCACTGCATTAACAATATACGAATTTTAGTCACTAATGTACCAAAGAAAATTTAACGAAGAAAAACACTTGGCTCTTATTCTGATAGAATCAAATTCTTCGAAAACACTCAGATTCTCAATTATAACCATAATCAAGTAGTGGTAACTGAGATATACACCTAGAAATTCTCAAACTGACCATGAACACTAACATTATGCAAAAAGGATGAATAGGACACCTCACCTATTTACACTTTAGGAAAACACTTGCAATATATCTTCAAAATCAAATTAAGTGGGGGACAGCCCTTTCAAATATCAGCAATATACAGCTGTCCCTCCAAATATACCCACTAAATTTCGAATCCATATTCCATGACATATGTAGTCTACAACAGACAAAAATATGGCAGAAATATCCATATCCTCTTAAGTATTAGAGGGAGGATATACATTGCCTATCAAAAACGTCCATATTGGATAGAACTTGCATGAAGTTTAATTAGAACTAGATGAAAACCTGAGGCAAATGCCGCTGCTGCATTGTGCCACCAGAAAATAAAAACATCAAGACTGTATGAGTATTTATCAACAAATACTTATGGTCCAGATCTACATATTACATCTGGATATCAAAAAATTGTGTCTAATAGTTCCAAACAATATATTTCAAGTTGTCTTAATTTGGATAAAGTCGCAGATTCAATGGATTAAGTTTAGGTCAAGATGTAAGGATTTTACATGTATATGACACAAAAGAATACTATATGTAGGTTGCACAGCATGGAGTTTTGATTTTCCTTTGGTATTTGTGCAACAGGTGGTTTTTTTTTTTGTTTTTTTTTTTTTTGAGAAATTACACAGTACAACTCAGACACTCACAACGCACGCACACTCACCCCTATGAACGCACATACGCAAACCCTACCCCTATGAGCATCTTCGAAGACTGAGCCGGCAAATTCTCCAGATTCCCGAAGTCACCACTGGCGCCTCGCTGTCGACGGCCACGTCGCCTACCGCTGAAAGCACAAATGCCGTTAAATCCTAGAAAATTCGCTCCCACCGGGAGTCGAACCCAGGACCTCAAAGGTGCTACTCGGATGTCTTAACCACTAGGCCAAGACCCCTTTCACGTGCAACAGGTGGTTAACGAGCTAAGGATACAAGTTTTGCTTGGTTTGGATACGGGTGGTTAACTCAGCATATGTCGGAGTGCGGCTCAAACCAACAGGAAAGAGATAACAATCGCAGGCGGCAAATAGCATCACTTTCAATGGTATAAGGAATGTTCGACACTCAATGGACATTGAAGCTTATTGCGGACTAACCTGCAACATTGTTTAGAGAATCGTACTCTTTACTTCCATGCTGATGTAATTATCTCACAATCTTAGTAGACCTATGCTTGATCAAATGAACACAAATACAACGTAAAGAGTGAGTAAACTTTGTACAAATTAAGGTGGAGGAATTCTTATGAAGAAGAATAGATGCATTTATAAGAAGTGAATGCTAGCAGAAACTAAACTGTCAAAACAAAATGTTCATAAATCTAGAAAGTAAAATTAATGAAGCAGCATGTTGCAATATGGAACGCAGAGAAGAGCAATAAACAATAGCTATATGTATTTATATACAAAATACAAAAAAAAGATATTGAGAACCTTACCTGAGAAAATAATATTTTCTCCTAAGTAAATGGATGATGACAATGCCATACTTGGTCCAGATTGATTGACCAGCCTGCAGCACACCTGAATAGATTAGTCACAGGATCCAAAAAAAAAAGAATAGATTAGTCACCAAAATGTAAAATTGGGGTTCAAAAAATAAATGCATGATCGTACATCAGCAATATATAAACCTATTACAATAAAGCCTGTGTGCCAGTTGGTACAAGCAATAAGCAATTTCACATGAAACGACAACAAAAAAAATGAATGGATGGAGTAGTTGTTAATCAATTGATATTCAATTGCAAGCTAATCACAGAGGCTTCCCTAATAATGTACTAGTACATACACGTGCACCACACACGTGTCTAAATAGTGACATCTTAGTAGAACCATAAGCATTATGAAGTACTTGACTACAACCTCTTCGTATCATAGATTTCAAAATAATATACAAATTGCAACATATTATCATGCAGGAAGATAATGGACATTAATAATCCGTTATTAATTTGTCCAGCGACGTACAACGTCTGCCCAGAATCATTAGCCTGCAAATGCCAGAGAGATGTAGCATCAGCGCGTGAGGAACTGGACTTACACACGGTCTGCACTTAACTCCAAATCCAGCACAAACCTGGTCCATCTTGCCAAAGTCCAGACCCTCAAAGTTCTTCAGCGTCAGGTACGGCTGCAGAACGAAACTGCAGAACAACCAAAGCTTCCTCTTAATAACGGATAACTCGGCCAATGCAGCCTGAGATGCACATATCCAATAACATCCGAAGTCGATGCCTTGCCATGCTAGGATGCACAGAACGCAATTTTGAGATATGGTAACTGAAGGACCGACCTGTTCTTGATGTCGGCTTCACGGTGGAGTGTCCACGGTGAGGGTGATCGCCTTGAACCCTGCCCTCTCAGCCCTCCTGACCAGCTACTCCACCACCTTCCTGTCCTTGTACACCTGCACGGCATCCATGGCAAAGCCACCATCGTCAGAAAAAGAATTATTTTTCCATAAAATGGCTGACAGGGCTGACTTGGAATGCTTACATAGAGCTGGAAGAAATGGATTCCTGAACCTGTGGAAGCAACCTCAACGCTTGAGGTAGTCCATGATGACAGTGTCTGAAAATGATGTTCAGGATCGCCATTCAGAACATGGCATGCATTTGGATCACAGTTTCTTTGGTTTCGTCAAAAGAAAATTGCTTTACCATGATACTTCCTGCTGCCAATGCAGCCCTTGCGATTGTGTACTCGCCTGAAAACATACAGCATCTCAGTTACCTCAGGGAAAAATTATGCTAGATACAACTTATTCAATCATTCATAAGGCAATCCTACAAATAATTAGCTTTGAGTACGTTAGCATGGTCTGTGTATCTACGATATGATACCACTGAGTTAATACAATTTACATGATGTATTAGGCCAGATTATAAGGATAAAATTCAACAGTGGCAACACATTATGAAGCTAAATAAAGCGTTAAAAATGTATACCATCCGGGTGAGCCATTTTCTGCATAGCAGTGGGAGCAATCATAATGGGCATTGATATCTTGAACCCAAGTACAGTTGTGGTCATGTCGATCTTCGAGACATCGATCAAAATGCGAGGGCGGAACCTGATCGCACAAGGTTACAGACAGTCAGATCATGTATCAAGGTTAATCAACTTGTACTCTTACAGGTATATGCAGTATAGCATGCCACGAAAAAGGCTTACAGGATCCTGAAGAAGGCCTCCCTGTTCTCCTTGAGAGTCCACTCGTCCTCGGCACCAGAGGCGTAGTTGTAGACCATCTTCGCGATGAGCTGGTACTCCATGATGTTGGTGACCTCCCCCATCTTGCCTTACCAGCCGGAATACCCACACCACAGTACAATCATTTGGTCAAACAAAAGCGGTTAGTTCTCCAAATCACAGCTGCGGCAGAAAACTCAAAACTTCCGGACTAACTATAATGCAGGCCAACAAAATTTATATGACAATGGCAGATTTGTTAGAACAATAAAGACATGAGACAAAAATTATTCATTCACTTTTTGACTAATCATGCTAGACAAAAAAACTAAATGAAATTTACATAACCAAATTAAATTCAGATCATAGAGTATGTAATATCAGTCTGGACGAAGCGTGCTGTCGTGTGCTCTTTGAGTTACTTCAATCTATGCAACCAGAATTATTATGAACTTGTCCAGTATGCTGTCGTGTGCTCTTTGAGGTCCTCAATTTCATTTAAGGTGGCCATAGACCATCAGTGCCTGTGAGTTCATGCTACTGTACCAGCTACGTCATTGATCGACTTGCCATTCTCCCACAGCACCAGCTCCACTATTCAGCATAATCTACTTCTCCAGAAGCAAGTCATAATAAGCCGACAAAAAGTGAGGTCATCACTACGAGTACAGAAGGAAAATAAGAACAAAAGATTATTGACATAATCAAGGCGACCTCCTACTAACACTGGAACACAGCTAAACTGATACGCACATGTGTGCCGCAACAGATACAACTTTGCAACGACCCAGACTCCACCACCTTGAATAATGCAAGAAACAAAAATGTATCAGTTAAGAAGTTTCTCTCCCTAAGCACACATCAGAACCTTCAGTTGTCTTTACTCACTAATCTGAACGACATAACTTGCTATAACAATGGAATGCAGAGCACCAGATCAATGATGTGTGGTACTATATTTGGGGCTCTATTTATTTGCATCCAAGAAAGCAACAAGAATATCATTGGCACTTTCTAGCATCTTCACCTTCATCATGGATATCTATAAGCTTGTTTGATATTTCGTTAAACTAAGCAGCATTAAAGAAATCAATCAAGTTTATACTAACCTATGACTGCTTTGACCTATGACAGTAACATGCATCTACGCATTTTTCTAAATTTTGCAAGAATTAATCTGAATGAAAACTAATTCAACACATTTTTTTTTGTTGCAAAATGTTCCACTATAAAAACAATTAATCAGTAAAGGATGGAAAAGAGCATTTGGATTGTAAAGCAGGAACACTGATTGTGGCAATCACAAGGGACATCGTATAACTATCTATGCACCACCTTTTTTTGATTGATTTCAGAACCCCACAAAAATAACAACAGTCGACCAGAAAATATTGATACCAGAATCTATGCTAAATAAAATTCAGATTGCCAAATACCCTGAGTGTAAAAAATGGCCATTAGAAGCATTACTCAAATAAACACAAAATTATTTGTGTCTCTGTGACCAAAACATCTGAAGAAGTCAACCCCACATTAGTGAAATCTACATATGATTCTAGAAACGACCAGGGAAGCAACCAAAATATATCACATCATTAATAGAACAGATCAATTCGTTTTATCAGGTAGTTATATCCAAGAAACAATTAGGCCAGGTTACAATGTCAGGTCACCTTTGAGTGTAACTTTGCCTCTGTGGGTGTCACCTTCTGCAGCAACCTCTGTGGGTGTCACCTTCTGCAGCAAGAACACAGGAGAGAGAGAGAGAGGGAGAGAGAGAGAGAATTACAGATCAATAATTTTAAAGCCTGTACAACAGGGAAAACAGTGAAGAATATATTCAGGACACGGCCATTTACAGATCAACATCCATTTTCTGGGAGTCAAATTATATAATTTAATAGCACATCAAGTTCAACTGTTTCTCTAGAAGAAGTATGGCTTAATTAGGAAGAGCAGGTGAACGAAAATATTTATGACCCTACCCCAAAGAGTGCTCCAACATTATGATGTCCAAAGCTGAAACATTGTACGGCTAAAAAAAATTAACTCTTTGCAATGTCCCTCAATTAAAAAAATTTAGTCCTTCACTGAAGCAAAAGTAAAGCAAAATCTCATTGAGAAAAGTATTTTCTATTCCAACTCTTTTTCTCACTAGCCTATTAAGCAAAAGTAAACTGAGAAGATGAAAAGTTACCATTGAAACAACGAATGATCACTCCAGTCAGGTCTTCCCTCATGCAGTCACAATCACTCCAGTCAGGTCTTTCACATATCGGATTCTGAAAATCAGATCAGCATCTGAAAAGTAAAACTAATTGTTGGAGTGTTGACAGCCCATGTATAAAGGCCCATCTAGAGGCCCATGTATAGGAACTATGTATTCACCCTTTTTAGGGTTTGAGAATCAATTGGACAGTTTTACTCTCAAGCATGGTATCACAGCCAAGTTTTTCTCTTCCTCGCTCCCTACTCTAGCCGCCGCCGCCGCGCCGCCCATGGCCGGCCGCTGGCCGCCGGCGAGCTCGCCACCCTTCTCCACTTCTTTCCACTCTTCCTTTCCCTCCCTCCCTCTCCTCTACGGGGCTGCCTTGGCCGCCGCCGCCGCGCCGGATCTGGGCGCCGCGGGCGCGCCGGGGCAGGCCGCCGCGCCGCCGCCTCCGGGTGCGCGAGCAGCCGCCGCGCCGGGGCAGGCCGCCGCGCCGCCGCCTCCCCTCGGGGTCGCGCGCGGGGCTGGGTCTTCGGGCGCCGCGGGCGGGCTGGCTGTGGCTGCCGCCACGGGCCTCTCGCAGGCCGTCCCCGCGCTGCAGGCCGCGCTGGATGCCCTGGGCCCTTCGCAGGCTGCCCACGCGCTGCAGGCCGCGTCGGACGCCATGGGCTCTTCGCAGGATGCCCCCGTGCTGCAGGCCGTCTCTGTCCTGGGCCATGCCACCACTGCCTTGGGCCAGGCCGCCTCTGCCCTGGGCCAGACTGCCTCTGCCCCGGGCCATTCTACACCAGCCTCCGACACGTGGGCCCCCACTGTGACACTGCTGCCGGGTCCCACGTCCTCCTCCGCCTTCGCTTGGATGGGCGTCCCGCCGGGCTTTACTTACGCCGGCCTGGGCATGCCCCGGATCTCGTCAACGCCCCTCCACCGACTTACTCCGCGCCACCACCCCCCGTCGTCGTGCTGCTGCCCGGGGGTGCTGCCGCCGCGGGCCACGTCGCGCTGCCACCCCCCACCGGTGCGCCGGCGCGTGCTGCCGCAGGTATGCGGGCCGCGCCGTCGCTGCCGGACCTCGGCGTCGCGGGCGCGCGTGCTGCCGCAGGTGTGCGGGCCGCGTCGCCACCGCCGAACCTCGGCATCGCGGGCGCGAGTGCTGCTGCAGGTGTGCGGGCCGCGTCGCGGCCGCGCGTGCTGCCGCAGGTGTGCGGGCCGCGCCGCCGCTGCCGTCTTCGTCCTCTGTGTTCACTCGGATGGGCGTCCCGCCGGGTTTCACCTACGCCGGCTTGGGCATGCCACCGGGAGCTTCTGGGCATGCCGCCGGGTTTCACCTACGCCGGCTTGGGCATGCCACCGGGAGCTTCTGGGCATGCCGCCGAGTTTCACCTACGCCGGCTTGGGCATGCCACCGGGTTTCCCCCATCCCGCTTTGTGCTGCCACGACGGAGGCTGGCCTCCTTGTTCGTGCGCTGATGTGGGGGTGGTGTGGCTGCGGTGGCAACGCCCTTCTTCTCTGTGCGTCACGACGGCGCTGTTGTTCTGGCCGTGGGCTTGGACGGAGCAGGGGGCATGCCCTTTGCACTGTTTGATCCTCCAGTGCGTCGTCCTATGCAGAATTGGTGGTGCCGAACCACCGGCAAGTTCATGAGGGTGATTGGATCTCAATCGGACTTCGCATCCTGTGGGTTGCCCCGATCCTTCATGTGGCAATGACGGCTCCAGTGAGATTGTAGTGGCTGGTCTGGTCTCGTACCAATTGGCCTTGGGTTCAGATCGAAAGATTTGGTGGTGGTGACGCCTTCGAGCGACACATTCCTTCCTGAAGGCTCCATGGTGGAACCCCGCTCTCCTCAGCTGTATGGAATTTTCTCAGGTGCAAACCTTGCTCCAACATTAATTGGGGTGGATGACGGCGGCGTGTTTGACGTCGTTACCTTCTTGGAGGCGTCAGTCTTGGAATTCCCCTATGGCTAAGGAATTTCGTGTGACTTTGGTCGGGTTTGGTTCTATGTGCATCAGATTCTGCGGTCTCCAGCAGCTATCGGCGATTGACGCCGTTGGTAAAATTCTCTTACCATCTCTTGTGGTGATTGAGAAATCATTGCTTCATGACGTGGTTGAGTGGTCGTCGCTTTAATCATTAGACGTGGATCGTCCTTGGATTGGCAAATGCTCTAGTGCTGTTCTGGCCCCCAATGGTGGAAGAAGGTACATGAGTAGACTTTACTCACAAGGCCACTCAGGAAGAGAGTATAGGCTGCAATATGGAAATGTCCATTTGAATGACACATATTGAGTGATTAGGAGCAATTATGTTAACTGGCCACATGTTTTTTATGGGTTATCTGGTCCACTTCACAACATGAAGGTATCCCGCACCAGAATGCTCCAAGATATACCAAAAACAAACATTCCGAAATATTATTATTTGACAAGCAGGCCGAGCTGTTCGTCTCGTGTAGGAGAAGTTCGCTGCTGACGGCCGAGTTGTGCGCTCTTGCAATAAGAAGTCGAGTTGTTCGTCATGTGCAGTAAGAAGCTCGCTGTCTCGGGCAGATCCTCCACCTAATGCGTGTGGCGGGGATCCCTGTCTCCTCCCCGAAGCTCGCCAAGCACACGCTCGAGGCGCACGTCACCCATGTCCTCGTCGGCAGGCACTGCGGCCGGCGGTCGGCGGGGCGGAGCGGGAGGTAGGGGCTGGTGGTGGGGGTGGCGACGAGCTGGCTGGCGGAGGACAGGCAGCTACTGCTCTTGGCGATGACGAGATGAGAATAAAAGACAAACTACTATTCACGCGAGGCAAAAATGCATTTTGCATCTCCAAATTGGCTTTTCTTATTGGAGTTAGTCTAATGTCATTCTCAAAGTATTTGTCGTTCTGGTAATTCTCTGCGCGAGGTGAAGAATTCCCAACACTCACAAACTCGTCGCCCACAACGGGTCAGTCCGTTGTGCCCTAGGTTGCCAAGACACAAGCAGGGTCCTCCATTTCTCTCGACTGTAACGTTACCATGTGCATTATCATCCACGTGGATCCGCCGCTACAAATACCCATGTGGCGATGGGATCGTTGAGATAGGACATTGTTTGAGTTTCTCTCAAACCGTGAGTTTGTTGCCATCCAGACACCGAAGCACAACACTAAGGGCGTGTTCGTTTCCTTTAGTCCTAAAGTTTAGTCCAGAGAATCTTGCTATTTAAGAGTATTAAATAAAATCTAATTACAAAACCTTTTTACAGATGGGTGCTAATTTACGAGACGAATCTAATGAGCCTAATTAAGCTATGTTTTACTACAGTGATGCTACAGTAACTATCGTCTAATCACAGCTTAATTACCCTCATTACATTCGTCTCGCAAAGTAGTCCAGGTTTCTGTAAAAAGTTTTGTAATTATACCTTATTTAATACTTTTAAATAGCAAAAATTTTAGCTTAAACTTTAATTCTAAACGAAACCAACACGCCCTAATCACTTCTTCGTAACCGAGTGCTTCGCTCTCAATAAATCCGGACTCCTCACAAAAAGAGAGGAGAGAAAAATGAAAAACATCATCTCCCGACATCCTGATTTCTTCTCGCGACAGTGTTGCAACGCCCAAGGCACCTTTTCGAAGGCTTTGACTTCGAAGCAGGTAAACAAGGCAGTCGCGTACCCTGGCCCGCGCTCCCAGCGTCTCGGATACCGACTCCCGCAATAAATGCATGCATGGAAGCTGCTACCGCATCGTGTTGGCATGCCCGCACGTCCCGTCCCGCAACGACTAGCCCGGCGCAGCGCAAGGTCCGGTGGGCAGGAGGGGGAGCCCGCCCGAAGACCATCACGTGAGACCGCGGACCGCGTCTGGGGAAGCGGGATGCCGACCTGGCCAGGCAGACGACGACCAAGCGAGGCGCGGAGCCTGTCGCCGTGCGGCTGAATTCAACGCTAGTACGTCGACGCTGGCCGCTAGGCGCAGGGGCTGCTGCTGCTAGTGGCCACAGCCACGTTCCCATAGCGCGGTGACCGACCGCCTCGGCCCGGTAACGGACGGAGACAGAGCAGGCTCGGCGTTGCGACGACGCCACGGCGGACCACTCGCCTTTGCGTGCGCGCTGGGGGCGCTTGTCTGGTTGTGGCTCGGGACGCGAGCTGCGCAAGAAACGAAGGGTCGGTCGGTCCAACGGTGGACGTTGCGTGGTCTGGGAGACAGAACAAAACAAAGAGACGCAAAGTCAAGGGTGTGTTGGACACTCTTGCATCGGGGCTGGTTGTTTCATCACTCCGGTGCAGTCCCTAAATATTGAGCACATTGTCTGGAACAGGCACTTTTTTTTTTTTGGCATCACCCCTCTTTTTGTTTCTTTTTGTCTCGTCTTCTTTCGCAGAAATTAATTAAATGATCTTATTGTGATATAATGGTCCACGTCGAGCTTGCTCATTGCACATTAAGGAATGTGGATATGATATTGCAAAGAGAAGGGTTATGATATTGAATTGATTTTAGAAAGGCTAGCGGAAGTAGTATGTGCCTAGACACGACCCTTCTACACATATTCAAATTTATGAATCACCTGCAAAACTTAACTTGGCATGGTTATTTTAAAATTCAGTTTTATCTTTGTTTTTGAGAAATCGTTATAAATATTATTTTAGCACACTTCTCAGAAATTATATTCATGAAAACAATTACAAGATTCAGTGTGAATGTTCTTTTTTTATATATGATATAGTTTTAAAAATCATGTCTCATGACCATTATACATTTTTATGTGACCTGAATAAACTCAAGGCTTCTTTAGACATATTAGTCATATATCTTAGACTCCAGGCATCAAACAAAATTTCAAAAATAACACAATTCCTGTGTACTGTGTCAGCACCTTATAATCAATGAACGCCACCTCATTGGTCCTGATGGATGCACACACCGCAGCCTGACTGCCACCCATTAAAAAGCCTCCAAGAACGTCTTTGCCCGCGGCTTCGTCGCTCAGAGAAGCACAACCCTTCGCGCTGCCTCCAAATCTCCTGCGCGCATCTCGTTCCTCTCTTCTTCCTCATCCTCCTACACTGACATTCCAAGAACCATCACATTCCCAGCTTTCTTAACGAGGAGCGAAGATGGAGGTAAGCCAACCAAGAAGCACAGATCTTTTGTTCTCTTCCTTTCGTATCCAAGTTTCCATGGAAACTCAGTCTTGATCTCTTGTTCCACGTCGTGGTCCTGAACAGAGTTCAGTTAGACTATGGCGAGATTTACTTTTGATATCTCATTGTGGATGGATTTGTTATTGATGCGTGCATGGTGGGCGTCTGCTTTGCTTCCTGTGGTGATGCAGCAGAGAGGAAGGCGACGGCACATTCCGGCGTTCGGGGAGTGGAACCAGCAGTGCGAGGAGCTGCCCATCACGCAGTACTTCGAGTCGGCGATGCAGGCCGGTCTCGTCAGGGCCGGGCACTACTACCACGACGCCGCCGGCGAGGCCGTGCTCTTCAGGTCATCCGTCTCGCCGCCGCCGCACAAGCCGGCCAAAAAGGTACCCCATCTACGTACACGCCCGTTAATGTGCCTGCCCAGCCTTTCACTCACAGTGATTGTTGTTTGACCCTTGTTTTGTTTCTGTCTTGGATCCTGATGTGATGGTTGCCATTGACTCGCTCTTGTCAGGTGCGGAGCACGATGGAGAACCAGGCCGGAAGCAGGAGGCAGCAAGGGGCGCTTGTCGCTGGCGGCGGGTCCCACAAGCCGAGGAGGTCCCGGGTCGTTAGGGCCGTTGACGAGGACCTGTACCAGGTCCCGTCCGATCTGCTACGAAAGAAGGGCAAAGGGGTACTAGCTAGCACATCCCTCTTCTCTACTTGAACGCTTCACTTCATGTAGCTGTATGAACTTGTTGACTAACTGGCTCATGCACACTTCGTAGAAAAAATAGCAAAAGGTCATTGTGCATGTTTCTCCATATATTTGGCAGTCAAGAGATGAAATCTGAGTAGAGTAGGGAAACTGTCAACGTAAACACAACAGTCCTGTTTCCGCGTTTAGCACATCTTCGTAGTTTCAGAGGTCAGTTCAAAGAATGAGCACATTGAGCAGGAGCACTGCTTCGACATGGTTACATTTTTTTAACTATATTTTTCTTTGTTTCTCGACTTGTTTTTTTTTAATGTGTCGAGACATAGAAAGTTGACTTCTAAGCTCATTGTATTTCTTCTTCGTCGTCTTTCCAGAGGAAGCATGTGAGGAGCTTGTGGATGGGCTGCGTGGGGCTCAACTGCGTAGCCTGAAGTGAAGATTGTGCAGTGGCCATTGAGGCCATCCAGCTAGGTGGCATTCGCTTCTGTCGTGTAGTCAAGTAGACTTTTCTGCCCCTCTTTGCTTATGGAGACGACCGGATCACCACACCGGCGACATGAGCCTTTTGTGCCGCCATGCTCTTGTTTCGTTTTACACAAGGTGGCACGTCTGTACTGCGCTTTGTGAAGAACGGAACAGCTAGCATGTGGTGCGTCCTGGATGCTATACATATGTATATTACCTGCTGAAATGTGGTGTTGGGTGATCGGTTCATGTCTACATGGATGTATGCGGAGCTTCTTGCATATCCTGGTACCATTTCTCCATTTATCCACTGATCTCTACCAGACAAAGCGCAGACGAACACACATCTATCGTCAGCCATCAACACAACTGACAACTCAATCCACTCGTTTACATGCCATAGCTAGCTAGCCGTCGGTGGCCACCACAATCACACGGACCTTTGTCTATATCAAAGCACATGTCGGCGTTTTTAAACTAATCATGCGAACCATATATTTTGGAACCGAAACCTATTCCAAGAACTTACAAAATTTAATTTAATGAATACTTTTTATTTGAGAATTATAAAAATAATATCTAAGTCTATGAAATTACATAAAAATAAGTGTAACAATTTGATGAAAAAATAAGTCTATGAAATTACTTGTTATTCCTGAAAACAACTGTTTGGTTTGAGGAATGATCTCCTCTAGGATTGGTTGGTCCATAGCACTGGAGTATTCTCCATCTTGTTTGGTTTGAGGAATCAGGAATGGTATGGTCTGTAACAACTGGATGAAAAATTATAGTATATAATACTTCATCCGGATGAAATTTGATGGCACTGGAACAGTTCATGTAGATAAAATGAAATGCATGTTTTGTCTTAATGATAACAAAATACATCCGAGAGGGAGCTTGTCAGAGACATAGCCTCAAACTCTTGCAAGATAGCCTTCCACTATGTTTATGGCAGAAGAGTACTATGGATGTTTATTGCAAGAGTACTATTCCCATGCACCTATTTGGGTTTGCCGGTCTCCAACAAAAAGCTAAGAAAATCTGATTTATTGCCTTGGATAGAGAAGATTGGTGATAAGCTTCCGAGTTGGAAAGCATCCCTCATGAACATGGCTGGTCGGGTTACTTAGGTTCGGTTTGTTCTTTCGGCTAATCCCATCTATGTTCTCATTGCACTCAACGTGCCAAAATGGTTTATTCGAGCAGTCGACAAAATAAGATGAGCTTTCCTTTGGAAAGGACACAAACAAGTTAATGGTGGTTCTTGTCTACTCTCTTGAAAAAGGTTTGCATGCCACTCGAGCTTGGAGGTCTGGGGGTTCTTAACCTTGAAATCATGGGATGGGCCTTGCAAATTCGTTGGTTGTGGTTCAAAAAAACTGACTTGAATAGGCCATGGAGGGGGCTGGATATTCCTATACATGCCAATGCAATGCCTTTGTTTTCTATTGCCTTGATGACACATATTGGCAGCGGTACAAACACTCTCTTTTGGACGGACAAATGGCTTTTTGGATGCATTCTTTCGGAGCTTGCCCCTACCGTGGTGACCCGTGTCCCTTCAAGGATTGCACAGCAGCACACGGTGACAGAGGCCTTGCTCGATCATGGTTGGCCTACTGACATCAATGGAGGTCTATCTTTGATTAGCCTTTTTGAATGCTTCCAGCTGTGGGATATCATACATGATGTGGTTCTAATTCAGGAGGAAGACAGCCACATTTGGAGATTTAATACATCAGGGTAATTCACCTCTAAATCAGCATATCGTGCTTTTTTTCAATGGTAAGATTCTGTTCGAACCATGGAAGCGGCTGTAGCACCCCACCTCGAATTAATGAGGGGTTTGGCTAACCAGGATCATAGTTTATGCTTCGCTCTACTAAAGCTTTGTTTTGCTTTTGCAGATTTTACCCTCTGGTCTGCTCAAGATCAAGTGAACTCCTTTCTTGGTAACTTTTCTCAGAAGGAGTGGGTCGACAGATCTCGAAGGGGGATTGGTTTTAGGATTAACAGGGTATACCAAGGCTTGGGTGTTTTTCAGCCTGAATATCCTTGTCCTGAGGACGTTTCATCTGGTGACGAAGCTTCTCTCGTAACCAGTGGTCCTTATTTCAGCCTTTCAGCTTCTTCGACCGTTGAGATAGGCTCTTCGACAGTTTGCGATAGTACGCCGGAAATCAATTCTGCTCCTAAGAATGTCGAGACATATTCTACGATCTTCGAAGAGCCGTCTCCTGCTGCTGCCCCGAATTTCGCTCCTTCGATTGAAGCGTATGATGCTTCTCGTGGCGTTCCTTCTGTCGACCCTTCTGAGGGCCTACGAAGTGGTTCCCTTGTTGTTCCGGATGTATCAGCCAATGTTATTTCTGGAGAGGTTGCCGGTTCCGGGGTTTCTTGCAAACTTCCCTTTGCGACCTCTGTGGCTACTTGCTCTGGTGTGAAGAGCAATTTTTCTCGCCCGAAGAAGGCTTCATTTCTTGGTTTCCTTGGTAAGCGCAAGTTTGAGAAATTTGCGTCTGCGGACGTCTTGCATGATTTGCTCGAAGCTGCTATTCAATCTTTGTATTCCGAAGCGCCTTTGAATGATGTTGTGTTGCAGTCTTCGCAGTCTTTTGTCCATGCTGCTTGTTCCCATGGTACGCTTTCTCTCTTTTTTTATTTTTGTTTTTGAAAGAGGATTTCTCGTTTGTATTTATCTTCGTTTGTCATCTTTTCTTAGGACCTTCGAGTACTGAAGCTGGCGAAATAGACATTCATTCTATGTTGTCTTCGTTGAACATGGACCTCCAAGGGGCAGATTCTCTTTACTCTGTTGCCCAAAAGCTGCGATTCTCTTTACTCTTTAGTCTTTCGAATTTTTCTGGCGAAGCCCTCTTTCATTCTTTGATCGCTTTGCAGATCAAGGTTTGTTTGAGGATTCCTACATGTTTTTTGCTTGTGCACAATGCTTCATGCCTTTATTTGTCCTGACGTCCCCTTTCTCTCTCTTTTTTATATTATTGCAGTCTATGGCGCTTTCTCATGCTTGTGCCCGTCAAAGCCAACATTTTGCTAATGGTCCTTCTAGGATATCGGCTCTCGAAGCTTCTCTTGCTGTGAAAGAGGAGTCTTTGAAGGCTTCGTCCTCAACTGTTTCTCTTTTGGAGCGTGAGACTGAGGTTCTTCGTTGCTCTACATTGGGTCAAGAGGAATATTTGGCTTTTCTTGAGAAAACACTTCGTGACAAGAAAGTGATGTTGGAGAAAGAGAACCTTTTCCACACTTTTCTTTCATCTCGTTTATCTGACCTGTCGCAATCGAAGGCCTCATTCCTTGATAGTAGCTTTGCTGAATCTCTTCGCCTCTGCGATCTCTTGAAAGAGTTATTTCAAGCTGTTGGAGCGAAGCATGATAATCTCTCTTAGGACGCCTCTCCGGACAGCGTGAAGGAATGGCTAAATGTCAATGTGAAAGGTCTTGTCGAAGTCTGCCAGAGTTACTCCTATGATGCCGTGATACTCATGATCAGGGATGTTCTTCATAGCTTTGCTTGCGAAGGCAGTGATGCTAATGGTCGTATTATAACCTGTCTTTTCAACGAAGCCTTTTTCTCCCAATCATGACTTTGGCATTGTTGAAGCTAAGTGCCTTAGCCAGATCAACAATCATTGGTGGAATAGGGTAAAATCCCTTTCTCCTAGTTCCTTCGAAGGATCTTCCTGAAGATTTTAGCGGTCTAGGCTGTGTCCTTTGTACATGTGTGATTATACGCTGTTGGAGATGATGTCGAAGGCTCCTTGATCCATGCGAAGGGTAAAAGTTATAATGCGAAGGTAGTGGAGGAAGCTGCGAAGGCTGATGAGCAATGGCAAGGCTAAGCCTACTACGAGGAGGCGTAACAGAATTGACTAATGGCATAACTGTAATAATGATCTCTCCTCCCCCTATAAATATGGAGGGAGGAGACCCTGTAATGACATCTGTTTTTCGGACCGCGAGCCAAAGACACCTCATTCACTCCGTCTACTTTTCTCTGTCATTCTCTAACCCCTTCGCCCAGCATCGCGGACGATTGAGGGCTTCGGAGTTACGCATAACGAAAGACCCAAGGAACAGCCTAGGCAGGAGAACCTAATACCAAGGACACTAACATTTCAGAAGGGCTTCGCCAAGGAGCCGGAGATAGGCGAGGAGCCAAGAGGGCTTCGCGAGGCGATCTTCAGACGCCAAGACACGCGAAGGGCTTTGCAACGGCCTAACACACTCACACAACCTGTTGGAGGGCTTCCCTGAGTCCAACCGAGACCTTCGATACCTCAACATACGTTTAGATGGTTTTCGCAGTATCTTGTGGGATACTCTTTTTGTTGCGAATCAGACGCTGTGTTATGAACCTTTGTTATCTTTTTCGTATCAAATATCTTTTCTTTCTCTACGATGACTTCGAACTCTGCTTAGAGCTTTCGGAATTTCGTAGCCGTAGTTTGTTAACTGTTCCTTTCTGCGTTGTTAACGCCTTCGTTCCCTCAAATCGGTGTTTTGTTAACCGAACTGCTCGATGTATGTGTCTCTTGGTAACTTCTGGTCCTCTTGCTTCGTTATATCCTTCATCACCTCTGTGCCCTTCGGCATTGCTTGACCCTTCGCTGGTATTGGATCGCAGCCTTCTTCCCCAACAGGATGTAAACTTTCCCAGTATGCGGTAGTGAAAACTTTATGGGCTGCCATAGTCAAGTTATCTTGATTATTGGCTCAGGTGTTTTTCCTACCAAAAACTTTCAGCTCCATCAAACCAAATTTGTTATGAAACAAAAGTTCAATGTGGATCAACATGTTTGTTACTTTTTTCATCTTGTGTTCTAACTAAATTGAAATTTCCTCCTAAATGGGTTGGGCCATCCCACTCGCCACCGATCTGCAGCAAACACAAAGGCCATGGAATAGCACCAGCAGCAGCTCGTTTTCTTGATGGCAAGGTCAATCGGATTCAAGGATCTATGCCTGGACAATCGCCGGTGGTGACAGATGGCGGCAACAACGCAGGAAGCGCTGCCTCCTGTTTTCTCCATGCACGATCAATGGGGAGTTACGGTAGGAGTAGGGAACATGGGGGAAGAGGAGTCCAGTGCCAATTGCCGTTTTCTCTCCCTCATTTGGACTTGTTTACTACCCAATTAACTCACTAATTAATCCCATAACAAAAATTAAAATATTGGAAAAAGTCCAAATTACTCCCCTCAAGTATAGTCAAAGTCTACATAATCCCCTAAACTATTTTTAGGTTTATTTCACCCCCTAAACTATGTTACTTGGTTTAATTTACCCCCTAATACAACTTGTCTTTTTTTCTCCATGATTAGGTTCAAAATTTGCAAGATGATAGTAGACATCGTAACTCATGTAATAAAAAATAAAATAATTATGTATCATTATTTTGATGGGTCGAGATATTAAATAATTAAGTAATCCTTGGGATACAATATTATATTGAAAATGACGACAAAAAAGTCATGATATATTTTTCTGACATACATTGTGATATTCACTACATCCATGCAAAATTTAAATTAAAATTCAATTTCTGCATGGAGAAATAAATTAAAAGACAAATTCTATTAAAGGGTGAATTGAACCAAGTGAGACATAGTTTAGGGGGTAAAATGAGCCAAAAGATAGTTTAAGGGGTTTTGTGGACTTTGGTTATACTTGAGGGGAGTAATTTGGACTTTTTCCTAAAATATTTATGTTTTTTCCTGGATGTTACAATGACCAAGAAAAAAAAAACGAAGCCTAGGAATTCTAGAATTGGAACCTTAAATATTTAACAAGTTATGTAAAAGCAGCGATCCAAAAGGTCGAAATGTAGTTTATAGTCTGACAAACACAGTATATTGTAGCAGTACAAGAGAGGAAATCAGTAAAGGAGCACCCACAAGCTAAACAACTGGAGTAAAGTATTAGTAACCAACCCATTGCTACTAAGAATAAAAACAAATGATCAATATTTATACAAATCGAGGCAGATCAAATCAAAAAAAAAAAAAAGAGAAGAAGATACCCAGCTTAGCAAGACATTAGCAAAAGTTTCAATATCAATACCGTTTAATACTTGATTCTTTGAATGATCCACTTCTCTCAACATAATATGCATATTTCAAGACATCAACAAAAGTTTATATGGCAAAAAGAAGAATAATGCTCGTCTGAGTCCTATAACAATTCTGTACCTGCATAATTAAAATAGTGTAAAATCAGAGATAGCCATGTGTCAACAGAATGTTAACAAAATAGAACTCTTTTGTTTCTCGAATATGCAAGAGAGCTGTGCATCATTTGATTAAGAGAGTTGTAAAGTACAACACACACCACACCCTCTTTGTTTTTCAGTATACGTTCGCGCCATGGCAAAATACACCAACTCGGCCAACAAGAAGCCGTGCCAGCTCCCGAGCCCCAGCAAGGCACCATAGGTGCCCTTCCTCCTCGATGCTTGCTAGCATCCTTTGAGCACTAGGCCCGATCAAAGACACAATCATTTCACTGCTTCCATATTGTCCAAGAACCGAGGAACACCAAAGAATTGACCCCTCTACTGAAAGTGCTATGCTCTAGCCTGTCTGTCTTAATCCACCACTCACCAAAGGATGTTTCCTCTGATTGCCGGGCTAACAGTACATCATAGACCACTTGAAGTCAAGAATTGGTCAATTTCATGTGGGTCTAGGGTGATAAAAAGGATGGGATATATTTGGACAACTTAGGCCTTTAACAAAGTAGTCAGAGACAAATGGCAATGTCCTATGTGGCAGGCCAAAGAATAAGCTCCAATGTCCTCATGCAAATGCGCCAGCTACATTTTAGGCTCAATTCGCTGCCTAGAGCTATTTGGCCAGATATCTACCGGAAACTATGAACTGTGCTATTCATTCATCCATATGGCCATAATGTATGTCCTATACAGCCAACAAACATTCGCCATAATAGTTCAACCAAATTATAGCTAGGTGGAACAAAAAAATATATATGCTTTGATGATTACTAGAAATTAGCACCAGTCATAACTAGGCATATTTAGCCAATAATAGTGTCCTGGTACTACTCATATGAAGTATATATAACTCTGAGAGTAAGCTGCAACATCAGTAAATGTTTTCGATTGGTGAGGGCAATAATGGATCAAGTATAACATGGGCAATGGGTTTGTCGCCTAACAAAGGACTGAACAAACATTTTTTTTTTAATTCATGAGTGATTACTATTGAACCTGAAAGAAAAACATGCAAATAACGAGAAGTTACATGCATGAAGATGTAGGACATACCTCACTGCTGTAAGAAAACTCTTGCAATAAACCTTCAAAACCAAATTAAGTAGGGGACGTACCATTCCAATATTAGTAATATGCAGCTCCCTTGAAATACACCCATTCCATTCCAATAGTATCCGTGTTCCATGACATATGTAGTTTACAATAGACAGAATGAGAGCACGGTAGCTGGCACCAATATCAGTACTAAACAATTGTGGATATCCAAATTTCCATAATACCAGCCTGATTGCAGAATTGACAAATGAAGAAACTGAATAGACACCTGCTCAGTCACATGTGCTAATTACGTAGGGGATATACCGCTCCAATCTCAGTAACATACAGCTCTCCCCCCAAATACACCCACTTGATTTCAATATTATCAACATTAAATGATGTACGCGGTTTACAGTAGAGAAAAATAAGGGAGAAATATCCAGTGAACTTCAATAATAACTATGTTCAAACGGTAATTGCCTTCCAAAAACGTCCATGTTGGCATAGTAATTGCACGAAGTTTACTAGGAACTAGATGGAACCCTGGGGCAATTGTCGTGGCTGCACACAACAAGATGGAAGCAAACTCATCCTAGAGGAAAAGGAACTTAGATTACAAATGAAAGCTATTCAATAAGAAAGATGGGGAAACAATGTGACCAAAGTCCCTAGAGATATGTGGAGTCACTGTTGCAGATCGTCACTAAAACATATGTGTTTCTAGTTCCTCTGTTGTTGAACTTACTTAACTCTGTGCTAACATAACATGTTTTTTGCTACCCTCAGTTTTTGACACCTACATTAATGAAAAAAGAACTGTTGGGGAACTCCCCCACAGTTTTGCGTCAAAATAGGAAGAGGGAAAACTACAAATAACGCCCTAAACTTTGGTTCCATCTTCAAATTTCACCCTCATC
Source organism: Eragrostis curvula (assembly GCA_007726485.1). NCBI lineage: Eukaryota > Viridiplantae > Streptophyta > Magnoliopsida > Poales > Poaceae > Eragrostis > Eragrostis curvula. Next base: position 26,527,940 of record CM017444.1, on the reverse strand, counting down.
TATCAAAACCTGACAAAACCCTGACTTCTTTATGTTAACCTTCAGCTTCTTGAATATATTAGGACATATGTTTCCCTCCAATTCTCTGCTTTAGTCCTATTTTCCTGAATTCTGACAGTGACCCTACACCTGATTGCCTCAAGCATGGAAATAATAGGTAAAAATCTAGACTTTATGATAGTATTGTTGAAAGGTTCGCACATATTATTGTCCACGGAATCACAATAAGAGCCTAACTCAAAAAATGCCCTGCTCCAGTGGGCCGGGTCTGTCTTCATCAAGTCCTTAGCACCATCAACAGTTATTTGTGCAAGCTTGGCTTTATAATAATTGAACAGAGTTCCGGTGGAATCCTTTGCACACTCCCAAAACCTTTTTTTGTAATTTATGGTCTCTATATTTCTTCCTCCAGTTAGCATATATGTGACTAGCACACATCCTATGCTCTGCCTGAGGCAAGAACTTTTCAATTGCATTAAAAACACGAAATGAATAAATTCACAAGAATGAAATATTGAATGTAAAGTACCACCTACAATACCAAGTGTAGCATTTTACCTTTTGTTGGTCAGATATGAAGACCCATCCGACTCCTTGTCCTCCCATTCCTAGATCTTTTAGCAATAACCCAACAAACCACTCCCAAGACTGAAACGTTTCTTTCTTGACCACAGCCCAAGCTATCGGATACATTTGGTTGTTTGAATCCCTGCCTATGGCACATAATAACTTGCCATTCAATGCCCCCTTGAAGAAACAACCATCAAGTTCAATCACTCTCCTGCAGCCCTGCAAAAACCCTTGCTTGCAGGCTGCAAAGCAAACATTTTGTTTGTGAGGATCTAATGCCACTGCTGCAATACTGCCTGGACTGCTTCTAAGAAGCTCTGCTTGGTAATCAAATACCTTGGAATATTGCTCTCTTCTCGAATCAAGCAAATTCTGCAGCACTATATTCTTGGCTCTGTTGCACTTGGAGAGTGTAACATCAGCCAATAAATCTTTGAGCACTGCATCCTGTAAGAGTCGTACTTGCCACGTTGGGTTGGCCCTAATTGTGTCTTCATAATGCTTGGCAATAACATTAGCTGTCACTAACTTGTTATCCCTCCTCGGTCGGCAACAATGCTCATCTACATGAGTCTGAATTTGTAACCAGTCACATTTGCTGGTCTTAGAACCATAGATCATCCAAGGGCATCCTTTCCATGAACACTTGGCCCTAAGCTTATCATTCTCCTCCTTTGGGAATATGAGATGATGATTTTTCTTGATCCCATACTTTATCCGAGCCTTCTTCATCTGCTCCTTGCCCCTAAATGTCAGCCCAATAGAAAATATTGGAATTTCTGATTTCGAGTCATGCATGGGCCACTTGATCTTACGTACTTCTGATAAATTCACTGCCATCCTCATCACTGACCTCTTCATAGGAGTAGTCCTCACTGGAATTATAATATGGAGTATTATAACCTTCATCCAAATTTCAGTTTCTGGAAGAACAACCGGTTTAGTATCTTAAACATCTGATCCTAGCATCTTCTTCCGCATTTTCATTTTGTACTCGTTCGCAAACTTCATAAGCTCTTCTGCCTCTTCATCCTCCGGTGAGCTGTTGTCACTGTCCGCAATGTAGTCGCTATCACTATCATCTTTGTCTACATCTGATTCATGTCCTTCTTTGCCTTCCTCCGCCAATCCAGCTTTGTTTTCCTTCTCGTTTCCTTCTGAACTAGTCAACATTATCACTTCAACATAAATGTCTACCTCCCCACCATCTGTAATGCACTGACATATGTATTTGCAAGTGTCGTCGTCATGCAACAATCTCAGATCAGAACTCAAATTTGAACCAACAACCAGTGAAGACGTATTGGATCTGATATCTGAACATGCTCTTTTAGGCATGATAGTATCACATTCAGAGAGACCTCATTCCTCTCAACTTCAAATGAAGCGATATCTCCGCCAATATAATGCAATTTGCTCTCAGCATTGAAGAATTCACCGTTGTAATGAAATGTGATTCGTAATTTGCCTCTATGGTCCATCACCACCTCAAATCCCTGCACCTACAGTCCAAAGATAATCATGGAATGGTTACCCGTGCCTCATATAGATACATACGTGCAATGTGTTTCATGGATACTAGTAGACAAAGTACTACTGTCAGGAGAAAACACCCACAATATACTTGTTTGACAAAAGCAGACCAGATTGCTACACAAATTGATTATTTTGGCAAACAGAATATACATCAAATCCGAACCTATCTATATGCAGTAATGAGCACCCAGATCGAACCCTTGGACAAGAACTGACCACCAGAAACCCAAGCCCTTCATCGATCTTTAGCCTCTGGATAAGCCAGCTCTAATTCACAAATTAAGCCAACCCAATCTATCAAATCGGCACACAAATGGGGGCGAACTCACCTGTAACGTTCGGAGCAGCAGATCGTTCTCCTCTTTCTTCGATCACCTGGGCATGGCCACCATCGTCAAGGGAAGGGAGAGATGATGAAGAACGAAGGCGGCGTGGCAACTGACGTGAAATATGGGCGCTAATTATGGGGCAATCACGTTCTGTCCGACGGTGGACTCTAAGGCCCAAAACCGCTTTTGACATAGGCCATGTCAGCAAACCGGGTTTCAATTCATCTTTGGGTGATAAATAAATGGTTTGGCAAAGACATGGGTGTTAAGTATACTGTTCGATAGATGGGGTGGAATTTGAAGATCGAGCCAAAGTTTAAGGCGTTATTTGTAGTTTTCCCAATCAAACCCATTCAAATAAGGTCTAGGATCTTGTCGTTACCATGACCCCGGGTACCCTCAAGTCCAAAGGGCCGAGTAACCTGACAAGGGTAGTCGGACCAGCCCAGAAGAAACCGAGTAGCCCACGATACAAGATGGAAGGTTCTACTACTCGGCTGGATGTAGGAAAGGCTTCTTGCCTTGTACTCAAAGTTTAAGGCGTTATTTGTAGTTTTCCCAATCAAACCCATTCAAATAAGGTCTAGGATCTGTCACTAACAACTGACCTACTACCATTTTAACAAGTACAAATTGTGCCAAACAGGGCCGAAGTGTTCTAACAAAAATAATGTGGTACAGAGATGAATAATGTTTGTATATTATGGGCTTGTTTGGATGTTGCCTGGGCCCGGCAATGCACCTCGGCCACACTCCTCGAAAATGAGCGACCAGACTTGCTTGCAATCCAAAATAAAACTTGAAGTTGTAGTTTTGGACATACCATTACAATAGCAATATCATTCATCTCTCACTTCATTGAGAGATCCACTTCTCTCAACTATGTAATTCCAAGACATTAGCAAGAAGTAGATATCATTCCTCAGTATTGTCCATCCGAGTTCCTATAAGAGAGCAAAGTTTGTACCTGCAGAAAGTTTTACCAGCATAAATACGAGATTGCCAAAAACAAAAAATTAGCACAGTACACAAAGGTGTAGAAACCACTAACTCCTCCATCTCAACAGAATTACATAGTTTAAACAGGGGCACAAGAAGCGTGCAGCATGCTACTTCAAACTCCTTGCCATCAAGTATAACGCTCAAAGTAAAGTCCTAAAAATGCCCGCTTTCTGTGTGTTGAGCGTGCACATGATATGAGGAGATTAAGAGGTTTAAACAAACTGTAACAAAAGTTGCCGTGTGACGAGCAGCGGGATGGTGAGGCCTCAGAGTAGCCATGCAAAAGTTGCTGCAAATAATTAAAAAATGAGCAACATGAATGTCAATGTGTGAAAACTGTAATATCAATTATTTTGAAACTGAGGATCTGAAGAAAGCATTACTGTGAACAGAAGAATTATCTCAAAAAATAAATAAAATAACAGAGCGTTCCAATCTCAAATCATGATGAGGTAACATACAAAAATCAGAAATAGTGACACTTTGCCGTAGTAAGCACACCATGTGAAGATAGTGTCTGCTTTTCATGTCCCTTGTTAAATTTGATGATACAGATACAAATGGTAATAAAAGTGTAGTGATTAAATAACAAAGAACCCATATGTGCACAAAATAATATATATGTATGTCTGCGCAAGTATAGATATAGCCAAATTTCACTGCGAAGACAGATAGGAGAAACAACCAGTATACAAAAGGAAAATTTTAATTCTCTTCACTCCCTTACATTGCCTTGAGGAAATTTCAGGCAACCATCCAGTATCAAAATTTGTTACACCCGGTTCAAAGAAAATAACCGAATGTACTTTACATGTATGCCAGGATCAGTTAACCATACATGTGACCGACAAATAGTGAAATATCATTATTACAAGCCAAAGGAAACGTTAAATATTCGATACATAAGGACCCGTAGATCTAAAAGAAAATTACAAATACAGCAATAAAATGAAGGGTGTCTTTCATCTCCACACTTCCATCTCCACAAGCGTTGTCCTGGGGAGCGCCAGCCTAGTACGAAGCGTCCGGATCGAAGTCATCGTCATTGTACTCCGCTTCTCCTCCATCGTCTTAGCAGCAATATATGACAAAAAGAGGGTAATAGCTCACGTGAGTACATAAAGTACTCAGCAAGTGTGGGAAAGGATAACATGTTGGCTATAAGCAAGAAAAGGCTTGACTCGGGTTTACTGCACTATGCAAGACAAACAACCTAAACTCAAAGCATCCTAATTACTAGGTGTCATCTCTCCAACAGACCGAACCAACAAGGAAAACTCATCGGATTCCCAATCCGACTACCGACTCACCAGGTTCCCACCACCTGGCTACTAACGAACCAGCCCGCCAAGCCCCCACTAATCATGAATAAGTCCAGGCCGCTTTTAACCGTGAGCACGGCTGTCATGACAGTTTGTATCTCTGCAGAGTTTGCGCACGTTCCCCATGAGTCGTGTTTCCCGTTTTGCTTCACACTTCCGGGGTGTGCAGCCAGGGTCACACTACAAGGCCTTTCCAAGGCTCCTCTCAACCTGTTGACACCCGCTAAGGTTCCACCGCTAACAGCATATGGAGTCTATTTTACCTCCGCTGCAGAAGCCCCCTCTTGCGCCACTAGACCGCCGGATGGTGTGTACAGAGAAGAAGAGGATATCCAAGTAATTAGCCAGGCTGTACCCACATATGTCTCATGGCTGCGCTGTTAAGCCGGGTTACATGCTCCATGAACCGGTCCTTAGAACCTACGGCAGGCACTAGCACAAACCGAAATCTTGTGCACGATGGCACCAGACCAAACATCCCAGCCTGCCAAGGTTCCCTAGTCTCCAAGTCTCTAAAAACAATTATCATCCCATGAATTAAGTTCAGTATACATCAGTTCAATTAAGGTAACCCATGAACCAACCGGACAGCACTAGCAATAAGCTACCCAGACCTATGTACTACTCATCAACGGCTTCAAGGAATAATAAGGAAATAACTAGTTAACCATAACATAGGATTCCAATTTAGACATGCATGCAAAAATAAGAAACTACACAATCCTAAGATGGGTTCAGTATGGTCAACGGCACTTGCCTGGTTGCTGCTCAAACTCTTCAAAAACCTGATCTTGGAAGTTCAATCCCGGCTCTTGGTCTATTCGCGAAATCATCGTACCGACAAGCAAACAAGAAACATACTGAGAAAACAGAACCAACAGTACAATCAAAATAAAACAAGCATACCACAATAAAGCCTACGTCATAACGGTCGCGTGAGCACAAGAATCGTCCAAATCGGAGTTCGTATGAAAAAGATATAAGTAACTGAAGTTACAAGGTTCTGCTACGGCAATACTCTGTTTTCGTACAAAGAATAGAGCATCTTTGCAACATTGGCAAGAGGTGACGAGCAACAGGGACTAAAATTCAGGGCGCCTTATCTACTAAGCAACATAAAAACGTCTAGTCCTATCTAGTATCCATCCTGGCAAGGCTAACTGATGAGATCGCACACTAGAAAAATAAAAGCTGCTGTCAGCAGCTAACTACGGCCGCGATGCCTGCTACGGTAAACTTGTGGGAGGTCTGAACTTGCATTATGATCTACAAAACCAGAGGCAAGATCGGGGCCAGGTTCTCACCGAGACTTAACAACAATTCACAACGTCGACGGCAAGCCGGCAGTCCTCGTGGTCCGTCAGGAAACAGCCTGCATGGCCCAAGAGGCTACGATCAGCAGGATAAGGAAAGAACTCGACATGCAGTTCGTCGGCGGCAACGGACTAACCTGCGAACGTTTGGACCGGGTTCTCCGGGACGAAAACCTGACGGCGATCGGTTCAGCAAGCTTCAAATGCCCTGCGGTGCCAAAGCTTGGGTCAGCAAAGTTCAACGGCGGCTCGACGCGAGGGAGTACTGATTGGCAGCGACCTACCGTAGACGGCGGCGATATGATTTTCTCCCAGGACGACCAGGGCGCAGGGGAGAGGAAGCAATGCGGCAGGAAAGGAATTGATTGAGATATGGAAGGAGTGGGAGCCATTTCCATAGCAGGAGGACAGGCTCTAATTACAGAATCAATGAGGTTAATTAGCGGCAGCAATGATCACGGCTGTGTTGCCACCATTGCAACGGCCAGAACGTCAGAGAAAGGGTACAACGAGCTGCTGGGACTTTTGGTCGAGTGGCCTGCCTGTTTCCACAAAAACGAATTGCTATCGATTTTAAAATTCATTTGTCACACAATGCAAGCAGACAACATGATGCATGTTGAACCTAGACAAATTTTAGTTAAAGAAAAAATTAAATTGTATTATATTTGAATTATTCGAAAATCTGGGTGCCACAAAATTTAGCATTGTGCTCATTAAAAAGCCAGCCCCAAGCTATATAATATTATCTATAATGGCATGTTGAGAAATTGACTAATAAAACATTTTACATAACTCTATCTCCTTCAAACTCTCCATCTTCACACACACCGCCTAGAAATAGACATTGGTATGTCTTGGGCTAGTGCTGGCCATCATATCATTCCTACACAAACTTTATTATATAGAGGAACTAAAGAGAACCACGACTGTTTTAGGCTGGATACATGTAACGCCCAAGAAAAAATAGTTAAGCCTAATCTTTGTCTTGGGCCTGTTTGTGGGCTAAGTGGGAAAGTAGACTAGGCCTTATTAGAGTCCAAGATGGAGAAGTTAACCCCTAACCCACGTCCTGCCCCTACCAGACGCCGCTCTCATCGATTGTTCTCCATACGGAGAAAACAGGAGCACCGCCGCCTCATCATCTTCTTCCCTAGGGCATGATGATCCCTTCCACCATTGATCTCCTTGGAAGCCTTGGAGGAAGTAAAACTCCACGATCTGCAGCAGGTGTGCAAGGCGTTGAAAAGTAGAGAATGAAAAGGGGTCAGCCCAATTGGAGAAGATCTTTGATGCTCGAAAATTTGTGTTAGGTGGTAGTGCTTCTAATCCTTGATTTGGCGAGTTCTCTTCATCGTCTTCGGTTAAGAGGCAAGTAACGTAGGGGTTGTGGCAAATCGCTATGTCTATATGCATGTTTTGCACCTTTTCTGAATAAAATAGCAAACACAACAGAAATACTATCAATTGCTTTTTTTCTCGCTGAACCATTGGTGATTGATGATTGCTTATTTGATGCATGGAGAATGATTGTCAAACTCATATGCTTGACACTTGGATCAGTTTTATATATGTCGTTAATAATACTTGATGAAGATCTATGTCTTGAACTGGTTGGAATCAGCGGTATCACGCATACTTGTCGTTCATGCATACATGCATATGCATTAATTCATCTGAAGTTTAAAGGCCTGTCATTGCCATCGTGCATGACTAGTACCGGTACATGGAGTTGCATGAGAGGTTGGCATCGTCCGACATAAAACTCTCACTGAAGTTGCATCATGGCATGCATACATTCTTTTTAATCGTCGGAGGATGTTGAATTATCATGGAGATTGTGATATCTTGTATTTGGAGAATTATGGATGGTTGATTCATATCTTATCGTTTAATTGAAAGTGTACCTTTGGTTGTTTATTGCTTCTCATGTTGGCTGCTCATTATTCACTTGTTTTAAAACTAATAAACAACCATGTGTGAGATATGTGTATATTCATAGCCGTTACTTGCTGAGTTTATCTCACCCCTTTCATCTTTCCAGGTGCAAATGAATAAAGCGAGCATGATGGGCATGGGAGTAGCTGACTTGCACGTGCACAGTTGTTTTGTACTTCAGTCATTAAATTAATCATGTTTAAGACTTTGAGTTTGTAATAGTAATGCTTTGACCTTTTGGAGCTTCGATCACCTTGTTGCACGTTGCGTTAGCGTGATGCTTAATAGAGTACTGTTGATGGCTTCTCTCGTTGTCCTTTAAGCATTTCTTTTTGTGTTATATGCTTTGTTTTAGAGTAGGGTGTTACAATACACTTTACCAAATAAGCCTCGAATGCATCTGCACATGGCAAACCAACTAAACTCAAAGAATCACCACACTTAGCCTATCTCCACAGACAAAATGGGAAAGGCTAATATAAACAGAGCGTGCCTCTATTTATTGCAAGGAATCATTGTAAAATCAATAAAGCATATTTTATACCTTGCTTTTGGAACATTTATAGCTTGTGTATCCAGATTTCACTTCAAATAAAAAAACTTTACCTGCAGAATGATAAATCATATGACTAAATATATTTGTAAATCCTAAGATTGGAACAACTTCAGTAGGGAAAGGCACAGCGCAATGAAGTAGCTCTAGTTTTGACATCTCCTTGAAGGCTTCCTGTCAACAAACCTCCTGATAATTTCATAGCCAAAATGAAATAACATGCTGCTAAATATGGCAAAAATATTGTCAAGTTTCTTAACAGGATTGACGGTTTTCCTGCACCATCATAAAAACAAATAGTATCATGTCCAAATGGGAAATTCAATTATCATAAGCGAGCAACCTAACATTTAATAATATGATGCAAAAGAACTTAGCGGACTTCTTCTAAACCAAGCGCATGACAATTATAGGATTTAAACAAAAGAAAATCCAGAGCTGTAAGTCCAGAACCAGCAGCGCCATTTATCCAACATTCAAGGGGGAAAAGAGAAGGAACATTTGAAAAAATCAGCAAAAAATCAAACATTCAGGGCCAGTGACCACACCATTCTCATGGTCCTTGCAGCCTATACGCAGCACTCAACTGCTGCGGCTGCCAATTGATCCCCACCTAGATCGGCTTTTCCAATTCGTTTACCATACGGTCATAGCCTGTGAAGAAGAGTACAAAACAATCAAGATAGCCAAAAAAAAAATGTCAGTAGTCTTTTGCGAATGAAGGCAACCAAAGAAGCAACTTGCAGCCCATCATGATGCAGCATGTTACACTATAGCAGGTACAAGCTTGGCATTTGATACCTAATTACATTTCCAACGAAATGCACATTTTTTAAGAAACATGAGTTGTACTACATTTAGAATACAACAAGCTAATTTCATCAGGTATCAAAATTATGAAATATTGTTATTGTAGTCTGTTGGAAATTGGGAAATAGAATGTTTGGTTTGAATGCAGGGTCTAGCAAATTAACCATGAATAAGATAATAAATATCAAACAAAAAAATCCCAGATACCATAGGTTCTGTTGGTCATGCTAACATTATGCTCTTCAGCCAACAAAACAAAAATATCTACAGCCAAAATTGGAAACAGTTGGGAAAGTACAATTTTTGAGCTCTTCTTATCAACCCTGGAAAGAAAAACATATGAAGAGCTATGTTTTGTAGCCAATAACGTGCAGTTACATGCAAAAAGAGAAATAGAAGGAATTACCTGACTGCAATAAACCTTCAAACCAAATTAAGTATGGTACCATTCTAATATCAGTAATATGCAGCTCTCCCTCCAAATACACCGACTCCATTCCAATAGTATTCATATTCCATGGAATATATAGTTTGCAACAGACAGAATATCAATTGAACTTCCTGATATTCTCATAAGCATCAGATGGTGGATATGCCTTCAAAAACATATTGGCATAGTACTTGCATAAAGTTTAGTTAGAATGAGTAGAAGATTGTCGACGTCAATATCAGACATGCAGGAGAAAGCAAAGACTTGGCATGGCTCAATAATTTTTTTTTCTCGAAAACGCAGGAGATCTGCGTATCTTTGTATTTAAAGAGAGGATAAACGGTCCCGTACAATAGTGCCACCTCACTCCGGACCGAGCTATGAGGGGCAGCTTACATAGAATTATCCGTAATGGCTCACTACGGCATGGCTCAATAATGTCCCACAAGTGAAGCAAATGAATAGACACCTCCTCAATCACAAGTGATATACAGCTCTCCCTTCAAACCCACTTCATCTCAATATTATCCGTACTAAATGATGACAAAAATATGGCAGCAATATCCAGCGACTTCAGTAATAACCATCCATGTTGGGGATAGTAATAGCATAAGTTTCTTTAGAACTAGATTGAACCCCGGGCAATTGTAGTGGCTGCATAGAGCGACATGGAAACAAATGCATCCCAGAGGAAAAGAAGGTGAGATTACAAATGAAAGCAGATCAATAGGACCAAATTCGCTAGAGATCTGTAAAGCAGCAGAATGTTACTCTCAAGTCCTAGATATTTTGATCCAAAGATGTGAGACATAGTGCCTTGCAGAAACAAAGCATGTATATTGATACTGGAATAACAAAAAAAAAACGGATAAGCAAAAAATACACCATCTGTTCACCTCAAAACTGGCATGGCTCAATAATATCCCACAAGTGAAGCAAATGAATAGACACCTCCTCAATCACAAGTGATATACAACTCTCCCTTCAAACCCACTTCATCTCAATTTTATCCATACTAAATGATGACAAAAATATGGCAGCAATATCCAGCGACTTCAGTAATAACCATTCATGTTGGGGATAGTAATAGCATAAGTTTCTTTAGAACTATTGAACCCCAGGCAATTGTAGTGGCTGCATAGAGCGACATGGAAACAAATGCATCCCAGAGAAAAAGAAGGTGAGATTACAAATGAAAGCAGATCAATAGGACCAAATTCACTAGAGATCTGTAAAGCAGCAGAATGTTACTCTCCAGTCCTAGATATTTTGATCCAAAGATGTGAGACATAGTGCCTTGCAGAAACAAAGCATACATTGATACTGGAATAACTGGGGAAAAAAAGGATAAGCCAAAAATACACCATCTGTTCACCTCAAAACATAATGTGGTTGTTCACCTACGTTCGCAATAAGTGACATCAACATTTTGATCTTTGTTGAAAGAGAACCATGCAACTCTAGACACATTGCTCTGGTTTCAACCAAAAAAAAGTATAGTACAATGGACAGATTCAGATCAAGGTTTACCTACGGCTTCGTTATTCTACATGACAACATCGAGTTGCCCTTCATGGAACTTCAGGTTGGTAAAATCTGTGACACTTCAAGCTGCATTCTCACAATTCAGTAATCTGGAAATGAGAGAGTAGCAGATAAGAACAATCCATTATTTAAGTTTAACGTGTTATCGAAGCAGATATTTCCCAACAAGCATAGAACATAGAACTAATCATGATTGACGCTAGGAAACAAAAATAGACAAAAGCAAAAGGAATGGTGCATGCTAAATGTAACTCCGAGCTTGTTGGACCCTTCCACGCTGATATCAACCCAAATGAAGGACGATAATCAACATATCCAGTGTCAACCTAGCACAAGATTAAAGAAACCTTTACACAGAGTAGATCAAATCACATAAAAACATAGTGTATAAAAAAATTACAAATTTAATTTACCCCTAGTTAGCTCAAAACATCAAGAGGCTGATACAGAAACAACCAAAGAGTATGCAATGGGCAGAATATTTCAGCTTACTCAGGTATGCAATGGGAAGAACACTTCACGGATTGGAACTAGGTTTCTTACTAAATTAACAGCCTCATAGCATTGCATTTTGGGTTGAAAAGGAGTCATAAAAAATAGAAGAATATGGAAAAAACAGAAAAGTATGGGAAAATTGTTAAAGCATCAAAGTTCTTACCACTTCAAAATTCATCAATAAGTTGCATCAAAGCTCTTACCATGTCAAAATTCTATAGGGTATGGTTTAAAATCTCAATTTAGATATTTAAGTTCTTATGGATTTGCGAAGCAATGGGGTGCTTCTTTGAGTAGATAGCAAATAAAATAGTGAAGCAAACCTGCACAAAGCAACACATGACAAATTTAAAGGGACAGAAACACATTTATAGGCATGAAGCTACTTGTATGGCCTAAGATAACTAAGTTTGCTAGAACACTTGAAGTAGAGGTTTTATGCCGCTGAACATGCAGAATATAGAATTGAAAAGCATGCAGAGCTTACCTGAAAAAATAAAAATTCCTTGCCGTGGATACATCCTAATCGTCACAGGGGAAATGCGCCCATTAAATTTGGTTCTTTAGTGACGAAATCTGACAGTTTTGGCCTTAATACACTATAGCAGATACGAGCTTAGCATTTGATATCATGCACTATTATTAAAAAACAAGAGTTTTAACATTTAAAATACAATATAGCTAAATCAGGTATGAAAATTATGAAATATGAATCTATTGGAAATTGGAAAATAGAATTATTGATTTGAATGCACGGTCTAGCAAATGAACCATTAATAAAATAATAAATATCAAACAACTCATCATTAGATTCTTGCGTTTCCCATAGGTTCAGTGAGTAGCAACATAGGAATCATGCTAATGTTATGCTCTTCACTTCAGCCAACTTATATACACGGCCAAAATTGGGAGCAGTTGGGAAAAGTGCATTTTTTAACACTAAGAATTCTTACCTCGTATGTCGCCCTTAGTTTCTTTATTGATTCAATCTCTATTTATCAGATTTGAAGAGTAAGGGAGAGTTAAATGAAACTTATTTCACTTGAAAAACTACTTGTGAGCAAGGCAATGAGGCGTTCATTTCAACAGATGGTCAATACATTCTCTGGCACAAGTATCTATGACCTCAGATTCACTCGGCATAGATCATCAGTTACTCTACTTAAATCATCACAATAACTCTGTTAGAGTGAACGCACTAACCAGATGAACCCAAAAGCTTAAGCCAATGGGAGAAGGTAGGCAATTCACTTATACACTTCAACACCCCCACTCACGTGCAGCCAGAGATAAAGGCGCAAACGTGGAAATAAAGGGATGCAGGCACAAATAATGCCTTTACCAGGATTTGAACTCGAGACCTCCTGGCTCTGATACCATGGTAGAGTGAACGCACTAACCAGATGAACCCAAAAGCTTAAGCCAATGGGAGAAGGTAGGCAATTCACTTATACACTTCAACAAACTCTACATAAATAAAGGTATCTATTGTCAACACATCTATGTCCCTTACTTATTCTTTTACTGTACCCTAGATCCCTATCCTCTCTCTTTTTCTGTGCATACTACATAATCAATTTTTGAACAATGACCAAGGTAACTTCAAAACTTGTGGATAGCTTTAACCATCAAATTATTGAGACGCACTGTAAAGCAAAAGTCCTACTATGTCTATTTTACCTCGTCCTACGGGGTGTCGCTTACCTGTTAAAACTTGGAGACGTTGAGCTTGCATGTTGAAGGTTTGGATGGCGAATGAAGATGGCGCCGACGAACACTACGTGCATCATCAACAGCACTGAGCCCAGTGACGACATCCACAATACTTTGTAGCCGTCTTCAGAAGCCACATGAAAATACCCACAATAAAGGAAAAAATCAGTCTCTAAATCCTCGCCCCAAAAAATCAGAATTAGCCTGGCTTAATCGGATCCCATGCACCACCACTGCTTCTATCAAGACCAAGATTTCAGATTTTACTTCATCCTACAGGATATAAGGGGTGTCGCTTACCTCTTCAAGCTCTGAGACGTTGAGCTTGCATGTCGAAGCCCAATGAAGATGGCGCCGACATCAGCAGCAGTACTGAGCCCAGTGACGACATCGATGATACTTTGTAGCCTTCTTGATAAGCCGCAGGAAAATACCCACAATAATGGAAAAAATCAGTCTCTGAATCCTCGCCCGGAAAAATCAAAAAAATTGCCTAGCTTAAACGGATCCCATGCACCACTACTGCTTCTGTGAAGGCCGAGGTTTCAGATTTTACTTCATCCTACAGGATATAAGGGGTGTCGCTTACCTTCTCAAACTTGGCGACATTGACATTGCATGTCGAAGGTTTGGATGGCGAATGAAGATGGCGCCAGACGAACACCACATGCATCAGCAGCAGCATTGAGCCCAGGGACGAAAACCACTATACTTTGTAGCCATCTTCAGAAGCCACATGAAAATACCCACAATAATGGAAAACTCGGTCTCTGAATCCTCACACAGAAAAAACAGAATTAGCTTAGCTTAATCGGACCCCATGCACAGAAAATTTTTGTGAAGACCAAGGTTGATTTCTCTCATGCCATTGTTTGAATTGTTTAAAAATCGTGCCGCACAGGCCATAGAAGCTAAAACAAGTGGAAATTCAGCTGAAAGAATAAGAACAGGCAAGCAGTTGCCTATGCTATGGTAAAATACAAACACAACCATATCGGAAGAATATCGACAAGGCATTTTGTAGTTAAAAGAATTTCTGAAGCTTCAGGTAGCATACATGCATTGTTGAGAAGACATAAAATAGCCGCACTGGACACCATCCTTTGACCAGTGCAAAAATCTTAACTCCTTGTTAGCAAGACCTGCCATTGTGCAAGAAAAATGAGGATGGATGGTCAAATAATAGATAGCCTTGAAAGTATAGATATCTTTTAAGCCTTGCAACATGGATAGGCGTATAACAAATACAGAGGTCTATATGACACCCAAATTCATCCATAGGCACCACACTGTTCACCTGCACAACCCATAGCATCAATTAGAATTTTGATAAATTAAATTACATGAAAGATCCTATAACATTCAAATGCCGTCAAGTTACCATTTTGTCGAAATGATCTAACTAGCCATTGAAGATCCAAAATGTGAGAAAGAAAATAAAAAATTGACCATGAATTGAAACCTCTCCGGACTACTACCCCCACTTCTTAGATAATGCAAATGGATGGTCGAAAAATAGAGCTGCTTTTTCCCTGCCAGAATTCAATGTAGAACGACTACTGTTGATAATTCTATTATTTATTGCAAAACATAAAGCTTGAAGCTTTCCTTATGAACCCGTTCAAAACCAGGAGATCCACTAAAATTTCAAAAAATAAAAATTGCCTATTTCTTAGAATAAACTGCTCAATTATAGTAGTAACAACGGAAAATGACTCTTCACTGAAGAGATTCTACAGCATAATGCAAGTGGTCAAACGAAATATTATTTTCATCTTAAAATGTTTAAGCATCAAAACAATTGTGACTGCCAAAAAGAGGCTTACCAGAGCTAGAGCATGTTGCACCACATAATTATAATTTGTGGCTGCATAAGAAACAAGAAAAGCAATGTTTTGGAATTCTATATATGTAAGTGTCACATCAGTATGACTGATAAAGAAACTAAATCTCAACCATACATGTTTTCCAGGAAAACACACATATCCAGCATACTGCAATCAACTAATGGATGGATAAAAAACAAACTGAGTCCAAAAACTACATTTAGGTTTAAACTGGTATGATGAATGTAGTGCAAGAAGCGTGGAAAACATGCTGGCTCACCAAGATGCCATGGATGCATGCTAAAAAAGAACCATCCAACAAGTCTGTTTTCTCCATTTGGTTCAGTACAGATACATCCTCATCAACATATAAAACATTGAAAAAGTGGCACAGATCGTTTGATTCACCTGCTAAAAATGTTATTGTTAGAGGCATACACTAATATGGCGTATTATAGAGAATATGATAAAATATGCTTCTGTGATGGATCAATGCTTATCAAAAATTAATGAATAGTGAGTGCCTCCGATCTTCTTCAGGATGAGCTGACGAACATAAGAAATAAATACAAAAATCATCTGAAATGGAAAAAAAAATCATCAACAGGAACAGATCCAATAGGGTGTAGCATTAGGGGAAAACATAGATTGACCAAAACAGAAGTAATTTTGTCAAAACACAAAGGAGAGTCAGGGATTCAAGAGTTGTACCGGTGGGGGACCAGCCATCATGTGGGAGCAGATGTTGATTGGAGGTGGCGGGGACTGAGTGGGGGCGAATCAAAGCTATGACCGGCAGATTAAAAACAGGGACGCAAGGGTGAATCGCAATACATAGTTTTAACAGGATTCTTACTTTTATTAAAAAAAATTCAGACACTCGAACCCAGAGCCACACAGATTGAGTGGGTAGTAACATAGGAATCATGCTAACATTATGCTCTTCAACCAGCGAAAGGGCATGCAGCCAAAATTGAAGCACTAGCGAGTACCATTTTCTAACACTATAAGAATTATTACCACTGGTGAGTGTAACACCCTGATTTTTGAATTTTGGAATAATAAAAAATTTGCATAGTATTAAATAAGGTGTTATCATTTTATTATGTAAAAGCTTTATTTTCTAAACTAAATCAATTAAATAGGTTATATAAATTGCTTGTTGCATTCATGCTGAATAGATTGCATATAAGGAATTTTATTATTGCGTGGAAATTGTTTTCCTAAATTCGATAGCAAATCGTTTTGAGTAGAAAACAGAAAAGAATTCTGTGTTCCATACGTGCGTCTCGGCTTTGAGGAAAACCGGATGCGGAGAGAGTCCCGCATGCACCAAACTTCTTTTCTCCTCTTAATTTCCCTGTATAAACTAAAAACGTAGCCAGCCTAAACCTATTCCCTAGAGAAAACCCAACGCCGCCGCCGTTCTTCTGGGATGTCCGGAGTCCGCGGAGCCGATCGCCGTCGTTCTGCCGCCCCGGTATCCATCGCCGGCAGCCTGCTTCCCCTGACGAACATCAAGGATCATCATCGATCATCACCACTCACGCTGCAGCTTGATCTCCGAAGGACGCCGAGGATCGTCATCTGCAGTCACCGTTGCAAGTCACCATCTGACAGTCGTCTGCAAGTCGCAAGCCCCTCGGTGAGAATACGATCTGTTAGTTGCTTTGCTTTTTCATCGAGTATAGCAGAACGGTGGTTTTCGTACAAAAATCTCCAGCAGCTTGCCGTAGCAGTCATGGCGTTGCCGCCGTAGGTAGTTGCCGCTGCAGCTTAATTATTTTCTTGCTGGTTAACATCTCGTTCAGTGGCTAGTGCATAGCTTCGACTTGTGTAGATCGCTGGTAGTTCTTCTGTACGTTAGATCAGATAAGTTTGCATGCTCCTGCGCGCTGTATACGCCGTATTTTATATGCTCTTACATCAGCATGTTGGAAGCCCGGCGTGATAGTCTTGTATTTCAGTTTAATCAAATCCTGTTAGTCACGTATACAATGACAGTTTTTCAGTAAAACCCCTGCAGCTTGTAAACCTTATAACTTTTCCATACGAATTCCGATTTACTCTATTCTTGCACCCACACGATCATCATGACATAGGATTTCTGTTGATATGTTTTGTTTTGTCATGAATGTACTGTTCGAACTGTTTTCTTAGTCTTGCTTGTTGCTTGTTTGTCGGTACTATTGCGCGGACAGAATCGATCCAAGAGCCGTCGTTCAATCTTCAGGACCAAGAATTCCAAGAGCTGTTTCAGCAGCAACTCCAGGAAGGCAAGTGCCCTTGATGCATACTGATCCCTTTTAGGATGTGTCGTTTTTAAACTGCATGCTTGAGTCATAATATGAATCCCATGTTATTGGTTTACTAGCTTTTTCCATATAATTCCTTGAAGCCTTTGTTTGGGTAGCATGTCTATATTTTGGGTAGATTCTTGCTAGTGCTATTGGGAACCGGTTAATTAACTTGACTAATGCTCTACTTAATTCACTGGGTTGGTAATGGTTTAGCAACACATGGAGCTTAGGGAATCTGGACAGGCTGGATTGTTTGGTATGGTGCCGTTGTGCATGAGATATTGGTTTGTGTTGGTGCCTGTGCTAGATTCTAAGGACCGGTTCGTGGACATGTAACCCGGCTGAACAGCGCAACCACGTGGCTTAAATGGGTGCGGCTTAGCTAATTAAATAGTTGTCTCTTATTTACTGTAGCACCATTCGGTTGTTGTTTGGCGCAAATGGGGGCTACGGCCGGCAAGGTAAAATGGACTTGTCCGTTGTAGCGAATCCTAGCGGGTGTTTACAGGGTATGAGACGCTATTGAAAGGCTTTTCAATGTTTACCTGGCTTGACACCATGGAAGTGTAAAGCAAAAAGGGATAATATTGACTTGTGGTGAATGTGTGCAAACCTTGCAAGGATAAAAATTGTCATGACAGCCGTGCTCACGGTCAAGAGCGAGCTTGGACTTCTTCGCGATTAGTGGGATGGTTGGGTGGTTTGGTTTGGTAGCCAAGTGGTGGGAACTTGGTGAGTCGGTAGTCGGATGGGGTAATCCGATGAGCTTATCCTTGATGTTACTTTGTTGGAGCTTGGAGATTACACCTAGTAAATAGGTTGCTTTTATAAATGTGTCTTGTTGCATTAGTGCAGTAAACCATGTGTCAGCTTTTCTTGATATTTGCCATCATGTCATATTATTTCCTACACTTGCGGAGTACGACATGTACTCACATTTGCTATTCTCCTCTTTGTTTTGGATAAACAATGGCTGCTCAGACAATGGAGGTGAAGTGGACTACAATGACGATGACTTCGATCCGGATGCTCCATACTAGGCTGGTGTTTCCCCCGGACAACGCCTGTGGAAGATGGGGTAGTCGCTCCGCTAGTTTATTATTCGCTACTTTGTTATTTCTATTTTAGACCATGAGTCATTATGTAATAAACGTTTATTCGTCAACTTGGCACTGTAATAATGGTATTTCACTATTTTGTCGCTGCATGTATGAATAACTGATCCTGGCATACATGTGGTGTGTATTCGGTTGTGTCCTTGAAACCGGGTGTGACAGTGAGCAGGTAGCAATGAAGCAGACATTTCTTTTAACAACAACCTGCAGCATGATGCTACTTTAAATTCCTTATCACCACCAAGTACAATGCTCAAAGTAAATTCCTAAACATGTGTGGGCTTCTTGGGGAGCGTGCACATGAGGACATTAAGAAGGTTAAACAAACTGTGACAAAAGTTGCTGTGTGACAAGCATATGGATGGTGAGGCCTCAGAGTAGCAGATGGATAGGGAGGACCAAATTAAGTAGGGTACCATTGATTATCAGTAATATGCAGCTCTCCCTCCAAATTCCAATAGTATTCATATTCCATGGAATATATAGTTTACAAGGTCCTATTAACTTACTGATATCACCCTTCAAAAACATCCAGATTGGGATAGTACTTGCATGAAGTTAAGTTTAATTAGAATGAGTAGAAGATTGCCGGTGCCAATATACTAAACAACTGCAGCTATGAACTGCGCAGACTTTAGACATGCAGGAGAAAGCAAAGACTTGGCACGACACAGTAATATCCCACAAGTGAAGCAAATGAATAGACACCTCCTCAATCACAAGTGATATACAGCTCTCCCTTCAAACCCACTTTATTTCAAGATTATCCGTACTAAATATGGCAGAAATATCCAGTGAACTTCAGTAATAACATCCATACGGATAGTAATAGCATGAAGTTTCATTAGAACTAGATTAAAACCCGGGCAATTGTAGTGGCTGCATAGAGTGACATGGAAACAAATGCATCCCAGAGGAAATCAGACTTAGCTTAATCGGATCCCATGCACCCTCACTGCTTCTTTGAAGACCGAGGTTTCAGATTGTACTTCATCCTACAGGATATAAGGGGTGTCGCTTACCTCCTCAAACTTGGAGACATTGATGAAGGTTTGGATGGCGAATGAAGATGGCGCCGACGAACACCATGTGCATCAACAACAGCATTGAGCCCAGCGACGACATCCACAATAACGGAAAAATTCAATCTCTGAATCCTCGCACAGAAAAATGAGAATTAGCCTAGCTTAATCGGATCTCATGCATGCTACCAGGCCATAGAAACTAAAACAAGTGGAAATTCAGCTGAAAGAACAAGGACTGCTGGCAAGCAGTGCCCTATGCTATAGTAAAATACAAACACAACCATATAGGAAGAATATCAATGAAAATTTCCGAAGCTTCAGGTAGCATACATGCATTGTTAAGAAGACATAGAATAGCCGCACCGGCCACCGGCCTTTGATCAGTGCAAAAATCTTAACTCCTTGTTAGCAAGACCTGCCATTGTGCAAGAAAAATGAGGAGCCAATGACATCTAAAATGACGTTCAGAAGCAGAAATGGAGTGAAACAAGATGGATGGTCAAATAATAGATAGCCTTGAAACTATAGATAGCTTTCAGATAACAGATAGCCTTGCAACATGGATAGGCGTATAACCAAGAGCTGAGAGGTCTATATCACACCCAAATTGTTTACCTGCACAACCAATAACATCAATTGAAATTTTGAAAAATTAAATTACATGAAAGATTAACATTCAAATGTCGTCAAGTTACCATTTTGCCGAAATTGTCTAACTAGCCATTGTAGATCCAAATGTGAGGAGAAAGAAAATCTAAAATTGACCATGAATCCTACGGTGAGAGCATAGATCAGGTGATGACAATTTTCTTGGCTGTCATATAGCTATGCAAGAAAATTGAAGCATTTCTTGGTGATATTCAATAAACATTTCTTGGTAATATTATCAGTGCACACTTCTTTTCACCAGTACAAGTTATACAAAAGCATTACCGTTTGTAAAACACTAACCCGTAAGATTAATATGAAACAGATAAAGAAGGTGTGATCTACATATTCTGTCACACTAGGGGAGCATGTAAAGGAAAAAGTTTTTGTGCTTGTCCTTTCCAATATCATCATTGTTTCTTTTGTACTACACAGATGAATCCAATACCTTCTCTATTTTCTACAATCCAAAAGGTGACAGAAAACTCTTGCCAAAATAAAGCTATAACATTTTATTGGTGAGTAACAGGATCAAAGATTTGACGGGTTATGATTTATGAAACAACCAATTTTTTTGTAGTCACAGCGACAATTATGAAGCGTTTGGTGACTGAATCAATCATCAGGGGATTATCTCCTTTGTAGCATGGAGCAAAGAAATACCATGATGGCATATAATACATTTCAGATAGGATGGGAAAAAAAGGGACTCTTGAGGTAATGAAATTAATCTTCAATCAATAATAACATGTTCTTGATGCAGATAACTACTAAGATCTGCTTTCATGCAAGCACACCAAAATTATCAAATTCATGTCAGATATTGACCATACAATCAGTTCAGGAACATTTTGTGTATTTTTTTCAAGCAGAAAGTTTCAAATCTTAATCTTCCATAGCTTATTATGGTAACACAAATTTATAGTACTAAATCCGAAAGGTTGTGCTATAATGGTCAACATGTTGAAGCAACTGGAGAGAAGCTTACCCGGTAAATGAAACTTTTGATGCTGAATCCAACTCCATTGTTTCAATAGCGACATGTATAATCACAGACATAAAAAAAGGGATTATTGTGTTTCTACCCCTGGTTTGCATCTCAATTGCGATTTTACCCCTCCTTTTCCAACTTTGTGATTTTACCCTTGGTTTTTCGAATTGAAGCGTGTCTTTGCCCCTACCGGGGGTAAAAACGCAATAAAAATATTGCGATTTTACCCCTGATAGGGGTAAACTTTGTCTTCGTTTTGAAATTCTAGGGGTAAAATCGGAAACCCTAAATTACAGGGGTAAAATCACAGTTGGAAGGCAAAGCAGGGGTAAAAACGCAATAGCCCCATAAAAAAATGGCAAAACTGTGAGGCAGATGCAGGAGTATACATAATTGAAAGGACAAAGGGAAGAAATGCACACAACAATTTATTTTACCTGGAAGACAAGACAGTATGAATTCAATGCCTTCTCTATTTTCTACATCCTAAAAGGTGGCAAACAATATGGTCAGTAAGGAAAATAGATGATGATTTGCTAATAGCTTAATCCATACTAAATGATGAAAAAATATGGCAGAAACATCCAGTGAACTTCAATAATAACCATATTCTTTGAAGTAGCAGATGGTGGATATACTTCAATAATAACTTCAGTACAAGATTGTTGGCGCCAATACACATTTATGAATTGCTGAGACTTTGGGCATGCAGGTTATCTCAACACAGCTTGATCACAGAATATAGTAATTGAAGCGAATGAATAGACACCTCCTCAATCACAAGAAAATGTACCGTCGTCCAATATCGGTAATATATAGCTCTCCCTCCAAACCTCAATCACTCAATGATCATAAAGATATGGCAGAAAAAATCCATGTGAACTCCGATAATAACCATATTTTTTTAAGTATCAGATGATGGATGTTGCCTTTCAAAAAAAGTCCATGTTGGAATAGTAATTGCGTGAAGTTTAATCAGAACTAGATGGAACCCTAGTTTAGTTGTAGTGGCTGCATAGAGCCACATTTACAAATGCATTCCAGAGGAAAAGGAACTCAGATTACAAATGAAAGCAGATAAATAGAGCAGCTTGCATGAATAACCTCTCCAGTCCTATATATTTTGATCAAAAGATGCGAGAGATAATGCCTTGCTTACAAAGGATATATATTGATGTTGGAATAACGGGAAAAAAGGATAAACAAAAAAAAAACCACCGTTTGTTCACCTCAAAAAATAATTTGCTTGTTCACCTCCATTGCAATAGGTGAAAACAATTATATTTTGATCTTTGTTGAAAGAGAACCATGCAACTTTAGACAAATTGCTCTAGTTTCAAAGGAAAAACCGCATAGATTGAATGCCTTGCAGTAAAATGTGTGCCACTTCAAGCTGCATTCGCACAAAGCACATTGATAGTAACAGTTCATTAATCTGGAAATGAGTTAGAAGTCATTAATCAATTATAAGGTGTTATATAAGCAGATATTTCCCAACAGGCATAGAACATAGAACCAATCATGATTGATAACACAGGAAACAGAATAGACAACAGAAAATGGAATGGTGAATGCTAAATGTAACCCTGAGCTTGTTACACCCTTCCACACTGATGTAATTATATCACAGCCTCAATAAACCCGAACAAAGGCCGACAATCAACATATCCAATATGTCAACCTGGCACAAAATTAAAGAAACATTTGCATGGAGTATATCAAATCACAGAAGAACAGAATGTATAAAAATCACTTAGTTTACGCCTTGGCAGTTCAAAACATCAAGAGGCTGGTACAGAAACTAATCATGTGGGCCTAAGGCGATAAGAAAGGTGGGAAACTAATGTTTGGACACAACTTAGGCTTTAACAAAGTAGTAGTAAGACTATTGGTCACAAATGCAGCTGTTAAGAATAAGCTGTTAAACCAAACTATTAGCTGTGCTATTCATTCATCCATATGGCCACAATGTATATAGATACAGCCAACAAACATTCACCATAATAATTCAACCAAATTATAGCTAGGTGGAACAAAAAAAAATTATATGCTTTGATGATTACTAGAAATTAGCACCAATCATAACTAGGCATATTTAGCCAATAATAGTGTCCTGGTACTATTCATTATGAAGTATATATAACCCTGAGAATATAGCTTCCAGGATATAAATAATACATGGGCAACGGGTTTGTTCCTAACAAAGGACTGAACAAACAAAAAAATTTAATTCATGGGTAGTACCTCACTGTTGTAAGAAAACTCTTGCAATAAACCTTCAAAACCAAATTAAGTAGGGGATATACCATTCCAATATTAGTAATATGCAGCTCTCCCTTGAAATACACCCATTCCATTCCAATAGTATCCGTATTCCATGACATATGTAGTTACAATAGACAGAACGAGAGCATGATAGCTGGCACCAATATCAGTACTAAACAATTGCGAATATCCAAACTTCAATAATATCAGCCTGATTGCAGAATAGACATAGTCACATGTGATAATTACGTAGGGGATTTACCGCTCCAATCTAAGTAATATAGAACTCTCCCTCCAAATACACCCACTTGATTTCAATATTATCAATATTAAATGATGTACGTGGTGTATACAATATAGAGAATTAAGGGAGAAATATCCTGTGAACTTCAACAATAACTTCAACAATATCATGTGGTGTATACAATATAGGTAATTGCCTTCCAAAAACGTCCCTGTTGGGATAGTAATTGCATGAAGTTTAATAAGAACTTGATGGAACCCTGGGGCAATTTTCGTGGCTGCACAGAACAAGATGGAAACAAACTCACCCCAGAGAAAAAATAGATTACAAATGAGACCAAAGTCGCTAGAGATCTGTGGAGGAGCAGAAGAATGCATGACTTGTAAATCACCACACATTCAGGTTTTTCTCTTGAAATAATGGGATCCCAAATTAAGAGGTGTTATTTCTTTCATCCCACTTGCATTACTTGAAATAATCGTGCTGATGCAGCACCAAAGTTCTGATTGCCACAAAAGAGAGAGAGAACAGTCAACAAAAGAGATGCTAGATGGTAACTTATATATTGGTTCATCTCTCCATTCTTTGAATGATCCACATCTCTCAACATAATATCCATATTCCAAGACATTAGCAAAAGATTATATGGCCATCTGAGTTAACAGAGCAAAAATCTATACCTGCAGAAAATATGCGATTGCCAATTGCGTAAAAAAAATATGTAATTGCCAGAACAAAATAACCACAATACACAAACGTGTAGAGACCAGACCTCCACCTCAACAGAATATATGGTATTAACAGGGCAGCATGCGGCATGCTACTTCAAGGAAGCAATCAAAAAAAATATTACTATACAGAACGGCAAAATATTTCAAATAAAATAATGTGAACTAAGAGATAACCATGTGAACAAGGCGATAAAAAAGGACACTAATATTTCATTGGGCCTAAAACAAATTGCGATGTCTGCTCTCTGCGCTATCAAACCAAAGAATAAGCTCCAATGATCTTAATTATTTGTATGTATGTATGTAATCAAGCAACATGCAGCTACTATCATTTAAGGCTCAATTTGCTGCATAGAGTCTATTTGGTGTCTCCGACCTATGCCAACCAACAAACATTCACCACCAATGCTACCTCGACATGAATACAAACCAATTATAGCTGGGTCAGACAAAAAGATAGAGGTTCCTGATTACTACAAACAGTTAAAAATTAGCGCAAGTAAAGACACATTTGGCTAACAAAGTTTCCTGATAATAAGCTGCAGCAATAGTAAATGGAAACATTTTTTAAGGCAAAAAAATTGTAAGGCTCCTGATTACTACAAACATATAAAAAATAGCACGCTCGTATGTGAACAACAGGTTTGTTGCCTATGAAAGAGCTGAACAAATTCACGAGTGATTCCTATTAGCCCTGGAAAGAAAAACATATGAACAGCTATTGTTTGTAGTCAATAGCATGCAGTTACATGAAAAAAGAGGAGGAGGAATTACCTGACTGCAATAAACCTTCAAAACCAAATTCGTACAATTCTAATATCAGTAATATGCAGCTCTCACTTCAAATAAACCTGCCATTCAAATAGTATTCATATTCGCAACAGACACAATATGAAACATATCAATTGAACTTCCTGATATCATAAGCATCAGATGGTGGATATGCATTACCCTTCAAAAACATCCATATTGGGATAGTACTTGCATGAAGTTTAACTAGAATGGGTAGAAGATTGTCGGCGCCAATATACTAAACAACTGTGGCTATGAAATGCTGACAGCTCAATAATATCCCACACTTCAACAATATCCCACAAGTGAAGCAAATGAATAGATACCTCCGCAATCACAAGTGATATACAGCTCTCCCTTCAAACCCACTTCATTTCAATATTATCCGTACTAACTGATGACAAAAATATGGCAGAAATATCCAGAGGCTTCAGTAATAACCATCCATGTTGGGGATAGCAATAGCATGAAGTTTCATTAGAGCTAGATTGAACCCCAGGCAATTGTAGTGGCTGCATATAGTGACATAGAAACAAATGCATCCCAGAGGAAAAGAAGATGAGATTTACAAATGAAAGCAGATCAATAGGACCAAATTTGCTAGAGATCTGTAAAGCAGCAGAATGCACAACTTGCATGAATGTTACTCTCCAGTCCTATATATTTTTGATCCAAAGATGTGAGACATAGTGCCTTGCAGAAACAAAGCATATATATTGATATTGGAGTAACAGAAAAAAAAAAGGATAAACAAAAAATACACAAAAAAATAATGTGCTTGCTCACCTTCCTTCGCAATAGGTGAAATCAATATTTTGATCTTTGTTGAAAGAGAACCATGCAAATCTAGACACATTGCTCTGGTTTCGACAAAAAAAAGGGGGCATAGTATACAGCTCTCCCTAAGATAACTAAGTTTGATAGAACACTTGAAGTAGAGGTTTTGCGCTGCTGAACATGCAAAATATAGAATTGAGCTTACCTGAAAAAATTGGAAAATCCTTGCCCACATACATCCTAATCGTCACAGGGGAAATAAGCCCAGAACGAAATCCGACAGTTTTGTCCTTAGTAACCAATAGCAGGTACGAGCTTAGCATTTTATTAAAAAAACAAGAGTTGTATTGCATTTAAAATACAATATAGCTAAATCAGTTATGAAAATTGTAAAATAAGGATATTATAATCTTTTGGAAATTGGAAAATAGAATTATTGACACACGGTCTGACAAATTAACCATTAATAAGATAATAAATATCAAACAACTCATCATTAGATTCTTACGTTTCCCACATTTATTAAATGGGTATTGTAATCATGCTAATGTTATGCTTGATATTTATTATGCACAGCCAAAACTGGGAGCAGTTGGGAAAAGTACATTTTCTAACACTAAGAATTCTTACCTCGTAGGTCGCCCTTAGTTTCTTTATTGATTCAATATCTATTTCTCAGATTTGAAGAGTAAGGGGAGAGAGTTAAATGAGACTTATTTCACCTGAAAAAACTACTTGTGAGCAAGGCAATGAGGCGTTTCTTTCAACAGATCGTCAATACATTCTATGACCTCAGATGTAAATTCCCTCTGCATAAATCATCAATTACTCTACATAAATCATCACGATAACTCTACATAAATAAAGTTATCTATTGTCAACACATCTATGTCCCTTGTTCTTTTACTGTACCCTAGGCCCTTATCCTCTCTCTTTTTCTGTGCATACTCCAGAATCAATTTTGAACAATTCTTAATTAAGATACCAAGGTAGTAAACATTAAATCACACAACTTGTTTATAGATTTTTATTGGATAACCATCAAAATTATTGAGTTATATTAGTATGCAAAATCATACAACCCATTGTAAAGCAAAAGTCCTACTATGTCTATGTTACTTCATCCTACATGATATAAGGGTCGCTTACCTGCTCAAACTTGAAGACGTTGAGCTTGCATGTTGAAGGTTTGGATGGCGAATGAAGATGGCGCCGGCGAACACTACGTGCATCAACAGCAGCACTGAGCCAGTGACGACATCCACAATACCAAAAAATGCCCATAATAAAAATAACCATCTTCAGAAGCCACATAAAAATGCCCATAATAAAGGGAAAAAATCAGTATATGAATCCTCGTCCAGAAAATCAGAATTAGCCTAGCTTGATCGGATCCCATGCACCGCCACTGCTTCTATCAAGACCGAGATTCCAGATTTTACTTCATCCTACAGGATATAAGGGTGTCGCTTACCTCCTGAAACTTGGAGACGTTGAGCTTGCATGTCGAAGGTCTGGATGGCGAATGAAGATGGCGCCGACATAAGCTGAGCCCAGTGATGATATCGATGATACTTTGTAGCCTTCTTGATAAGACACATGAAAATACCCACAATAATGGAAAAAATCAGTCTCTGAATCCTCTCTCTGAAAAAACAGAAATTAGCCTAGCTTAAACGGATCCCATGCACCACTACTACTTCTGTGAAGACCGAGGTTTCAGATTTTCCTTCATCCTACAGGATATAAGGGGTGTCGCTTACCTCCTCCAACTTGGGACATTGACATTGCATGTCGAAGGTTTGGATGGAGAATGTAGATAGCGCCAACGAACACCACATGCATCAGCAGCAGCACCGAGCCCAGCAACGACATCCACAATACTTTGTAGCCGTCTTCAGAAGCCACATGAAAATACCCACAATAATGGAAAAAATCAGTCTCTGAATCCTCTCAGAGAAAAATCAGAATTAGCCTAGCTTAATCAGATCAGGCCGTAGAAGCTAAAACAAGTGGAAGCTAAAAATCAGAATTAGCCTAGCTGAAAGAATAAGAACAGGAAAACAGTGCCCTATGCATTTTGTAGTTAAAAGAATATCAACGAGGCAAGCTTCAGGTAGCATACATGCATTGTTAAGAAGACATAAAATAGCCGCACTGGACACCAGCCTTTGACCAGTGCAAAAATCTTAACTCCTTGTCAGCAATACCTGCCATTGTGCAAGAAAAATGAGGATGGATGGTCAAATAATAGATAGCCTTGAAAGTGTAGATAGCCTTGCAAGATGGATAGGCATATAACCAAGAGCAGAACCAAGAGCAGAGGTCTATATCACACCCAAATTCCTCCATAGGAACCACATTGTTCACCGGCACAACCCATAACATCAATTGAAATTTTGATCAATTAAATTACACGAAAGCTCCTATAACATTCAAATGCCGTCAAGTTACCATTTTGCCGAAATGATCTAACTAGCCATTGAAGATCCAAAATGCGAGGAGAAAGAAAATCTAAAATTGACCATGAATTGAATCCTCTCCGGACTACAACTCCCCACTTCTCAGATAATGCAAATGGATGGTCGCAAAATAGAGCTGCTTTCTCCCTGCCTATCACCAATCAGAATTCAATGTAGAACAGCTATTGATAATTATATTATTTATTACAAAAAATAAAGCTTGAATCTTTCCTTATGAACCCGTTCAAAACCAGGAGATCCAATAAAATTTCCAAAAAAAAAAAAATGCATATTTCTTATAATAAACTTCTCAATTCTAGCGGTAACAGCGGAAAATGACTCTTCACTCAAGAGATTCTACAGCATAATGCAAGTGGTCAAAAGAAATATTATTTTCATCTTAAAACGTTTAAGCATCAAAACAATTGTGACTGCCAAAAAGAGGCTTACTCAGCTAGAGCATGTTGCACCAGATAATTATAATTTGTGGCTGCATAAGAAACAGGAAAACCAATGTTTTGGAATTCTATATATGTAAGTGTCACATCAGTACGACTGATAAAGAAACTAAATCTCAACCATATATATGTTCTACGAAAACACATCCAGCATACTGCAATCAACTAATGAATGGATAAAAAAAACTGAGTCCAAAAACTACATTTAGGTTTAAACTGGTATGATGAATGTAAAGCAAGAAGCGTGGAAAATGTTAAGGGTATAGTGTCTTGTTAGGAGTCTATAGTACTAGAGTCATTTTCCTATTTCATATTGTACTCTTGTCCTCCTAGAACTCTCATATGTACCCTCATATATAGCCCCAACATTATAGGACTCTCATATGTACCCTCATATATAGCCCCTTTGGGGCTACATTATAATATAAGTGCCCTTTGGGGCTACATTATAATACAAGTGCTATGAAGATACATGAGTTATGAATAGCACTTATATTATAATGTAGTCCCAAAGGGGCTATATATGAGGGTACATATGAGAGTCCTAGGAAGACAAGAGTACAATATGAAATAGGAAAATGACTCTAGTACTATAGACTCCTAATAGGACACTTTACCCTTAACACCCCCCCCCCCCCCCCCTCAAATGCAAGGCGTCTGCAATAGCATTGTATTTGAAAGAGCACAAACACTAAGATAAAATACATCCAAAATCTAACTCTTCAAAGTCGTCGTAGAGTGGAGTCTTGTGAATTTGTCGAAGCCAGCCGAAAAAGTGCAAACGAAGCACATATGTAGAGCCGTCATGGTGACATCAAAAGAATGCTCTTGATCCATAGTCGCAAACAAAATGCCCTAGATCAAAGCGAGTAGCCAAGCTGACAAACAAAATCGACGAGCCACAGACCGAGCTGCGAGCTGATAAGCCGTGCTGAGTAGAAGAGCCCGAGCTGCCGGACGAAACAGCAGGGCCGGGCCGACGAGCGAGCCAAGCCGACATGATGAGCCGGCGGCCGAGTCGACGAGCCGTTGAAATGAGCCGAGTAGTCGAGCTGAGGAGCCGACCATCGACAAGCCGAGCTGCAGAGCCAAAACAGATCGAGCCAAGACCGATTCAGGATCGAATCATGAATCCCTGAGGTGGCAGCAGCAATTCCGGTGTCAAATCGTGTGGAGTTCGGCAACGGCTGCAACAACTGTGGCGAAGGCGGCGACAGAAGGCAGGGGCGCGTCAATTTGAAGCCGGGGCCCATCGATTGAAGCCGGGGCGCGTCCGTCGATGAAGGAGCCGGCGGCTCATGTCGTCCAGAAGAACGGCAGCCCGATCAAGCTGGCGAGACGACGAGGAGAAAGAGCCGACGTGCAGAGGCCAAAGCGACAAGATCCCAAAGAGCACCGGCAGTGGATCGATGAGATCGCACGAAGATGAAGCCTCCCAGAGAAGGCCGCCCAAAGTCGACGGCGGCGACGCCCAAGGTTGAAGTCGACGGCGCGTCTGGAAGAGGCTCGTCCCGAGGAAGATGACGGCGCAACGCGAAGGGCGGTAGAGCGACCCAAGGACGCGGCGGCACGTCCAGAAGAGGAACTTGTCGAATTCCAACTGCGGCTGCAAGAAGTTGTTGACGAGCAGCCGAAGAGATTCTGCGGCGAGCAAAGAACGACAAGGCCGCCCCCGGGAAATTGAGATGGCTCCCGGGGGCGTGCGCAGTGGGAAAAAAATTCTAGCCCTTAAAACCAAAGCTCTAATACTATGTTATGAATAGCACTTATATTATAATGTAGCCCCAAAGAGGCTATATATGAGGGTACATATGAGAGTCCTAAGAGGACAAGAGTACAATATGAAATAGGAAAATGACTCTAATAGTAAAGACTCCTAATAGGACACTATACCCTTAACATTCATAACATGGTATTAGAGCTAGGTTAGAGAATTTTTTTTTCTCTAGCCGCCGATCCCTCTGCACGTCGCACTTCCACGCAAGAATCTTCCGCTGCAACTCGCCCCCGGGAGGAGCAATCTCAACTCCCGGGGGCGACATCTTCCTTCGGTCCATATTGGATCGGAGAACGTCGGTGGCATGCGTTGTGCCGCCGCCGTCGTCTTTGTCCTGACGCATTCGCGTTGCGCTACTTCTCTGGGCGCCGGGGTAGCAGCTCCGGATTCGAGCACTCGAGGTGCATCTTCCGCCGATCTCCTTCAGCTGGTTGTCGTCACCGCCGGATTTCAAGTCGTGCCGCCGGGATTTGAGGTCGCGCTGTCCTATTCATCGTCGGGCGCCACTGCCTCCGTCGGGGTTGCCGTCCTTTCCGCCGGGATGGATCGTCGTGCTGCCGTCGGGATTGATTTGATTTCTGTCGAGTCTTCTTTCTCTGGCGGCTCGATCTGTTTTCGGTCTCGGCTCGAGGCTCCAGCTTTGCTCCGGCTCTGGCTTAAGCAAGGCTTGGCTCTACAACTCTGTTCAACATGGCTCGGCTCTTAGTGGTTGGCTGGCTCGTCCCCGTCGGCTCCTCTTCACGGTCTTGTTCTGCCATGTGCTGCTTTCTTCCTGACGTGAGCTGTGCACGTGATATGGGCTTACTATCTGGGCCGAGGTGATGCTTTGTTTTTTGGCTTTGATGACGATGATGCTTCTCCTGCTTGGCTTTTTTGCTTAGTTTAGTTTTTGTGCTATCTACTGCTCCTCAATGGTGTTTGCATGCTGCTGATGCTGCTCGCTTTCTTTGAGTTTGGCTATAGTGTCTTATTTCCGCTGCGTCCATCGAAGTCTTTGCTCTTTGTGTTCGTCCGTGGAGTCGACAAATACTTCGTTGGTCGGTCTCTCTTTTGGTTAGCCAAATTTTGTTGTTTGATTAACCCATTAGTGCCGTTTCTGTGTCATACAGCCATCTAGGTCTTTTATAGCTTTTCTTGTCGACTTTGTTTGTCGGCTTGGCTCGTTTTGCCTAGGGCATTCTTCTGATGTCACCATGACGGCTCTAAATAATGTGCTTCGTTGCACTTCTTCGACTGGCTTCAACGAATTCACAAGACTTCAATCCACGATGACTTTGAAGAGTTAGAATTTTGGATGTAATAAGTTAGTATTTAGTGCTCTTTCAAATGCAATGCTATTGTACCCGCCTTGCATTTGAGGGGGGGTGTTAAGGGTATAGTGTCTTGTTAGGAGTCTATAGTACTAGAGTCATTTTCCTATTTCATATTGTACTCTTGTCCTCCTAGGACTCTCTCATGTACTTTTATATATAGCCCCTTTGGGGCTACATTATAATACAAGTGCTATTCATAACAGAAAACATGCTGGCTCACCAAGATGCCATGGATGCCATGCTAAAAAAGAACAATCCAACAAGTTTGTCTTCTCCATTTGGTTCAGTACAGATACATCCTCATCAACATATAAAACATTGAAAAAGTGGCACAATTGTTCGATTCACCTGCAAAAAATGTTTTTGTTAGAGGCATACACTAATATGACGTATTATAGAGAATATGATAAAATATGCTTCTGGTATGATGAATGAATAGTGAGTGCTTATCAAGAGTGGATCAATGCTTATCAAGAATTAATGAATAGAGAGAATCTCGCTGGGTTTGGCTGGCCAGTGGCTAGGGCTGGACTACCGAGCCAGCTCGGCTCGGCTCGGCTCGGCTCGGTCCAGCTCGTTAGGATAACGAGCTGGCTCGGCTCGGCTCGTTATCTTATCGAGCTAGAATGCTGGCTCGGCTCGGCTCGTTACGAGCTCGAGCTGGCTCGCGAGCCAGCTCGTTAAGCTCATCGCTAGCCTCCAGCATCTCTGCCGCGACCTCAGGAGAACATTTTCACACCCTTGAGCATGAAGACGTGCCGGGCGCTGGATACATCTCCAAGCCTTTGAGCACTAAACCCTAAACCTTAAAAGGCGTGCCGGGCGGGAAGGCGGAGGTCGTATTGGACGAGAGGGGACGGGGACTGGTGACGTGAAGGAGCTGGCACCACCGCGCATGAGGGGAATAGGGAGAGCGGCGGCACTGTCCGATTTGAGCTGCCGGCCGCCCCGCATCACGTTTCCTCCTCCGGGCAAGCTCGCAAATGAGCAGCGAGGGAGCAGAGTGACAGGCCGACGAGGCAGGCGGTGCGGCTAACGAAAGGAGCGATGCAGGCTTGCTATGGGGACTTGGGAGGAGACAAGGTGTGGTGGCAGCATGATTCAGGAAAAGGATAAGGTGTGGGGAGGGAGGAGGGGACCGAGAAGTGATGGGCTTGTTGGGACTTGCTGGCTCGTTTGGCTCGCGAGCGGCTCACGAGCCAGCTCGAGCCGGCTCGTTAAACATAACGAGCTACAAACCTAGCTCGGCTCGTTAGAAAATGTGAATGAGCCGAGCTGAGCCGAGCCGAGCCAATCACGAGCCGAGCCGAGCTAACGAGCCACGAGCTTTTCGTCCAGCCCTACCAGTGGCGGTGGTTGTCACCCAGCAGACCAGGGTTCGATTCTCAACTTCTTCTATCAAACAATGCTAGGGTGGATGTCTCTCCTCCCTAGTCCAGTTTTTTAACGATAAAAAAAAAAAGAATTAATGAATAGTGAGTGCCTCCCATCTTCTTCAGGATGAGCGAACAAGAATAAGAAATAAATACAAAAATCATCTGAAATGGAAAAAAGAAACAAAATCATCAAGAGGAACAGATCCAATAGGGTGTAGCATTAGGAAAACACATAGATTGACCAAAACAGAAGTAATTTTTCCAAAACACAAAGGTGAGTTTGGGCTTCAAGAGTTGTACCGGTGGGGGACCAGCCATCAAGTGGGAGCAGATATGATGATTGGAGGTGGCGGGGACTGAGTGGGGGCGAATCGACGCTATGACCAGCAGATTAAAAACAGGGACGCAAGGGTGAATTATGCTCAAAGAAAGTGGATGCGAGCACAATGCAGCATGCCACTTTAAAATCCTTATCACCACAGTAGATTATGCTCAAAGAAAGTACCTTCTAACTATTTCAAATCTACAAAAATAATACTCGTGCTCAGATAACAGTGGATTATTGATATGTAAGCTGTGTAGTAACAAATCTATATTACCAAATCCACATCAATTTGTGAACTGAGAGATTTATTGATATGTAACAAAAGATAACAGTGGATTTTACGTCCCATTCACTGTAAAATCTAGATCATAAGAATGGAAGGAAAAAAACAGACCTGAGAATCTCATATATTCAGAGATGGCGGCAAACATTAGGCATTGTATACCCATGACTCATTTAAGGAAAATATTAGCCATAGCAGCATTACTACACTATTTTATTTCAGGTTAATGTTTTCAGATGGCAGTCACAAAAGAGGCTGAAGTGGGCACTGAGCGCATGTGCATAGTGTGAAAGAAGATATCTACATTCCTAAACAAAGTAAGACTATATGGCCCAGGATGGTAACAAAAAATTAGGATGTGCTACAGTGATCAACATGTTGAAGCAACTGGAGAAGCTTACCCGATAAATGAAATGTTCCATGCTGACACCAACTACATTGTTTCAATAAATCAGACCCAAAAAAAAAACGCGAAACTTGAGGCAGGTGCAAAACATTTTATTTTGTACTACACACATATGAATCCAATACCTTCTCTATTTCCTACAAACAGAAAAATCTTACCAAAATAAAGCTGTAACATTTTATTGGTGAGTAACAGGATCAAAGATTTGACCGGTTATGATTAGGAGACAAAACTTGTTAGTCAAAGCAACAATTATGAAGCGTTTGGTGACTGAATCAATCACCAGGGGGCTCCTTCATAGCATGGAGCAAAGAAATACCATGATGGCATATAATACATTTCAGATAGGATGACAAAAAAAAAATTGGGACTCTTGAGGTGATGAAACAAAACTTCAATCAATAATAACATGTTCTTGATGCAGATAACTACTAAGATCTGCTTTCATGCAAGCACACCGAAATTTGTGTATTTTTTTCAAGCAGAAAGTAACAAATCTTAATCTACAATAGCTCATTATAGTAACACAAATTTATAGTACCAAATCCGAAAGGATGTGCTATAGTGGTCAACATGATGAAGCAACTGGAGAGAAGCTTACCTGGTAAATGAAACTTTTGATGCTGAATCCAACTCCATTGTTTCAATAGCAACATGTATAATCACAGGCAAAAAATGGCAAACTGTGAGTCAGATGCAGAAGTAGACATAATTGAAAGAAAGAAAGGGAAGAAATGCACACAAAAATTTATTTGTTCTACATACAGATGAATTCAATGCCTTCTCTATTTTCTACATCCTAAAAGGTGGCAGAAAACTGAGCATATTATTCTTGCTGGTATGAGGCCTTGAAGCTGGCATTATGCTATGTTGTATCGAGCAATATGAAAGGCAGCAACTATATTGAATGACAAACAATATGGTCAGTAGGGAAAATAGATGATGTTTTGCATATGCAAGTAGGCATAATTGAAAGAAGAAAGGGAAGAAACAAAACAATTTATTTGTACTACATACAGATGAATTTGATGCCTTCTCTATTTTCAACATCCTAAAAGGTGGTAGAAACCTGAGCATATTATTCTTGCTGGTCTGGCCTTGAAGCTGGCACTATGCTAACATAGCCTGTTTTTTGCTACCCCCACAGTTTTGCGTCCAAACAAGGAAGAAAGACAAAACACTAACAACACGCCAAATCAAACCCATTCAAATAAGGTCTAGGATCTGTTGGTAACAACTGCTCTACTGCCATATTAACCAGTACAAATTGTGCCAAACAGGGCCGACGTGTTATAAAGATGCAATCTTTTAACTTGATAACAGGAAAAATGAACTGTATTTTTCTACCTTGGGATTTGTCAGTTTGGAGCAGAAAGTGGGTGTATCATAAATGAAGTGCATATGTTCTAAAACAATCAAATATTGGATCAAGAAAATGTATTTCTGTAAAGTTATGCGTGGAGGTAAAAGAAGAAGATGAGACTGTGGCCTATACAAATTGATAAGCTAGTAAAGGTAAAATAGATTTTGAATAATATAGTACGTGAATATGAAGAGTGGCAAAAAAAGGCAAGAAAATACCTGCGATAACTGGACCAAAATTTCCCTTTTTGTCATGTAATCCATGAATATTTGCAGCTTCATATGAAATACACGATAAACAATCTCTGCCCTATCTTATGGATGCTGTCCCAGAATTAGCAACATAGCCTGTCACCTCCAACCATAAAGGATTTGCTGTAAATGTTATAAACAAATCAGGGCAGCCATACTTTGCACAAGGTGATACAAAATCCAAATTATTTTGGTACCAGTAACGTGGTTCTCCAACTAATAAGAAAGGTAATCTCTAACCAGCATCATAGTCTTCTGTTTCTCCTCGAGCAACTACATCAAATTTTTCATGCCTTCTGTGGGTCCTTCTCGAATCGGTCATCGGTGTTGTTACAAATTCTATCACATGCCATTCTAGATAACTATTTCCGTAGCTGAGCCTATTCTGGTTGCTTATCCTGTGATGGTAAAAGTGATCTGATGTGGTGATAAAGCTGTCTAGTATCTTAAATATGTGTGGGCCTCAATCATCATTGACTGAATCAATTACTTTAACACCCATCGACAGGAACGCAAACATGGAATTGTAATGAGGTTCACGAGTGATATTTTCAAAGAATTGAGCGACGGACGTACTCCAGTCAGCAGACTAAGGGTTCTGGAGGGGGACTATATATATGGGGAACACCATTTGTTATATGAAGGTGATGATGTGCTCCGGCGTCAGTTGACACGCTCCAAACGAATGCACCACACAAGAAAGAGGCAGAAGAATAAATAAGACTGCACCACAGTATTACATAGGGGCGTAAATAAGAAATCACCTTCAAGACCAGTATTGTGATCCACCCTTCGAGTCCACCATTAGTGACTTAGCATCGAGTATCGAGTATTTAGCATGGAGCATCAGCATTTGAAATCTCTGCCAAAAAATCATTAAGCAGGCTACTCAAAGTAAAAAGATATGTATAATCATAAGGAAGCAAGAAAAAAAGGGGTCTCAGGAGTAATGGACATGAGAATTTGAATGGCCTTATACAGAAGAAGAAAGTGACCTGGAGGGAGCAACATTAAAAGTGACAACCAATTGCAACAAAATATAAATAATAAATATAAGGTACAGAGGTCCGTTGGATTGAAAAATAACAATCAATTGCAGAAATAAAATGCCAACATTTATGGTGGCCTGCGATGATGTCTCAAGATACGTATGATATGGATTTTGTGCGAACCTAGAGCAGCGAGAATAACAAAATGACCAAGTCCATCCAACATATGTCATTCAAGGAAATATTACGGTTTGCTTATGCCCCTATGTACAATTTAGGGGTAAAAGAAAAAGACTAACTACCTAGCAAATTGATTACCAGGTCATCTTAACACAGCAGCGAAAATAAAAAAGTAGCAATCAATTACAATAAAAGTACAGACGATGACACTGCTATAAAACTGCTAACCTGTGATAGGATTTACAGGTGGCAAAGCAATCCGAGGAAACTGAAGTTCAATGAAACGGTGAGATCATCAACTCCCTGAAATCAAATGACATGTAGAATTTCATCAGTTAGTATGAATTAGTATGAATTTGCATTGTACAGATCTATTAATTAGTTCACTAGTATATCAGTATATAGGAATTATCCTAAGGTTAAATGCTTGGTCTAGTAGTTTAACCATTAATAAGACAATAAATATCAAACAACTCATTACTAGATTCTTACTTTAATTAAAAAATTTCAGACACTCAAACCCAGAGCCACACAGATTGAGTGGGTAGCAACATAGGAATTATGCTAACATTATGCTCTTAAAAGGGCATGCAACCAAAATTACAGCACTAGCGAGTACCATTTTCTAACACAATAAGAATTATTACCACATAGGTCGCTCTTAGTTTCTTCATTGATTTCGTCTCTATTGCTCATATTTGAAAAACTACAGGTGAGCAGGTAGCAATGAAGCAGTAAATTTCTTTCAACAACAACCTGCAGCATGATGCTACTTAAAATTCCTTATCACCAAGTACAACGCTCAAAGTAAATTCCTAAACATGCTTGGGCTTTTTTGTGGAGGGTGCACATGATATGAGGACATTAAGAAGGTTAAACAAACTGTGACAAAAGTTGCTGTGTGACAAGCATATGGATGGTGAGGCCTCAGAGTAGCAGATGGATAGGCTGTGTGACAAAATTATCTTATTTGACATTAGCCTACAGTATTTCTGAAGAAAGCATTACGGCAAACATGGAACGAAGCACTAAAGAAAATAATGCAGAAGAATGATCTCAAATAAAAATAATAGAGCATTTCAATCTCAAATCATGATGAGGTAACATACAAAAATCAGAAATACTGACACTTTGCTGTACGAACAGTGGACCATGTGAAGTGTCTGCTGAAATTTTCATACTTGCTGCAGACGTACATGTATACAATTTACCAAAGATGCTTCAAATGCTTCTGCGCACATGGCAAACCATTAAACTCAAGAATCACCACACTTAGCTATCTGCATAGCCAAAGTGACAAAAGGTAGCCCTTTTGGAAAATGTAAAGTAAATAAAACATACTAGCAAAAGTGCCCGTGCGTTGCCACGGGCTGATCGCAAAAAAAATTCCACAATTAAATTATCTAGTAATATGTGATGTTTATTATGGAAATATATTTGTGTACAAAGAATAAAGGATGAGTAACATTTGCGCATACAGTCTCAGCCATCTAAGAACATGTGATGAAACACGACTACGTTAGGAAACCACACGCACCTTGAGTTTTTACATTCTTCCTCATAACACCGATGGTCATTCATAAATGACTAAAAGCCGAGAAAGCAATGCTAGCTAATATTGTTTCCTACACTGCTGACTCTTGCTAGATAAGAAGCACTTGGGAAGAAGAGGATCCACAGGGTCCGCTTCTGTTCTGCCTTCTTTCTCTGCGGTCCGGCATCCCCCTCCCTAGCGCTAGCTGGTCCTCTCGTCCGTCTTCGTCGGCCTGGCCTCTGGAGCCGCCCCGGTTTGCTCGAGTTGGCTACTGCTGTTCTCACCGACGTACGTTGATGTATCTGAGGAAACGGAGCACCCAAAGCTCACCAAAGAACTCAGGAATGTCTAGATGACCTTTGAACTGCTTGTTTTCTTCTTTCATTAACCATTCACCTAATAAGCATTAACACGAGCTACAATACTGTAATACAAAGCAGCTATGACCGTCAAGTGAATCAGATGGAATATTGTTAACTTTGCACGATATCATATTGTAACAGTTAAGTAATTGTTAGTTGTTATTAGTAAATTATCAAAATGGATTTTCAATATTCCACGAGTTGTCTAATAACAAT
The DNA here is from genome assembly GCA_007726485.1 of Eragrostis curvula. Taxonomy (NCBI): domain Eukaryota; kingdom Viridiplantae; phylum Streptophyta; class Magnoliopsida; order Poales; family Poaceae; genus Eragrostis; species Eragrostis curvula. Next base: position 26,488,375 of record CM017444.1, on the reverse strand, counting down.
TGTTCCTTATGCAGTCAGCAATTAAAGAAGAAATAAATAAAAGGCCGAGGAAGGCTTCAAGCATTAGGTCTCTTGTAGCTATTTGGGTGACCCCAGTCCTGGAGCCGACATTGAGATTTACATGACAAAATTTCTAATAGCAAGTATAAGGCATAGTTCTATGTAATCATATTGTGTTGTCACATTTATTTAGCCAAATCTAGCACAGGGCCCAATAGGAGTTAAGTACAAGATTGTTCAAGTAACTAAAATTTTGAAGGAAGACAATTAACGCATTATCATCAATCTTCAAGTTTAACTTTAGTGACGCCTAATAGTAAACTAACTGTACACTTGCAATTCAGAGATCAGAGAGGGTTGGAATGCTTACAGAAATTGACAGGAATCAGCATATTGTAAAATAGTTGTGTTTTGATGGAGAAACATCGGGGTAAAAATTGTTGACATGCTTAAGTGATAAATCGTGGATTGACAACTCACAAAGACCGAGACAATTAACTTAGGGAAATTTCCTTGCAGCAGAAAGTAGTAATTGATTTATGGAATTGAATGGTTCTGCCAAAGATAATACTTACATTGCCTGAGCATTTGGACACTTCATATATTGATGCTTTCCCTGTCGGGAATTCCAATGAATCTAAGGAACCCAGCAAATCCTATAGTACAGATAAGCGAATATCAGAATAATCGTCACGAGTGGAAACATCATTGTTGTCCACTATAGGCCAATAAATAACAGTACCTTTATCCTACCATTAGCCCGTGAGTTCAGGTTCTTTTCCTCCCAGGTTCCAGCCTGCAAATTGCAAACAACACATTAGTGTAAACCATTACTTAAAATGTCAGTGTTGTGCCAATGTAGCCGCAGAAGATAATTACACATGCATTGTGCATGTACTGTTAGGTTTCTCCCACCCTAAAGGTGACCAAGCCATAAAAACACTAAAGAAAAACAATGCAACAAGAACATTTATAGATGTATATAGTTCTGACTTCAGTCAGGTTGCTACCGAAGCAGTCCTGTCCTGTTTACTCAACTAAAGAAAACTTTTTGCATCAAACAAATAAATTATGATTTAGCCATGCACATGCCAATTTTATAATAATCATGCAAAGTTGGACAACACATAAAGAGAATTAATATGCTTATCTGAAGCCATATTCAGAACTTATTTCATTAGTAGGCAACAATAAGATAATTCAGACACTAACAATAATTCAGACACTACATTCTAAATGTGATCCAGCCAGCTCCAAAATACTTCCCACCGATTACCATACTCTGATAAAAAAGATGGTCTTTTCATCCAGCAGTTCGAGACAATAATTTAGACCCTGCATCAACCTAAATGCGATCCAGCCAGCTGCCGAGGCTTTCCTGAGAGCCAAACTGAATGTCCTGTCGCAAGATGCAAAAGAGAAGATTAGTTAAAAACGAAGGATACTGAGATCGAAAAGAAGAAAATGTCATGAAGTATAGGAAAAGAGTAACATTGACACTGTTTTGTAACAACCAACTGTGACACCATGCACATCTTAGCAGTGATTTTTATTTCATGGGTTACAAGCTTTCCAATGAGAAAGCTATTCCTGGATGTACCACAAAGAGAAATGGGTTCTCTGTCAGACATGATTCGTCCTAAAGCTGAGGAAAAAATTGAGAATGACACAAACCGCTTGTACAAGGGGCAGTTCTACTTGTGTCATTTCGTGGGCTCCACCCTCCTAGTGGGTGCTGACCAATTTTACCCATGTGTGGTGAAGTATCAGTGCACTAATGAATTTTCAATAGAATCTGCCCTTGTGACTGGTATGTACACCTTGATGCTTTAGTAAAGCCAAAAATATATGATGAGCCTAATTTAATCTTTTAACCAAGTTGGTTGTGCGTGAGTGTTTCCACCAAATGGAAATTTTACAAACCATTCCACATTAGATGCGAATTTGAGCAATCACTTGGTAATACTCAGAATACCTTAAGATGATTCGACAAAATTTTGATAATTGAATTCAGATAAAGATGCTTGAGTGGAGATATAATTCATTTATCACTCAAATAAACAATGCCTAGTGCGTTCCCCTGATGCGTGCAAAGCCAACTCTCATTTCAGGAGAATCCTTTAAACAAGAATTCCCATGAAATCATCGTTGGGTTATGAAATCGTCATCAGAAAACCAAAACTTACAGAAGACGTTAAGAATTGCAATCAGCAACCCAGAGGCAAAGGCAGGCACAAAGCAATATAACACTAAATGAGCAGTGTTGCTATAGAGCGTTCGTTGCCATAGTAGGACCAAAATGAGCATTGTGGAACACTAAGGCTATGTATATGTAATCCAAGCATATCTTGAGTTTGAGACCAAACTTTACTGATGCAACCAAATGTAACTTGCAGGCTTCTAGTTTGGACTTAGAAAAAAAAAATGGATCCAGTTTGTGGCATATTACTTGTACCACTGGCTTTAAAATGCACAAAGGGCATTGCTTCTCCGTTAAGCATGGATAATTTTCAGGGGTGGTCTGTTCTCCAATTAAAATACCACCAAAAATTGCATTCATACGTCTTTCAGTTTCGTTGTTAGGCATGTACAGGGTTGTTATCAATGATTTTGGAGGTGAATCACTAATGAATTTTCAATAGAATCTGCCCTTGTGACTGGTATGTACACCTTGATGCTTTAGTAAAGCCAAAAATATATGATGAGCCTAATTTAATCTTTTAACCAAGTTGGTTGTGCGTGGGTGTTTCCACCAAATGGAAATTTTACAAACCATTCCACATTAGATGCGAATTTGAGCAATCACTTGGTAATACTCCTCACCCTTCTCATTTAAAAGAACAGACAGAATACCTTAAGATGATTCGACAAAATTTTGATAATTGAATTCAGATAAAGATGCTTGAGTGGAGATATAATTCATTTATCACTCAAATAAACAATGCCTACTGCGTTCCCCTGATGCGTGCAAAGCCAACTCTCATTTCAGGAGAATCCTTTAAACAAGAATTCCCATGAAATCATCGTTGGGTTATGAAATCGTCATCAGAAAACCAAAACTTACAGAAGACGTTAAGAATTGCAATCAGCAACCCAGAGGCAAAGGCAGGCACAAAGCAATATAACACTAAATGAGCAGTGTTGCTATAGAGCGTTCGTTGCCATAGTAGGACCAAAATGAGCATTGTGGAACACTAAGGCTATGTATATGTAATCCAAGCATATCTTGAGTTTGAGACCAAACTTTACTGATGCAACCAAATGTAACTTGCAGGCTTCTAGCTTGGACTTAGAAAAAAAAAATGGATCCAGTTTGTGGCATATTACTTGTACCACTGGCTTTAAAATGCACAAAGGGCATTGCTTCTCCGTTAAGCATGGATAATTTTCACGGGCGATCTGCTCATTGCCGGCGTCCGAGCACGATGGGGAGGGACATGTTGAAGAGGCCGCCGCCGTCTGGGAGGCGGATGCAGTTGAAGTGGAGGCTCTGCAAGCACTCGTCCTCGCGCATGAACCCGCGGAGCGGGCTCGCCCACCCCTCGGCAAGCACGTGCGCCCACTGGAGGTCGACGTGGGACATGTGCCCCCGCGGCAGCTGCTCCGCCTCCGCGCGCCGCCGACCGGGTCGATGAGGGAGCTGCGGACCGTGTCGGACATTGCGCGGCGGCGTAGGCGCGGGGGGAGGGGATGCGTGGCGAGGCGGAAGCGGGAGTGGAGGAGCGGGTGCGCGAGGGAGGCGGAGTCCCCTCGAATCGACGACGCGCGTGGCTCGGGGAGGCGTGGAGGTGGGGGCAGGCGCGGGCGACGGCGCACTTCGGCGAGGGTTGGCCGGTTGGGGAGGAGAGGGGAGGGGAGGGGAGGCGAGGCGAGGCGAGGCGTGAGAGAAGGCGGGCCCACCTGTCGGCGCCGATTCTTTTACTGTAAGAGGGCCGCGACGCACGTCCCACGGGAGTGGACTCATAAGCCAAATAATAAGAGTAAAAGAAAGATAATAAGAGTAAAGATTTCATTACTATGCCTTGCTTTTGGAACATTGAGTTGGCACCATGAAAATATATCATTTATAGCTTGTGTATCTAGATTTCACTTCAAAAGAAAAATTATGTGTATCTAGATCAAACAATTCTTTACTTGCAGAGTGGATTATCTCATATGACTAAATATCTTTGTAACTCCTAACAATGGAATAACTTCAGTAGGGAAAGCCAAAGTGCAATGAAGTGGAATATCTTCTTGAATATTTCCCGTCAATAAGCCTCTGAAAAACAAAACAAAAGAAGTGCAAATGGAACATGTGACTCCCTCCTGATTATCATAGCCAAAATGAAATAACACATGCTGCAAAATATGGCAAAGATATTGTCAAGTTTCTGAACAGGATTGGCGATTTTCCTACATCATAAAAACAAATAGAATGTCCAAATGTGAAACTCAACTATCATAAGCGAGCAACCTAGCATTTAATAATATGATGCAAAAGAACTTAGCAGACTTCTTTGGAACCAAGCATATGACAATTATAGGATTTACACAAAGGAAAATTCAACCTGAAGGTTGTCCACAGCTGCAAGTGGAATCAGCAGCGCCATTTAACCAACATTCAAGGGGAAAAGAGAAGAATTATAAAGAAACTTTGACCAAAACAGCAACAAAATCAAACATTCAGAGGCAGTGACTACACCATTCTCATGGCCCTGCATCCTATTCACAGAACTCTGGTGCTGCTGTTGCCGATTGATCCCCACCTAGATTGTCTTTTCCAATTGTTTACAAGCCACTTTCATACCAGCCTGTGAGGAAGAGGACAAAACAATCGATAATAAAAAAAAATTGCATGATGCTCTGAACATCTTGCATGCTTGTCCCATCCACAAAAACATCCTTTGAGAGGAAGCATATAATTTTTTTGCTGCTGCAAAAATAGAATTGTATGTTGAGTCCAGGCTCATTTCAGTCCAACAAAACTAAAAGTTGTAGTCAATGGTAGTTTTAGATAGGGCATACCTTGTTGGCATGTGAGGCAAGCTCTTGGCAATCCCCATCAACAGAATATGAGGGAGGCAAAGCAATTAGGATTGGGAAGAAACTTGTGTGGCCCTTGGAGGGCGATGCCACGACGAATGAACAAACCTTACACATCAGATCGGATGGCAAAAAGGGAAGACCCAGCTACAGTAGCACTGTAGATCAAAGGGTCACCTGAGAAACAAAGTATATGATATGCAGCTCTCCCTCCAAATAATACTGGTGTCATACAACTATGCAAGAAAATTAATAATACATAACTAAATGTTAAATAAACATTTCTTAGTGTATCAGTGGCTCACTTCTTTTCACGATATACCAAAGCATAAACATTTGTAAAACTGCAGGTAAGCTAAATATGGAAACTATTATTGAGATAATAAGTTTGGACAGATAAAGAAGGTGCCATCTACATATTCTGTCACAGCGGGGAGCATGTAAAAGGAAAAGTCAGTGTGCACCTTCAAAAAAATTTCCTTTGTTTTATCTACGCATTTCTGTTAATAATAATTAGAAAAATACTGCTTGAAGGGGTGTAAAAAGCTATTGAGCATATATAACTTTTAGCAGATCCACATCATTTTATAAACCGAGAAAGTAATCTTAAGCATATGGTGGATATACATTACCATTCAAAAACATCCATACTGGGAAAGTACTTGCATGAAGTTTCTTTAAAAGACGACCCCAGATGGCTCCCACCCACGCGCCGCTCTCGCTCTCGCGCTCCCGCCCCACCCTCACCACCACCCTCGCCGCCACCGCTGATGCCACCGCGCGCCTCCATGGCGCCCGTCGGTGAACTCCAGTCGACCTTCCCTGCTCGTCATGGCCGCGCCATCCGGCCCCGGTGATCTCCTCGAGCTCAGGGACGACCCACAGTTGGCGGAGCTGGTCAAGCCATGGGACTTCCAACCTGGAAAGGAGTTCCAGGCCGGAATTCTCGCCAAGTTCAGGTCATCCGTTCACCATCCTTCCTCCTCTCCACATGGTGCTTTCCATCTGCTCGCTGTCTTTCGTCGTTTCACCTTTCACCTCACGGAATCTTCGGTTAGCATGGCTCTGCATGCTTGCCTTGGAGGCACTCCCGCTGGTTTTCACGTCACCTATTTGCAAGACAGACATTTTCGTTTCTCGGTTGCAAACAAACGAGTTGGGTTTTCGGTATGTGCTCTTAAGAGAATCATCTCCAAACAGTTTGATGTGTACTTTCATCTCTGGAGGGAGGGAGGTGACAATTGGGGTGCTGAAAAGAAAAAATGGGTTACGGAGGAAGATAACAGCTGGACCTTGGTGTCCAGGAAGAAGAACAGGAAGAGCTTGAACTCTGGCAAGCGAGTGTCTTTCTCCAAGCAATTGGTGCAAGACTCTCCAATGAAGAAATCGGTTCCCTCTGAGTTGTGTTCTTCCCTGCGATTGGGCGAGTTCATCTTCCCTGTCAGACAGCAGTCAGTGTCATTGTGTTTTGGCAATTGTCCAATTTCAAACTCTGAAAAGACAGTGCCGGTCAGGGGTATCTTTCGCCGTTTGAAGTCAGATTTGGGATTTGGTCAGCAATCGCCTGCCCGCAGTGTGCAAATTTCCCCGCCAACCTCGACTGTAGCGCCCACAGCTAAGCATGTCAAGGAGAGATCCGCTTTCTGCACCCGTTGCTTGAGGTTGGGGCACCTTGTCAGTGAGTGTCATTGCAAGATTAGGTGCTGGTGGTGCTATAACTACGGTCACAAGGCCACACAGTGCTTCAGCAGGAAAGCTCACCTCAAGAGTAAATGGGCTCCAAAGCCCAATTTAGCAGCAACAGTTGGCTCTACCCAGCCTCTTGAGCCGCGCGCGCCGCAGCTCGACGGGACGCAAGGCTGCACCAGTAATAACTCTCTTAATACGACCCCGTACGGCGTGCTTACCCTTGCATCCCCTGCTCCTGGCCAAACCGGCTCCTCCTCTTCCACTCCCACACAAACGGCTCCTTCCAAGAAACAGAGCTCTCCACCACACCGCCACCCAGAGCCACCATGGCGAACTTCCCCATCAACCCCCACCGCTTCATCCCACCACTGACACCCATTGAAGATGGAAGACCTCACCGGCGCAATCAGAGGGCAGTGTACATCTCTGGGGGAGCACCGAAGAGCCATGAGGAGTATGCCATCGCAGTCATCAACGAGCAGCTCTCACCAGCACAGACCATTCAGCTTCTGCAGTAGATCAGAAACTACGTCGAGATCCAGAGAAGGAAAGAGGTTCCCTACTGCTCTCCCCACCCTCATGGAGTTGGCATCTTTCGCTTTAGGAATGCTTGTGACAGGGATACCATAGTGCTCACAAACCCGCATCATGTTGGTCCCCGTGAGGTCAATTTCTATCCGCATGATCAGGCACCAATGAACTTCCGTAGGTCTGCTTTTTCTAGGAAGGGTTGGATAATGCTGTTGGGTTACCCGTTGGACTTCAAGCATATGGACATCTTCAAGCAGGTCACTGCTTGCTTTGGTAAGCTACTTCACTGGAACACAGAGGACATGAGCTTGGCTAGAGTCCTGCTCAAAGTACTCATTGAGGATCCTCTTGAAGTACCCAGAAGTCTGGTCCTCAAAGTAGGCAGAGAGTTTGATGGAGAGAGCCGCTCTTGGACAGTCCCTGTATACATCCTCAACTCTGACCTCGCAGGTGCGGCTCCTCCGGATGAAGAAGATCCACCAGCGAACAATGGGAACCCTCACCCCATTGATGGTCCTGTGCTGCCAGGAGAAGATCACTTTGTGGCGCAGCAAGCTGATCAGTTCATGGCTGGCCTCCCTCAGTTCAACCCTCAAATGCAGCAGCAGCAGGCTGATCAGGGTCAAATGCAGGTTCAGTGGTTATGCACCATGATGCTTCCTCAGCTGCAGATATCTTCTCATAGCCAAGTGGTCAACAAAGGCAGCTCAACCTCGACACTTCCCAGAATCAAGAAAACACAAATGTGCAAGTTGTGGCTGTTCAGAATCAGCAACAGCAGTTTCAGGGTCAGGAGAACAGGACTGGGCAAGTTGTGTCAGTACAAGCTGAGCAGCAGGAACACCAACAGCAGATGGGCTCGGTTTCCCTTCCAGCAAGTCCATCAGCAAGCAATGAGGCAGCCAGGTTCATTGGCCCAATGCCACTTGTCACTGCAGCCACTGAGAATGAATTTGAAGCCAGCAATCCAGATACCATGAATTCCTTGATCATGTTGAACAAACTGCAGCAGCTGCTCAACTCAAGTCTGGTTACAGTTCAGGCCAATGTAAACAATGCAGAGGGTAATACCAGCATGATCAACATCAGGCTCTCACTTGCAGATGGATCCTCGCTAGCTATTTCTCTTCCTGGGAGACAGGTGGACACCCATGCTCCCCTCAACAATCAATGTTTCAGAATTGAGGGCAGTCAGCAGGCTACAACACACACACCCCCGACTGTGACCATGAAAGACACCGCAGTTTACACTATCCATAACCAGCTGATCAAGAAAGTGTACATCAGAAGGAGGCCAACAAAGGAGACTGTCACTCCTCGAGAGGGAGTGTTTGCAGAGGTTCAGCAAGACTTCACCATGACCAACAGATCCCCAGTCCGCAAGATCACTTCCAAAAAGAGGCTGCTCAACCTGACTCCGGAGTCGGATGGTAAGCTCCGCAGAAGCAACAGGGCCAAGGACGTACTTGATGGACATAAGCCTGTGATCAGGGGAGCTTCTTCGGGACCTATCACAAGGAGCAAGTCTACTGCCAGTCGTGGACCAAGCAAGGGTAAATCCTTCTCACACTCCTTCTCACCAATTGAATTTCCGGGCTTAGTTGATCTTGACAAAGTTAAAGATTCTGCTATGGCTTACCCGGCTATTTCTATTGATGAGGTGCAGAAGGTGGCTGTGGAAAGGTGCGGGCTGCTTCCTGTAGAAGTGTCCACGGAGCGGCTGCTGGTGGAAGCAAATGGAGACCACCAACGGAAGGATGACAGCGGCTGCAGCACGGCACTAGTAGTTTCTCATGGATAATACAACTTTTGCAGTAATCAGTGACAGGGAATGCCCTGTTTGGAGGTCCTGTAACATTGGAACCTATTTTGCTGGTTGTGCCTTTTGCTTGGGTCAGTTTGGATATGGTAGGCTTCCCTGTTGTCGGAAAGGGAGTAGTTGTCGGAATTTGAACAGTGGCAGGTGGGCTTTTGCATGCTATTCACCCTGGATGGGTGTGGAATGTGAACAACTCTACGTGATGCTGCAGTGTCCTTTCTCGTATTCCCTGTGTGTGCTTTGTTTTGGCTGCTCTTATGGTTGCCCTCAACTTCAGTCCTATATTGCTCACTGCCCACTGCTGATCACAGCTTTGCTTGGTTTTATTTCACTGCTGCACACATCCAATGCAACTTGCAGAACTCAATGGCAACAACTGTCTGAATCTTTGCGGTCTTTGATTGCAATTTTGTTTATAAATAAGAGTGTTCAATGGATAGTACAAATAAAAGGAATTGGACAGTGTTGAACTGGAACATTAGGGGTATAAATGCTGATGATAAGTGCAATGCGGTCAAGGCTAAGATTGAAGAAAGTGCATGCGCGATATACTGCATCCAAGAAACAAAACGTGAGAGTTTTGACCATTGGTTCATCAAAAAACTTGCACCGAAACGTTTCAGCAAATTTGCTTTCTCTCCGTCTTGCGGCGCCTCTGGAGGCATCCTCATGGGCTGGAACCCTGCTGTATTCACGGGAGAAGTGATCCAGATAAACAAGTTCACAGTCACAGTCACTTTCACCTCTACTCACAATGGTGACAAGTGGACCCTATCATCCATATATGGGCCTTGCAGTGGTCAGGACAGACAAGATTTTGTGAACTGGCTAAACGCTTTGAAGATCACAGATGAGGAAAATTGGATGCTCATTGGGGATTTCAACTTTTATCGCTCAATGGAGGACAGAAACAAGGATGGAGCCAACATGTCAGATATCATGACCTTCAATGAAATCATCGCCAACTTAGCTCTGCACGAGATCCCATTGAAAGGAAGGAATTACACTTGGAGCAACATGCAAGAGGATCCCCTCCTACAGCAGCTGGACTGGTGCTTCACCTCCTTAAATTGGATCTCAGATTATCCTAACACGTTGCTGCTACCAATGTCGAGACCAACTTCTGATCACATACCGTGCATGGTGCAAATTGGAACCTCTATCCCTAAAGCACAAGTTTTCCGCTTTGAGAATTACTGGGTTGATCAACCAGGGTTCATGGACTTGGTCAAATCGGTGTGGCATACTGAAGTCAGAGCCACCAACTCAGCAACCAGAATTGTTGCAAAACTCAAACTCTTGAGGAGAGTATTGAAAAGATGGCCAATGGGTCTCTCCCAACTAAACAATAGAATCAAAGAATGTAATCAAGTGCTGGAAATACTTGACAAACTTGAGGAAAATAGAAGGTTGTACACTCATGAAAACAATTTCAGGAAGATCTTGAAAACTCATATCTTCAAACTGCTGCAATTCAAAAAAGAATATTGGAGGAAAAGATTCACTATCCGCTGGGTTAAATTTGGAGATGAAAGCACAAAGTTTTTCCATGCTGCATCCACGGAGAGATACAGGATCAACACAATTACAAGTTTGGAAGGAAATGATGGGAGGCTCATCACTGGACATCATGAAAAGGCAGCCATTTTATGGGAGGAGTACAGAAACAGAATGGGGGCATCCACTCAACCAGTCATGCAATACAACCTAGGAGAATTGGTACAGCAGCACAATCTAGAAAGCCTTGACCTACCTTTCACAAAAGAAGACATTGACAACGTAGTCAAGCACATGCCCACTGATAAGGCACCGGGCCCAGATGGCTTTAATGGCCTCTTCATAAAAAGATGCTGGGATATAATCAAAGAGGCTTTCTACAACCTTTGCCTTGACTTCTTCCAGGGGAGAGTTGACCTCCAAGCCATAAACACCTCCTTCATCACTCTGATCCCGAAAGTGAACAACCCAACAGCGGTCAATGATTATAGACCCATATCATTGCTGAATTGCGTCATCAAGCTCATCACTAAGCTAATGGGCAACAGATTACAAAGTGTTATCATCCCTTTGGTACACAAAAACCAATATGGCTTCATAAAAACCAGAACTATTCAGGACTGCTTAGCATGGGCATATGAATACATACACCAGTGCCAACAAACCAAAAAGGAAATAATCATTCTGAAACTGGATTTTACAAAAGCTTTCGACACTATAGAACACAATACTATTCTACAGATGATGCAACAAATGGGATTCTCTGAAACTTGGAGGCAGTGGACAGAAAAAATTCTTGCATCAGGCTCCTCCTCCATCCTGCTCAATGGGGTCCCAGGAAAACAATTTCAGTGTAAAAGAGGGGTCAGACAGGGTGATCCCCTCTCTCCACTGCTCTTTGTGCTGGCGGCAGATCTTCTCCAGTGCATCATCAATAAAGCTCATGCACAGGGCCTTCTTGAACTACCAGTCCCAGCCAGAGATAATGCAGGATATCCAATAATTCAATATGCTGACGACACAATCCTGGTAATGAAAGCCTCTCAAAGAGAACTTTTCACCCTCAAAGGACTATTGGAATCTTTTGCACAATCAACAGGTCTGAGGGTAAACTACTCAAAATCTTGCATGGTTCCACTCAACATGGAGCAAGACAAAGCACAACAACTAGCTGGGGTGTTTGGCTATCAGCTGCAGGGCCTGACTTTCACCTATTTAGGCCTCCCCATGGGAACCACCAAGCCAAGGATCGAGCACTATGGTCCTATCATGAATAAGGCAGAGAGAAGACTCACATCCATCTCAACTATGTTAGCTCATTCAGGGAGACTACAGCTGGTAAACTCGGTCATTACCTCACTACTCATCTTTGCAATGTGCACTCTAGATGTGCCCGTAGCAGTCACTGAATACATTGATAAGAAAAGGAGAATCTGTTTATGGAGAAGCTCAGAGAGCAATGCTAAATGCAAACCGCTGGTGGCCTTCAAAAAGTGCTGCAGACCAAAACACAAGGGAGGCCTCGGGATCCTAAACCTCAGAAGCCTTAACACAGCATTACTGCTAAAGCATCTTGACAAATTCTACAACAAAAAAGATGTACCATGGGTCAACCTCATCTGGGCAACATACTATTCAGAAGGGAAAATACCACATGCTAGCAAACACAAGGGCTCCTTTTGGTGGCGGGACATTTTGAAACTGTCTGACCTTTTTAGGGGAATTGCTTCATGTAATGTGGGCAATGGAACAACGGTGCTCTTTTGGTCGGACCTGTGGAATGGTCATCTCCTGCAAGACAAGTTCCCCAGGCTCTTCTCTTTCGCAAGAAATCCAAACATCTCAGTGGCAAAGTTTCTTCTCAACAACAATCTTCATACTCAGTTCCATCTACCATTATCAGAGCTTGCTCACCAAGAGTATCAACAGCTACAGCAGCTAATACAGGAACTGCAAGTCAATCCTCAGGAGAAGGACAAGTGGACTTATGTTTGGGGAAACAACAAGTATACATCAAGCAGATTCTATCAATACACCTACAAAGATGTGCATCCACCACAGCCCTTTATTTGGATCTGGGACTCGAAATGCTCTAACAAACTCAGAGTTTTTGCTTGGCTACTGCTCATGGACCGCCTAAACACTAGAAACATATTGAGAAGAAAGAAGCACAAGCTGGAAAACAATGACTATAACTGTGTGCTCTGCTCTCACAGTAGGGAAGAGTCAGCCTATCATCTCTTCTTCAGTTGCCCGTTCAGCAAAGCATGTTGGCAACGTCTTCACATCAACTGGAATTACAACCTAGAATTCTTCCAAATGATGATGCTCACAAGGACAGAAGAGCAAGGGGGATTCTTCATGGAAATCTTCATCATTGCGGCGTGGCAAATCTGGAAACAAAGAAATGACAAAATCTTTCACAATGAGCAGCCCTCCACTGATTCATGGATTCAGGGCTTCTTTAAGGAAGCAGCCTTACAAGCACATAGAATGTCAATAGATAAGAAGCAGTCGTTTATAAACAAGATAGACCTGTATAGATAGTTTTCTGCTGGTTTTCTCTTCTTGCTTCCGCCCCCAACTACTGGGGTGCATGTACAGTGGTACCTTTTCTATTTATTTCTAATATATATACCTACCACAGCAGGGGTTTCCCTTGCTGTATATCCTTCAAAAAAAAAAGTTTCTTTAAAATTAGTACAAGCTTGCCTGCGCCAATATCAGTACTAAACAACTGCGAATATGAAATGCAGACTTTAGCCATGCGGGAAAAAGCAAAGACTCAGCTTCCACAAACTTCAATAATATCCCACAGACACAGCCTTATTGCAGAATATAACAAATGAAGCATCTAAATGAATTCCCACAGACATAGTCTGAATATAACAACTGAATAGACACCTGCTCATTAATATACTCCATCAAACGGTCGTGATTGATGTAATAACTAGCCAATGGCTCCCATAGCCATGTGAGAATAGCTTAGATGCCTTCCTCAAGACACTTAAACATATTGTCAAGAGAATTTATAAGAACTTGTTGGGATAAACAGAATGGGATGAATGGATTCCCCTATTTTTACCAGATTGTTGAGAGAATGGGATGCATAACCTCCCCTTCATATATAGATAATATAAACTTGAGTATCTTGTAGAATATCCAAATGCACTTCTTATAGAAGAATGATTTAGCAAGGATTTGTGGTGGGAACAATGAAACTGCTCCGTAGAGTCCAGATTTAGAAGAATGACCAAGAAAAACATGGAGGGAGCCTAGGAAGCCTACCATTGGAACCTAAAATAATTATTTGAACAAGTTATGTAAAAGCAGCAATCAAAAAGGTCAAGATGTATTTCATAGTAGTAAATGAGAATGAATTTTATTTACACATGCAGTGCAGGAGCACAGACATTAGGAAACAACAAGAGGAAACCCACATGCTAAACATGACTAGAGTAATTACCTAAGCTAACACATTAACTCCACCAAAACTCAAAGATTTGCCTAAACATGGGCAAAAACCATTTATAGTACCTTAAAAAGAGATGTTATCATCTGAATTTAGCAAGGTAGGAGAAAAAAATTTACTCTCTGAAATCCGCAATGAATGAACCATATTGAATCATCAGCTAATGTCCGCTTTTGCAAATTCAATGTAATTGTTCAAGAGAGCTAGTTGTCCAAATGATCAAGGCCATATAATCACCACATTTTCAGGTTTTCTCTTGAAAGAAAGGGGCCCCAAATTAAGAGGTGTTGTTTCTTTGATCCAACTTGCATCACTTGAATCCATTGTTAAGATCTAATAATCATCATAATCGTGCTGATGCAACACCAAAGTTCTGATTGCCACAAAAGAGATAGAGAGAATAAGCAACAAACTAGATGCTAGAAGGTAACTTATATAAATTCAGAATCAACAGGACATAAGCGAAATAACTGAACACCGGTCTCCAAGCAGTAATTAGCAAGCACATGTTTCTGCATTAAAAAAATACTTTTAATTGATTTGTCAATACCATATGACCTACACCAAAAATATGTATCATATCCCTGTTGGAGGGTTATCTTTACATGCTAATCACTCTTGCTTCTTCGGTACCACTATATCGGTCACTACATATCTAATGTAATGTAACTAAAGCGCCCAACTGTACTGCAGTTTATCATGCAGCGATGCTACTCAGTTACTACAGAACTTATTAGTGATCTCGTGCAACAAATTTTAACATGGAAAAAGATCGTTACTCTAACAAAACTTGCTTGCAATCCAAAATAAAATTTAAAGAGATAGTTTGTAGAATATACCATTCCATATTTTGGTTCATCTCTTAATTCTTTGAATGATCCACATCTCTCAACAATATACCATTCCAATACCAATATCGTCCATCTATCGATTCTTTGAATGATCCACATCTCTCAACATAATATCCATATTCCAAGACATTAGCAAAAAGTTGTATGGTAGAGATCATTCCTAGATAATGTCCATCTGAGTTAACAGAGAAAAAATCTATACCTGCAGAAAGCTTTACCAGTATAAATATGTGATTGCCAGTTGCGTAACGCAAAATATGTGATTACCAGAACAAAATAATCACGATACACAAATGTGTAGAAACCACTAGTATGACCTCCACCTCAACAGAATATATGGTATTAAGTTGCATTCTTTCAAGGAGGCACTGAAAAAAAAATATTACTACACAGGAAGGCAAAATATTTCAAATAAAATAATGTGAAATAAGAGATAACCATGTTTCAACAGAAGCATATAATAATAGAACTCTTGTAGAGCATAGACTAGTAGCGTGGGTTGGTCAATTTCATTGGGCCTAAGGCGATAAAAAAGGAAGGACGCTAATATTTCATTAGGCCTAAAAAAGATGCAGCCGTTACAAATTTCAATGTCTGCTCTTCTCTCTGTCAGGCCAAAGAATAAGCTCCAATGATCTTAAGGATTTGTATGTATGTGATTAGCAACATGGTTCAGCTACTATCATTTTAGGCTGAATTTGCTGCAGAGAGTCTATTTGGTGTATCTGACCTATGCCAGTCAACAAACATTCACCACCAATGCTACCTCGTCATAACAACACAAACCAATTATAGCAGGTCAGACAAAAAATTTGTAAGGTTATTGATTACTACAAACAGTTAAAAATTAGTGCAGGTCATAGCAAGACATATTTGGCCAACAAAGTTTCCTGGTAATAAGCTACAGCAATAGTAAATCGGAAGGCTCCTGATTACTACAAACAGTTAAAAAATACCACCCTGTATGTGAACAACAGGTTCGTCACCTAAGAAAGGACTGAAACAAATCCACGGGTGATTCCTATTAACCATGGAAAGAAAAACATATGAAGAGGAATAAGAGGTACCTGACTGCAATAAACCTTCAAAACCAAATTAAGAAGGGTAGCATTTCTAATATCAGTAATATGCAGCTCTCCCTCCAAATACCAATAGTATTCATATTCCATGGAATATATAGTTTACAAGGTCCTATTAACTTCTTGATATTCTCATAAGCATCAGATGGTGGATATGCAATACCCTTCAAAAACATCCATATTGGGATAATACTTGCATGATGTTTAATTAGAATGAGTACAAGATTGTCGACGCCAATATCAGTACTAAACAATTGTGGATATGAAATGCCGAGACATTAGGTATGCATGAGAAAGCAAAGACTTGGCAAGACTCCCCCAAACTTCAACAACATTCCACAGACAAAGCCTGATCACAGAATATAACAATTGAAGCAAATCAATAGACACCTCCTCAATCACAAGTTTTATACCGTCCAATATCAGTAATATACAGCTCTCCCTCCAAATCACTTCATTTCAATATTATCCATACTAAATGATGAAAAAAATATGCCAGAAATATCCAGTGAACTTCAATAATAACCAAATTCTTTGAAGTATCAGATGGTGGATATACTTCAATAATAACTTCAGTACAAGATTGTTGATGCCAATATCAGTACTAAACAACTGCATTTTTGAATTACTGAGATTTTGAACATGCAGGTTATCTCAACACAGCCAAATCACAGAATATAGTAATTGAAGCGAATGAATAGACACCTCCTCAATCACAAGAAATGTACCATCCAATATCTCTCCCTCCAAACCCACTTCATTTCAATATTGTCCATACTCAATGATCATAAAGATATGGCAGAAATATCCAGTGAAAGTATCAGATGATGGATATACATTGCCTTTCAAAAAAAGTCCATGTTGGGATAGTAATTGCATGAAGTTCAATGAGAACTAGATGGAACCCTAGTTTAGTTATAGTGGCTGCATAGAGCCACATGAAAACAAACGCATTCCAGAGGAAAAGGAACTCAGATTACAAATGAAAGCAGATAAATAGAGCAGACGGACGCTACCAACATGCAACATTGAAATGCACAACTTGCATGAATGTTACTCTCCAGTCCTATAAATTTTGATCAAAAGATGTGAGAGATAATGCCTTGCAGAAATGAAGGATATATATTGATGTTGGAATAACAGGAAAAAAAAAAGGATAAACAAAAAAATACACCGTTTGTTCACCTTAAACAATAATGTGCTTGTGTCCTTGTTCACCTTAAACAATAATGTGCTTGTGTCCTTTGCAATAGGTGAAAACAATTATATTTCGATCTTTGTTGAAAGAGAACCATGCAACTTTAGACAAATTGCTCTAGTTTCAAAGGAAAAACTGCATAGATTGAATTGACGGATTTCAGATCAAGGTTTACCAATGGCTTCATGGAGAAGTAAAATGTGTGCCACTTCAAGCTGCATTCGCACAAAACACATTGATAGTAACAATTCATTGATCTGGAAATGAGTTAGAAGTCATTAATCAAGTATAAGGTGTTATCTAAGCAGATATTTCCCAACAGGCATAGAACATAGAACCAATCATGATTGACAATATAGGAAACAGAATAGCAACAGCAAATGGAATGGTGAAGGGTAAATGTAACTCTGAGCTTGTTGCACCCTTCCACACTGATGTAATTATATCACAGCCTCAATAAACCCGAACAAAGGTCGACAATCAACATATCCAATATGTCAACCTGGCACAAAATTAAAGAAACATTTGCATGTGGTAGATCAAATCACAGAAGAACAGAATGTATAAAAAATGACTAACTTAGTTTACCCCTTGGCAGTTCGAAACATCAAGAGGCTGGTACGGAAACTAATCATGTGGGCCTAAGGCGATAAGAAAGGTGGGAAACTAATGTTCGGACACGACTTAGGCTTTAACAAAGTAGGAAGAATAAGTTGTTATGAATAGGCTTTAACATCAAGAGGCTGGTACGGAAACTAATTATGTGGGTCACAAATGCAGCTGTTACGAATTACAGTGTCTACTTTGTGAGGCCAAAGAATAAGCTTCATTGATCTTAAGGACATGTATCAAATTGCGCGTAGGTAATCAATCAAATCAATGGTTTTGACAGGCAAATAATTGAAAGGGAGGAAATAGGTTACTGACATACTCACTCCCTATTGTAGTTTTGAATGGCAGGTATAAGAGAAACACATCTATAATGGTGGCTTCTCACTGCAACGTGAAAATGAAATTATAGCAATGGCCAAATAGACCGAACGTACTCCACCTCGTGTTGCACATTTAAGTAGCAGATGCCGTAAGACATGTCTCTGTCCATACTGTCCCTGTGCAGAAAAAAAAATGTAACGTTTGCAAGGAATTCAGCATTTTCTCTTAACTATTTAATGGAAAAGTGAAACCAAAAAAATAATCCTTGCAGTTCCTTGTAATAGGAAAGTTCTCAACTGTACAAATATAGATATCATTAATAGTCCAGGATTTGGGATGCTATATTTTTTCTAGTCACAAATGACAACGTTGGACCATTTGGGTAACAAATCGGTCTTTTTCGTAAACTTGGAATATATCCTTCACTGCTCAATGCAAAGTAATGTCATATGGCACATAATGCATTTCAGATTGTATGATATGACCAAAGTGTGGAGCCAATAATTTTTTTCAGTAAAAACGTGTTAATTGGTGCAGACTAATTACTAAAATCTCTATCATGTAAGCATATCAAAATTATCAAATTCATGATAACTGTAGGTGTGCATAGACCATAAAACTATTAATCTAAGCAGCACGTGGTGTATCTTTCTTGCAAGTAGAAAGCAATACAACCTTAAAGAGCTAGCCTTATATGCATTAAAGGATCATGCTTGATAAAACATTCTTTTTGTTCTTAAAAAAGAGCTTGAAGCCCCTGTCTTGGAGGCTGTGGCAGCCCTACCTGATGTAAGCTCGTGAACGAATCGTCAGTCTGCACAAAGTAAGCCAAGAAACTATTCGCAATGGTGTGAAAATGGAAAGCTAAAACTGCAATCTAAGCACGAAATTTGCACCCCCCAATTCAAAATATAGAACATGAGTAATTGGAGAACGGCTGATCAGTAAGGGCACTTCACCTTCACCAGGCGAGCTGCAACTCAATGCAGCTGAATTTCCATTCAGAGAGTAGAACTTTCACAAAAGAGCTTTAAGATATGAGTCACAGGTCTGAGAATAAAAACACAACAACCAAATCAGCTAGCACTTTTAAATTTTTTGTGGAATCAAATATTCATGTTAGGTGCAAGGTTGCAGTTGCAGGGTAAGCAAACTTTGAGGCGCCATATATATTTTTCAGTTGTTTGTTCATCTAACATGGCATAGGCACACTGACACATCAAAGCATCCACATAAAACACTCTCATGTAAAAGCATTTCACTTCCAAAAGTCCTGCACGGGCACTTTGATACGTGTATAATTCGTGTAGAATGTAAACATTAAAACAGTTACCTTACCTCAAAGCTGTAAAGAAAAACTTGTCGAGAGAAAATGTTGATGATGCAATTTTGCATACAGGATACCTGCGTGCGGAAATCAAATATGATATGAGCATGCAAATTGGAAGCTGAAGGTGGCAAGGCACAAGCTAATAAGAACAGATTTTTTTTCCTGTATAACACGGATTTCTGCAACATCTCTATTGGAGCCACTGTAACCAGCCTATGGAAGAACATCAGGAGCAGGGGAGTCTCCGTAGGCTAAAGGGAAGCAATACATTTGTCTAGTAAGGGCAAAATCCAACTGCAGAGATAATGAAAGTAGAATAAAATTTTGAAATTTAGTTCTTATGCAAATGTGTAGTGAATGATTTGTCTCACTACCTCATTCATCACCATAAAGCACCAAAGAATCAAACATTTCAACAAAATCTTTATACAACACGAGTTTAGACATACATCTGAGAAGTGCATACGCTGATGGGTCTCGAATAATTTAAAGAAACTTATTTCGGGGAAGCAGTGGAAGAGAACTCACCTTCCGAAACCACTGGCTTGCCGGGAGACAACTGCAGGGCTGAGATGGAGGAAACCTTGGGGCATCAAGATATGGACTGGAAAGTTGTCCTGAGAAACAAATACTAGTTAGGCCAGCACATTGCGCGAGTATTATTGGTGCCATATTGCTATGCAAGAAAATTAAAATACAGAACTATTTCTTGGTGATGTATTATCAGTGGCACACTTCTTTTCACAGGGGCAAAGTTATACAAAGGCATTAATATTTGTAAAACACTACACATAAGCTTAATATGAAACTATTAGTGAGATGACAAGTTTGGACAGATAAAGGTGTGATCTACATATTCTGTCACAGCAGGAAGCATTATAAAGGAAAAGTCTGTGTGCTTGTCCTTTCTAATCTCATCATTTTTTCCTTTGTTTTATCTACGAATTTTTGTTAATCCTCTGTCCATTAATAGACTAAACCATGGAAATTGTTCTAATAATCATTCGCCAATAAATCAACTGGAGTTGAAATCCAAAGAAAAAACACATGGTGCTCCATATTAGTGGAAACAATATGATCTGGTGAATCTAGAACACAACATGACACAGCAGGTGCTCCAGATTAATAACATACTCCAATCATAGCACTGATCTAACCCAACCTCACCAGTTCTACTTCATCGAACAGAAGACACGGTTAAATAACAAACTGCCACACGCCATGATTAAGAATACTTCAATCCACAATAATCAACTGCCACACACCCTGACATCCTTCTTCAGTAGTCCTCAGAACCAGTTATCTAAATCAAACCCATGAAAAACCTAACCAGAACACAGCAAGTGGTCCATATGCAGAAAATAAGCAAATCACAGCCAATAATCAAGTGGGTGTAGCTTTGTTTTACCGCACAAGTCAATCAAGTAGTAGTGCATAGCACTTCGTCAGATCGATTTGCAAGAACCAGTGATGCAGGACGTGTTAGGTTTAGGAATTAGGATCCCGTACCTTTCTTCTTCCTGCTTGATGGAAGCGGAGGCGCAGCCATGGATGGAGGGCCCCGAAGCATCATCTCTGCATGCTCCCGATGACGAGGCGACCCCAGCACCACCAGTATGGCTCCGAAGCGCTGCCGACGCCGCAGGATATGCCGTGCTCGCGCCGGAACACTCCCGCAATCCGGAGCAGGTTTCTTCCCCGATGAGCTCTGCACCAAGGCCTATCACAGTGGAGATGAAGCAGCGGCGCTAGGGATTCGAATTGGGGAACCATAGGGGGGAATAAGGAGGCGGCGATTCGTGACACGATTGGCTGCGATGCGGAATCGATTGGATTCCGGCACGGCGGCGTCGAGGCTTCAGGTGAGGGCTGGGATAGGCGACGGTGGCGTCTCGTGATGGGGAAGGGGAAAAGCAGGGAGGCGGCGGTTTCCAACGGGCAAGAGGAAGGGGAGAGGCAGAGGAAAAGGAAAAGGAATCGCGTGCACCGCCTCTCCGCAACGGTCATATTTTTGACGGTCCATGGGCTTTGGGCCGGAATTCTCTATTAGGACCTGCTTTGGTCTCTCTGTTTGGAACAGCTAGTACGATTTTTTTTTCCTACAAAAAAGCTACGTACCATTTTTATCAGGCTAAAAAAACGTATTATTTTTATCAGCAACATTTGGTCCAACTAGGCAGGGAGAATCTTCGCTTCCGCCCACCTCAAAGCAGAGCCCCCCCCCCCCCCCCCCCCCACACACACACACCCCACCCCACCCCACCACACGCAGACACCTCCAAGCTCTGCGTTCCTTCGCCTGGCGTCGCCGCCGCGGCTGGCCTCCATGAACTCCTCAACCCTCCCCGGTCGCGGCCTGCCTCCCCCAGCCCGGCGTTGTGCCTATCTCCCCCTATCCTCGCCGCTCACCTCCCCACGCGCCTCCACCCGCCGTGCAACTATCCCCAAGCCGTCGTGGTCTCAATGAAGATTTTAGTTTCCATTGTGTTGAAACAATTGTTTTTTTCTAGGAACAATTGGATTCTTTTCCTGAAACAATTATTTTAGATGCTTGCAATAATTGATTTCTTGTTGTGGAACATTTGGTTTAGAAGGCTGGAACAATTGGCATTCTTTTCTTGGAACAAATGTTTTAGATGGTTGGAACAAATAATTTCTTCACTTGGAACAATTGGTTTTAGTTGCCGAAACAATAGGTTGTAGTTGCTAGAACAATTGATTGTAATTGTTGGAACAATTGAATTTAGGTGGCTCGAACAATAGATTCTGAATCTCTAATTTTTCTAGAGACGCAACATGTCGCCGGCCAGCCATGATGTTGGGCGAGTTGAGGGACGAGGTGAAGTCGAGAGGATGAAGAAGAAAGGACGTTATTGGGCCGTATACGATGCTGGGCTATGTTCAAAACTCGATGGCCCTTGATGGGCCGCGGCGCGGGTGGGGGTGGGGGTGGGGGGGGGGGGGGGGGGGACACTGGCTTCTTATTGACATGGGCGGAGGCGATTCGCCCCCCAACTAGCAGCCGTAAATTTCAGCGAGATGGGCAGAACATAAATCCCTCGGAGCACGTCGCCTCCGCCCACGTTAATGCCAGAGTGGTGTCCGCCCATCCCCCACTCAGTAAAGATCGTAACCCGCCCAAGGTTTACATTACCGATCCTACCAGAGAAACCGATCGGACCGGGATGCCTGGTTACCGGAAAATTTGGTTCGGAAACCGGACAATTCAAATTCCGAAATTTGAATCAAAAAGTTTTAGTAAACCGGTTAAAATATTTGGAAAACCAGACGAAATTTTGGTAAGCCAGTTCAAAGAGAGAAAATGGGGGAAAAAAAAGCAAAAAAATTGAAAATTTGAAAAAATGAAAAAAAAATAAGTAAAAAAACTAGATGCAATTCGCAACACACTGGTGCAACAACAACACAAAAATTCGATCGTTTGCTTGGTCAAAAAAAATCAAGAAAGGTTGCTTGTTATGACAAAAGGTTTTTTTCCTCTTTTTTTACCCAGAAAGCTTACAAGATTTTTTTGACCTATCAAACAATCGAACTTTTGTGTTCTTGTTCCACCATTGCGCTGCAAATTTTCTCTAGTTTTTTTTACATATTTCTGTTTCAATTTTTTTGAAATCTGAATTCAAAAACCGTGTACTGGTAAACCGGACCAGACCACGGTAACGCAAACCTTGAACCCGCCCATCCGCCTTCCTCTACTACACCTCCCGACGTGGGCATGCCTGCACGTCCTCGCGTCCTCTCGCCATAGCAGTTCATCCTCTATGATCGAAGCTTCAAACAAAAACATAATGTTCCAGCACAAAACAAAAAACTGTTCCGTTTATAAATTCAAATGTTCCAACAATGAATGTTCTATCAATCGAATGTACTAACATGGCAAATCACATGTTCCAGCATTGAAAATCAAATGTTTCGTGGAGCAATTGCAGTTGTTCTGGCAGGACTAAGGTGCCTGAGGCGCGGCCATGGGGGCTAGGGTATCGTGGCGTCAACTAAGGCGAGCAGAGAGTGCGAGGCTACACGGGTGCAGCCGGGCGTGCTGCTCGAGAGGCACGGCCATGATGGTGCAGGTGGCACCGGGGTCAGGGAGGCGCGGCGGTGCGAGGGCCACGAGGTCACGGACGTCGATGCATCATCGAAGGAGGAGGAATTGACAAAGGTGGACTGATTGGGCCGAATTGAAGCCGTTTGCGGGGGATGGGTGTTAGATACCTATTTTTAGGTATCCACGGATTTGTGGCTAAATCCCAATTATCGAGCCGCGCAAAGCAAATCAAGGACTCGGCGTCGAAAAAGAGGAGGTATACGCCATCTCCGACCCCCGCGAGGCCGCTTACGGAATTCTCCGCCTCGCGGGCCCAGCTGGAAGAAGGGGCGAGCCCCACTCGTTCCTGCCCCACCAGACGACGCCATGTGGCGCGCCGTCCGACCCGAGCACGGCTCACCCGACCCCCGGGGTCGAAACAGGGGCCCATGTGAGAGCGCTCCGCCTCATCCGACCCTTGCGAGGCGGAGATGACTCGGACGAGGCCACCGTCGCGAGACGGTTGGGCTGCATTTAATGCAGAGGCAAGTGGATGTGCTTTTACCCATCCCGCGACGTAAGTCGCCGCAGAAGACGGGAAGGGAGAGAGAAGCTGCACCCCATGGCACACTTTCCCTTTGCTCTCTTTTCTTTTTCTTCTTTCCTCCTGTTGGAGATGATACCGAAGGCTCCCCGATCTATGCGAAGAGTAAATGTTATACGGTGAAGGCTAGCGAAGGAGGCGGCGAAGGATGGTGATCAGAGGCAAGGCTAAGTTTACTACGAGGAGGCGTGATGGAATTGGCTAATGGCATAACTGTAATAATGATTTCTCCTCCCCCTATAAATATGGAGGGAGGAGACCCTGTAATGACATCTGTTTTCGGGCCCTGAGCCAAGGAACACTTCATTTATTTAGTCCGCTCACGATTGTTATCTCGCACCTCTTCGCCCGGCATCGCGGGCGACTGGGGGCTTCGCCACCACTCATAACGGAAGATCATACGAATTGCCTAGGCAAGAGAACCTGATAACAAGGACGCTAACACTTCAGGAGGGCTTCGCCAAGGGGCCTAAGGTCGGCAAGGAGTCCGGAGGGCTTCGCAAGGGAGATCATCAGACGCCGAGATGCGCAGAGGGCTTCGCTAGGACATGTAACCTGTTGGAGGGCTTCGCTGAGTCCATCCAGGACCTTCGATACCCCAACATTTGGCGCCGTCACGCGGGTTCAACCCACGACCACGTCTGTCATAAAAAATGGCCAAAGGAATATCATCAAAGACAATAGACGCCGAAACACAGCGTGCTGAGATCGAAAAGGAAAGACTCGCTAGAGAAGAGAAAGCCAAAATCGCTAGAGAACAGGAAGCACGAGCCGAAGCTGCACGAGCCGAGGAGGCTGCTCGAGCCAAAGAGGCTGCAAGACAAGAGGAAGCTCTAAGGCAGGAAGAAGCTCAGAGAGGAATACAAAACAACATTGGAAACGTCCTTCCGGAGGGTGACGAAACAGCAAACGATGAAGCAGATTCTATAGCAGAACGACTTCGTATCTTAGAGCAAGAAAGGCTTGAGAGGGAAAAACGCTTGGTAATCGTAGAAAAGAAGTCCAAACTGAAGATAGACATGCTGCAGAAGATAAGGCAAACACAGAGGGAAATTGACGAAATGGATGAAAGGCTGAACCAAGTAAACGAAGACATGAACAACCTGAAGAAGCTAAGTCAGAATCATCCAAAAAAGACGCAAAAGTAGAACGAAGGGAAAGTGGTCTACGAAGTAAGCAGCACACGCAGAGATGTTCAACCAACCTCAATGTTCAATGAAAATTGACCTCTAAGCGAAGAATTGCAAAATAAGCCTTGGCCTATCAACTTTAAGATGCCAAAGATTAAAGCATATCAAGGAAAATCTGATCCAAGGGAATTTTTTATGTCCTTCGAAGCTGCAGTTGAATCTGGCGGAGCTACAAATTCAACATACGCGAAGGCACTCGTGATGGCAATCGAGGGCACTGCAAAGACTAGGTTCTCCACCTTAGAACCAGGATCAATTAATTCATGGTCCGAGTTGAGAAAGGAATTCATAAATAATTTTCAAGGCTTCCAAGCCGAAGAAGTCCATCAAGAAAAATTGTTCTCTTGCAAGCAAAGGAACGATGGAAGCCTCAGAGAATACATGCAAAGGTTCATGGAAATCAAGTCGAAGGCCAGAGGAGTAGGAGCTTCCACGGTCATTGATGCCCTAATGGAAGGTTTAAGATCCGGACCTTTCCACTCTTCGCTCGCAAGGAAAAAACCGACAACAATCTTCGGGTTGCTTGACATCTTTGAAAAGTATGCAAGATCAGACGACGAATTCAGAAGGAAGAAAGATGACAAAAAGAGATAGACGTAGCAGCTAAGAGACGAGAAAAAAGCTAAAGAGGACAAAGAATCAAGTCAAAGTCGAAGGCATGATGAAAACAAGGAAAACCACAGAGACCACAGCAGCCGAAGGGTACATAATCATGAAAACAGAGAGGAAATGGGAGATGAGAAAAGAACCAGAGAGGACGAAAAAGGAAAAGAGCGAAGCAACCACGACAAGGACCATGAAGAAAGAAACAGAGACAACAGTCAGAAAAGCAACTCCCGCGCAATATTTTGCGAGCTGCATGGCGAAAGCAAAGGGCATACAACAAAGCAATGCCGGGACATCCAGGCTTACAAGCAGAGTTGGCTCGCAAACAGGGAGGCGAAGAAAGCTATTCGACACACGAGTAACTATCGCGAAGATTGGTCTCAAAGCAATACTCATCCAACGTATCCTTCGCATTCAGTAAATCATGTAATCAATTACCCAAGAGAAGCTTCGCAGCAAATGCAGCAGCACACTTATCATCAACCGCAAAGCTTGGCTGCGTTACCACCACCGGAAACGAACCATCATAACAATGCAAGACACTCAGAAGCAAACAGCGAGGTGCGAAGGCAAACAATAAATGCCATTACTGGAGGATCAACACAGCAGCTAGACTCAAGAAGGGCAAGAAAAGAGTACATGCGAAGGGTCCGGCACGTCTCATCAGGAGCTCCTTTTGTCAAAACAAGGTGGTCTCATGTTGACATAACTTTTGGGGAGGAGGATGCGAGAAACTTGGATCAACCGCATTCAGACCCATTGGTAATCCAGGCAAACATCAAAGGCTTCGATGTCCTCAAAATCTTGATTGATGGGGGAAGCTCCGCAGACATCCTTTTTGCCTCAACTCTCAGAAAAATGAATTTGGAAAATGAAACATTACAACTAGCTGGAATCCCACTAGTCGGTTTCACCGGAAAGATAATCCAGGCAAAGGGAAAAACTATCTTGCCAGTAACTTTTGGCGAATGAGAGAATGCAAGGACTGAAGATGTGACCTTCAATGTGGTCGACCTCATCTACCCCTATAATGCAATCTTCGGGAGAGGATCCATTAACAAGTTCGAAGCCATAATACATCAAGCTTATTTATGCATGAAGATCCCGGGACCAATCTCTGTGATTAGGGCCTTCGGAGATCAGCTGCAAGCTAGGAGCCTTGAAGACAATGAGACTCCAGGAAGGAAGAATATCCATCTCATTAAACAAGCACAAGACATACCAGCTTACAAGATCTTCGGCCTCAAAAACTCGGCAAGACCATGGCAAATCTTCATGAATAGTTTCTACCAAGAGTCATCAGAGTTACTCTTCGGTAGAACGAGCGATGCTTATGTGTAAAAACATAAAAGACTTGCGGGGGGTGTGCTCTTTTTCCTCACGAGGGTAACCCTGCGAAGGGTGTGAGGTTTTTTAACGAGGCATCCTTTAAGACTGTAACACAGTTTTATAGTTACTTTTTTACCCATAAAAAGTTCCAGAGTAATTTGACGAGGAGCCTTAGCGAAAGGCGAAGCCATGAGCTTAACAAACGAAATCAGGCAAAAAGCCTAGAACAAACGAAGGGCACACCAAAACAGATTTTGGTGTAACCCAATTCTGAGATAACGTGTTACGAGAAATAACACAAGTTCCTCAGAAATGACTCGAAGGGGAAAAGACAAGCTAAAAAGCTGATCCTACCTCGAAAAACTTGTTTTGGCCTCGAGAAAGAAAACCAAAGCATGAAAAAGCCAAGACAAACAACAAATTGTCTGGCAAAGAAGAATACTCCTGAATAAGGGAAGCAACACTCTTCGCTCCGAGGGAAAAACTCTCACAGAAAAATCTTCGCTGGGTAAAGACCCAATGTCTCGAAGATAAGCGCGAAAGCTTTGATCTACACCGAGAAAACTGGTCATCGCGCAAGAAGCAAAAGGCTTCGCAAAAGTATTAAAGAAACCTATTCTCTAGCGAAGTAAGCCGAACATGTTTCTTCAAAAAGATAGCCCGAAAAAGCATATTATGTTCAAGGGGAGTCATCGTCAGGTTCCTGCTTTACAATGAGATCTAATTCTATTAACATCTGACATACAATACTGAACTCGTCAAAGTTATATCCGCTCGAAGGCGAATAAGGCCTCTGGAAAACGGGATCTACTACCCCGGAAGAAACCATTCGCTCAACTTGCGAAGCCGCATCAAAGTGCGAAGGTGAATCTTCGAGATCAATAGAAGGGTTACGACGGCCTCGACCACCACGCTTCCTTCTAGCGGGGCCCCGACTAGAAGAAGGGCCACCTTGTAAACGACGTCCACGAGACCCTCGTCTTCCACGGCCTCCACGTCCTTCGGAAGCATTAGGACAAAAATTATAAGGCCTACCAATAGCCACCAGACTACCAGGAGGAAATGTGAAGGAATCCGCGCCCCCTTCGACAGGGGACAAAGGATCTGAATCACTTGCCAAATAAATTTCTGAAGGAGAACTGAAAATCTCAATTGGGGGCTCATGACGAGCCAACCCACGAGAAGAAGGCTCCGGAGTAGTGAATTCGCTCAAAGAAATCTCAGATGAAGACTCCGGAGTAACACACTTGCCCAACGAAGCATCAGCCGAAAGCTTCGGAGTAGCGAATTCGCTCAAAGAAATCTCAGATGAAGACTCCGGAGTAACACATCGCCCAGCGAAGCATCAGTCGAAGGCTTTGGGGTAGCAAACTCGCTCAAGGAAAAATCAGAGGAATCCTAAAGTCCAAAACCAAACAAAAATTAAAAAACAAAAACAATAATAAGTTTACCACATATGTCTTCATGGCACACTCAGCAAATACAATTCCGAAGGGGAAAAAATCCCATACACATCAAACAATGGAAAAGTTTATACCTCATCCTGAGGTGGACGACCGATCGAAAGGACCCTGCTCCAGAAGGACTCATCTACATGGCCACCAAACTTCATAAGGGCGTCGACCAACGAAGGAGGAGTGATGTCAGTAGAAACAAAAGAAAAGGAGTCACTGACAGCCTTCGCCAAGGCATCATTCCCCCCAGCCTCAAGTGAGCGAAAGAGGTCCCGAACAGCAAGATGCACAGCATTATTTGAAAAGGCCCTACAAGCTTGGACAACATATGGAATGTTGGTGGTGAGCCAAGCTTGGTAGTACTCAATCGAAGAGTCTTCGGGGAGCTGGTCAGGAACAGACCCCACAGAGAAAAGAGCATCTCTTATTTGTTCACAAATTGCAGACAAGCGAAGCTTCTCAGCTTCAGAAATCGCAGCAAGCTCCAGGGTGGCAGCATCAACCTTTCCGCGAAGGTCATCATTAATACCTCTGGCCTTCGCAAGAGATGCATCCAGCTCTTCAACCTGTTTATCCAGAGAAGTCACCTTTAGCTCAAAGTCTTTAGCAGACTGACTGAGTGTTTCTTTCTCTGAAGAAAGGTCAGCCAAGCGCTTATTGCTAAGAACAAGTGCTTCCTCTTTCTCCTTGACCTTCGTCTCATGAGCGATAAGGTCTTTGCGAAGTTCATCCCGATCAGTTTCCATCCGTGATGACTCCCATATATTGGCGAAGGGAGGCATGGATAATCGCAAGAGACTGTCACAAATAGAAGGAGTCAGATATACATATATACAAATCAAATGCTAGTAATAAAAATTAGAAAAATCACCTTCACTTGCGAAGATAGCAAAGATCTGTACAGGGTATCTCCACCCTGTAACATCAGCTCTTCCTCCACCCGAGGAAGGCGAATCCTATTTGCAGCAGTAACGAAAGGCTCAACAGCCTGAGCACTCATGACGAAGGTATTAGCAGGTACCTCGTCACAAGCAAGCGAAGACGCCTCAGCAACCTCAGCTGAATCAAAAGCAACATCAAAAGGGAGAAACTCCTCCTGCATCGTCTCAAAGATAGAATGAAGAAAAAATTCACCACCTCTCGAAGGGCTGATAGTGTCGCGAACCAGTATCTGAGGCTCAGGAGGGAGCTGAACTCCGGAACGATCTGAAAGAGGCCTCAGGTTAGCAATCTGGCGAAGTTCAGACATATCATGCGATGAGAGACAACCTGATACAAAGGCTTCGCCCACTTCCTTGTCCTGGATCTGTGCCTCGCCCGAGGCCTTATCACCCTCATCTGGGGTCTTGTCCTGGATCTTAGCCTTCAATCCAGATGAATCAGGAACAGTGGTTGCATTTGCCACACTCTTGTCCTAGATCTTGGCCTTCTCAGAAACTGTAGATTTGCCAGCTTCAGCTGAAGAAGAAGAAATGCCCTTCGTAAGAGCAACAGAACTCTTCGGAGGGCCACCTTTACCAGCAGAGGAAGTCTTAGAAGAATTTTGACCTCCACCCTTCTGATTAGTGACCATGTCCATCAAGTTGTATACCACTGGAGCCTTCATAGAAATTGTTGGTTTAACCGAAGAAGGTTGAACGGACGAATCTTTTGAAGGCATAACTGAAGCCTTCGAAGCAGGAGCCGAAGCCTTCAAAAAAGACACCGAAGCCTTTGAGGGGGGCACTGAAGCGGCAGCTGCACTGGACACTTGAGGGCGGGCGTCACTAGCCACCTTCTCAAAACTGTCCTTCGGAGAAGACTTGTTGATCTTCGCCTTCTTCATAACACTCTCTTCACCGGACCTTCGGTTCCCAGACATCTTAAAAAAGGGTCAAAGGAGTCTCTCTTTGCGCGAAGGGGTGATTCAAACAAAAGCGGAGATGGCAAAATATAACAAAGGCTAATACTGCGTGAAAGAACCAGGCGACCTCAACGGGTATATATAGAACTGAGCAGAGCATCGGGAATCGGGAAAAGAAGTACAGATCAGAAACGACAAACACGTGCATGAATCAGGAAAGCACACGGAATAATCAATATTTTACAATAAAAATAAATTGTTTCTGGCTTTAATTTTATCAAAACACATCAACAATTGAGAGCTAATGTTGGAGATGATACCCAAGGCTCCCTGATCCATGCGAAGGGTAAATGTTATACGGCGAAGGCTAGCGAAGGAGGCGGCGAAGGATGGTGATCAGAGGCAAGGCTAAGTTTACTACAAGGAGGCGTGATGGAATTGGCTAATGGCATAACTGTAATAATGATTTCTCCTCCCCCTATAAATATGGAGGGAGGAGACCCTGTAATGACATCTGTTTTTCGGGCCCCGAGCCAAGGAACACTTCATTTATTCTGTCCGCTCACGATTGTTATCTCGCACCTCTTCGCCTGGCATCGCGGGCGACTGGGGGCTTCGCCACCACTCATAACGGAAGATCATACGAATTGCCTAGACAAGAGAACCTGATAACAAGGACGCTAACACTTCAGGAGGGCTTCGCCAAGGGGCCTAAGGTCGGCAAGGAGTCCGAAGGGCTTCGCAAGGGAGATCATCAGACGCCGAGACGCGCAGAGGGCTTCGCTAGGACACGTAACCTGTTGGAGGGCTTCGCTAAGTCCATCCAGGACCTTCGATATCCCAACACCTCCAGCTGTAACCGACCTCCCCTTTACCGGATAAAAGGGGAGATGGGCGGGGGAAGGAGGCCCCGAACTGCTTTCAACTCCACTCACTCGCAAGACACACACACGAACATGACACTTAGAGACTTGGGAGCTCTTCCCTCTCTCGCCTTGTTTTACGAACAATACAAATCGAACCACCTCACTAGAGATAGGGCATTCTTGCCTGAACGAGTATAATCCACCGTCTCAATCACAAATCACCCAATCAACCAAGCGTGTAGTACAAATTTACTCATCGGTCGGTTTCTTAACACCGACAATGGGGGAGAGCGGCTTCACGTTGAGGTGGGCAGAGGCGATGATTCCCATAAATCTCTATGTTTCTTAGCTAATGACGACCAGCAAGCAAAATATTGTAGGTCTGAACTCATAAGAAAGCAAGCAGTTGCAATGCATTCTTGAACCAAACAATAAACTACATACTTGATGATCAAGCTCCAAACCTAGAAGATTTGTTATGAGGGATTAGGGAAGAGTTGAAGCAAAAAGTGATTTAAGAAGCCTAAAGAGATGGTGAGTAATCGTCGATTTGGACTCGGACGTGCCAAACGATTTGCAATGGCGAGTTTCTGATGCAACCGTCCGCTAAAAGAAAAAAAAAAACACCGGTGACATGTTAAATGACGTTAGCAGGCCTGACACTAGTGTGTTTCAGGTCCTGTTTCAAGTGGTGATGTCATGGTGCCCACAACTAATATGGTTTTTTACTCACTGAAGAGGCGGAAATCGGGCCCATCGAAGTATCCGCAACTAATGTAACGGAGGTTCATCATCAGGCTCTTTTTATACCAGTGATCTGCAATCTATATCTATATATTGGTGTACCACAATTATTGTCTCCGTCAAATAAGCACAGAAAAAAGGTCCCTTTGACTAATCTTCACCAAAAATAGCTTTCATAGACCGAGACGCTTTATTACGTGCACATAAATGGAAGATTTTCTTTTATGTGTGTGATTACACAGTATAACTCAGATACTCATACGCACGCACACTCACTCCTATGAACGTACATACGCAAACCCTACTCCTATGAGCATCTTCGAAGACTGAGCCGACAAATCTTCGCCAGAAATAGCTTTCATAGACCTAGACGCTTTATTACGTGCACATATATGAAAGAAATTTTATCTACAGGACACTGTTAAAGTGTGGTTTTGTCTCTAGGACACGATTAAACTCAATTTTGTCTCGTGAACACTATAAAATTGTGATATTTGTCCACAAGACACTATAACAGGAAAATTGACCATTTTAACTTTTTTATCTCATTTCACAAAATGCATTACAACTTGAAACTTAGCATATAAATAGAACATTGTATTCCCTACCCATGTGATTTTTGTGGATTGAAATTTTAATGATTTCATAACTTTTCTACCAAAAATAATTATTATTTTTAAATCCAAACAATGCAAACAATCAAATAAAAAATTATAAAAAATCATATGCATGGGAATACAACATTGTATCACTGTGCCAAATTTCATGTTGTTTCATATTTTCTGCATTAAAATATAAAAGTTTGAAATAGTCTATTTTACAGTTATAGTGTCCTGTGAACAAATATCACAATTTTGTAGTGTCCACCAGACAAAATCGAGTTTAGTCATGTCCTAGAGACCGCACTTTAACAGTGTCCTGTAGACAAAATCCAGATTGACGAAGTCACCACTGGCACATTCACCCTATCCCTATGAGTATTTTGGAAGACTGAGCCGGCAAATCATCCAGATTGACGAAGTCACCACTGGCGTATCGCTGTCGACGGCCACGTCGTCTACCGCTGAAAGCACAACGTCGTTAAATCCTAAAAAAATCGTTCACATTAGAAGTCAAACCCAAGATCTCAGATGTTCTTGTAACCAATAGGCTACATGTTTTTTCACGTAGATGAAAGATGGATGTACATTAATTTGAAGTGATGTAACTAATTTGTAGTGATGTATGCGTTCCGATGGGGATCGCGTGGCAGGGGATATTTGATACTCCTGCTACCGATCCAAAGATTACGTGCGTGGCACTAATTTTTATTTTTATTTTTTTGCTTACAAGGTAAAATTATTTGATACTTGCATTTCTTAGGTCTAGTGACAAAAAAATATAGAAAAAACTGTCATTTACAGACGACGTAATACAACGGAGGGCACATGTACGTGGACCGGTTCGCGCAGCAGCCCGCAGGCCGGCTTTTGGGATGCACGGACGCTGCACGCTGCTGGCTGGTCACCCACGGACCAGACGAGACCAAACATCGTGCGCGCCGAAGTAATGTACCAGTACGAGTACATCTCGAGAGAAAATTTGATGACACGAAGCAGCCGCCACACAGAGTTCGTACGTGCGGCAGCGGCGGCATCCGATGCGCACTGTAGCGTGCCAGCGTTGGACCGACCCGGCATTGTGTGCGGTGCGGGCAGTGCGGCCGGCGCAGGTGAGCTGAGGGAGGAGGACTGGGCCCGCGCCGCTTCGGGATACGACGTGTGAGGCCGGTCAGGTGTATCCAGTGCGAGTAGGACGGTCGTATGATCAAAAAAAAAAAGGAGTAGGACGGTCGTAGCTGCGGATTTCTACGCCCGCCGCTACAAGGAGAACGGCCGGGCACGGGTAACGGCAGGGGAATGGGGTACACTTGTATTTGATCAGTTTTCCGTTTTCCACCCCGGCCCTAACGTGACTTGTATTCGTGCATTTACCATTTTGATTCTTTTACGTACGTATGCCATCATCTGATCATATGAACAGTAGTAGCATGGGGCCAACATCGCTGGTCCGACACTAGAGGGGTTCATCACTCGGGTCCCGGGATGACGGAACCATCTGCAGAGGGTCCACGATGCAAAAAAACAGGGGTGCACTGCCACCTTTTCCTCGATAATTACTTTCCGATCTTGTACTAACGCAGGTCTCACGCTCTCGTTCACCACTCACTACGCAGAGCGTAGAGTGGTGCGAGCAGTGCGATACGTGGCAGCTGGTCCCCTCCTTGGTCCCGGTCCCTGCATCTTCCTTTTGCCCGCCGTCGATCGCCGCGACCACCATGGACCATGCGTGCAGCATGCAACTGCGCAAGGACGCCCACCCACGGCGTGAGGCTCGTGCATCCGCCATTACAGCAGCCAGACAAGGTACTGAGAAAGGCCCGGGCCAGCTGCTCCATCCATCCATGGAGGACGTACGATCGATCCATGTTTGTTGTGGTTGTGGCAGCTGCGGTTTCTAGGGATTGCGGAGGTCTACTGCGCTTAGCCCCACCCCCACCATGCCCGAGGCCTGGCCGACCGGGACAACCACTGTCGCGGCACGACACGCTGCCTTGCTTCTTCTGCCCGCGAGGCAGATTGGCTGATGGCAGGCCATAAATCCTGCCTAAATTTAAATTCATATGCACAGGAACTCGCCTTGGCGCGCACGATCTTTGGTCGTTGCTGGTCTGGTGACGACCCAGCGCGAGGCGTACGTACGCGCGCAGCAAGTAGCGTGAACTGTGCGGCGTGGCGAGGCCTGCGCGCAGTGCGCCTGCAGATCATACTAGATGATGACTCTAGGCATTTCCTAAACCCAGAAATAATAATGGAAAACCGAGCTAGATGCATGTGCCATCACGGCACATTTGCGTTTCCATTTTGAGTCCATACAAGAAATTGGCAGACGTTTGCGTGGTCCACGAACAGAACCGATCGAGCTGCTTTCTGGAACGCAAGTCTCGCTCTCTCCTTGCCTACGAAGCATAGAGTGGTGCAATACATGGCCGATGGGCCACTTCATGGTCCCGTACGTTCTCTGCATCTTCTTTTTGCTCGTCGATGTCACCGTGTATACAAGGACTGAAGGCCGCCATTACAACATGTGGACAAAGAGCGGCGGCAGACTAGCCCGGTCCGGCCTGTGCACGTTTTCATTACAAGTAACTTTGCGTTCTGCGACGTACGGTGTCTAGTACAGTAACGAGTAACGACGACGCCGCGGAGACGACACGGCCGTCGTCGATGACCGGCCGGTACGATGCGCCACGGCGTAGAGGTACAAGTGCTCACTTTACGCGCGCAGCCTGTGCTGTGCCGTGCGTGCATGCAGCCGTGCACTGTGCGGCATGGCGAGGCCTGCACCAGCGTTTCCGCATTCGTGGCGCGCTGTGCTGAGCCATCGCGTCGAACCTGTTGCGCTTTTGATGATTGGCAAGGGCATTTCCGTGCTCGCAAGAAGGATGTTGCTGCTTTATTGCTTTAATAATGGACAAAGAGCGGCAGCAGACTAGCCCGGTCCGGCCTGTGCACGCTTTGCGTTCTGCGACGTACGGCGTCTAGAACAGTACTAACGAGTAACGACACCGCGGAGACGACGCATACGGTCGTCGTCGATGACCGGCCTGTGCGATACGCTACGGTGTAGAGGTACGAGTGCTCACTTACGCACACAGCCTGTGCTGCGGTGCGTGCGCAGCCGGGCACTGTGCGGCATGGCAAGGCCTGCACCAGCGTTTCCGCATTCGTGGCGCGCTGTGCCGAGCCATCGCGTCGACCCTGTGCGCTTTTGATGATTGGCAAGGGCATTTCACTGCTCGCAAGAAGAAAACATGCCCAAGGAAGTTGCTGCTTTATTGCACTAATCGCGTACTACTGCTCTGTAAGTATGCCCCTGTTCGTTTCTTTTAACGCTAAATTTTAGAGGCCTCTAAACAAAGAAAATCTAGTACTAAATAAAGTTTAATGACAAAACCTTTTTACAGATGGGTACATCTTTACGAGACGAATCTAATGAGCCTAATTAATCTATGTTTTGCTACAGTCATACTACAGTAATGCTACAGTAACCATCATCTAATCATGTCTTAATTACCCTCATTAGATTCGTTTCGCGAATTAGACCAAGGTTCTGTAATTAGTTTTGTAATTAAACTTTATTTAATATACCTTATCTAAAGTTTAGACCCCTCTAAAATTTAGACCCCTATGCGCCAAACACTCCCTATTTATGGTTTGCTCTGCGCCTCTGCTTGTACTGTGGGATAATGAATGGGCAAATTCTATAGATTGTGAGACATTTTATATGTCCATGTCGATTATATAACCATCTCTAATAATAATATTGAGGCAATCGATAAATATAGTATTTTCTAGTAGAAAATATGTCTCGATATTGAAAAAACAAAACCTTCTAAAATGGCATGTACTAGGGGGGTGTTCGTTGCTTTAGCATTTAGCATTTAGACCTGTCACATCAAAGAGAATCTTATCTAAATCCTTAAAGAACCAGTTGGGAGAAATATCATTTGTACCCTGCCAGCCTATCTACCCTGCCATCTAAACCGTCCTGCCATATTGTGGGCCCAAAATCCAACGCACCTAATCGTTCCACCAAATCCCGAGTGTCACGCTCCCCCTCTCTCCCCCACCTGTTACTTTAATTTTTTGGAAAGTGTTACATGAATGTCACGCTCCGAAAAAATTCTTTTCTCACCCCCACGCCACCCCCCTAACCCCTTCCATTGGGTTGATTTTCGTAGGTTTCCATAAATGCCCGGTGCCATGTTAGGAAAGGTTTCATCCATTTGGAAATAATTCAAACGTAACCAGCTGTTTCCATAAAAGTGGTTGACGTGAAAATAGCAACAATTGATGACGCTGCGCTATTTGCAAGTTCATCCACGTTTTGGAAGGCGTCGCACGCCATTCAAGCGATCTTGAGCTCGCCTACGCCGTTCGAGTACCTCGTCGCCCACGTCGCCATTTGAAGCCCTCGTCGCCAGCGAGGCTGTTGGAGGCCCTCGTCGCCCAGACTCCTGGGCCTCCTCGTCGACTGTGTGCACCCGGACGACGTCGTGCAAGCAGATCACTAGAACCCTAGACCCGCTGCCATCCAGTGTGACGACGCCATTCGTAGATCACAACTTGAGCCGATGATGGCCGGAGACGATGCCGATGGCAAGGGTGTTCCAAACGGAGGTGAACTCATCAATCCATCCTGCTTCTTTATCTTCACTACGTGTTTTTCAAGCGATCCCCGCCGACAACCTCGTGCCACACATCGACGACGGCGACCTCCTCCCGTAGGCCGTAGCCTCCCCAACAACCACGGCGCTGGTACCGTCACCCCCTCCCTTCTTCTTGCGATGTGTTCTTATTTGATTTTTTTTTTTCTTGCTTATAAGTTCGCGCTGCTGCAGTACACGAAGATCACTAGGTCGCCCGTGGATGGATTCGTACGTGCAGGTGTATAACGGCGGAGAGCAGCCGCAGCGAGGGCGAGGCCGTTCCACCCCATACCCCTACCCCGCAACCGCGCGCCCGGCTCCTCCTCGACGTGGTCGCCGCACCCATGAGAGATTGCGACACGCGCATGTCTTGAGTCCATCCCCGATGGCCGTCGGAGGTCATGCACTGCTCCCAGCTTTCTAGCTTGCCCTCTGCAGTGACCAGGTAATCAGTCATCCTACTCTTCCCGTGTTCACCCCTTCACCTTCCCTACCATTTGCAATTGACTCCGCTGCAGCTCAGTTGATGAGATTGACCCACTTTCATCAATTATTATTGTTTCCTCGTCCAGTATGACCATTATTCCTTGCTCTATTTAGTGCGCCCGAGGCCATGGTATTGGAGAGCATAGGGGATTCAAAATTTCAAACCCCACATCTGCTGGAAGGGGTAACCACGACAAGAAACTTCCGTAGTCTCAAAATCCCAGCTAAGATACGTTGCCCATTTTCGTTGCAATGGTGTAGACTTGCACTTGCTTACCATTTCTTTGTTTCATTTGTGCAGACGGCTTTATGATAGTTCACTCTCAGGTGCCTTCCTATTGCCCCAAAGGATTAAAGAGGGTGGTTTCTGATTGTTGTTTGTAAATCCAAATAATTAGCAAATTTTATTCTATCTATATAATTGCTCAATGGCAGCAGGGCAAATATTCCTGCCTTTTAAAAGGGTTCATATGCTTCAGTACAAATTTCTCTGGTGACTACACTGTAGTGTCTGCAATATTTCAAATTCCATAGTGACATTATTAATTGCTATGGTTAGTTGTGTATTTTGTATCTTGCACAGGCAAACTATATATCACAATGCTAGGGTGCTATGCCAATCAACGGGCCCATAACAGAGAACGTGCGCGGTAGAAGGCTATACACAAAAATCACAACATAGAAGAGTGTATGGAAAATGATTTGCAACCAGGTGTTGAAATACTACATGCTGGTGAAGTATTTGCTGATATGATGCTTCGAGGCTGCAAAATCTTTTCTCAAGCTCCTACATTTGATTTTTACATTTTCTTTCTCGGATTTATGTGTTTAATCTGAATACCGAGTTGTTTGGGCAGGAGATCATAATGATATTTCCTCTGCTATCAGGTCCAGATAAATCATTGAAAAATTCACGTCTTATTGATGATCATCAGTATATCACTGAGTATATATCTTGGTTGATTTTCATGTCAGTACATGTGCCGAACAAAGTATATTGAGGTAATGCTATTTTTCTTCACCTTACCCAAGTCTAAATTTGGTAGCATATCGGCAAAAAGTAGCTGCAGCTTCGTATCCATGCCCTTTTATGTTAGATTATTTTTATATTTGCTTCCAACTCAAATTCCTGAATATATATTCTGTTTTCTTTTTCAGAATAATGTTTCCCTAATTGAACAGGGGCAGTTACTTGATGTACTACTTTCATGCTGTCGGCTTCTGATACTACTCGAGTAATTAGTGTGTTTTTTTTATGATACGTTCACGATACATCATATTATTTTCTTTGTATGATAAAGTCCTGCCAAGTGATGTCATTTGGGCGGACACGTGCGTGGCGCACGTACATTTTTACTAGTTATTTAAGAGTACTAAATAAAATTTAATGACAAAACCTTTTTACAGATAGGTACATCTTTACGAGACGAATCTAACGAGCCTAATTAATCTATATTTTATTCGAGTGATGCTACAGTAACCAGTGTCTAATCACGGCTTACCTACCCTCGTTAGATTCGTCTCGCGATTTAGACCAGGGGTTCTGCAGTTAGTTTTGTAATTAAACTTTATTTAATACTCTTAAATGACAAGATTCTTCTCTTTAAATTTTAGACCCCATACAACGAACACCCCCTAGTTGCGAGTTGGATATAGACTGAAATGAATATGCCAACCATCCAACTCCAAAGTGGACGAATTATATATGTTGGTGAGAACATTAGTTGTCATTGCTATCTTAATTATGGAAAACGAGATAGTAGTAAAAAATAGGATAAAGTCTGCTAATGCTGAGGTACTTTTTTTTTTCAATATAAGAGCAGCTCCAATAATGGGCTTGTAGCCGGACAAGTCAGCTTATTTGCAGAGATGGAGGAGAGAGGAAAACAAAAGATTCCTTTGTTGTCGCGACTGCCGGCGCCGGGCGCGTAGCCATTCACGCGCCTGCGAAGAGCTTCGCCTTGGCGCATGGTCACGGGTTATGCGGGGTCGGGGCGGGGCATGACTGCAGATTCCTGAGTGAGGTGGGTCCAGAGTGTGTAAACAAATGGTTTTAGAAGCCGGTTTGAAGACAAAGCTGATGCGCACTTTGCGGCGGTACGCCTTGGTTGCTGTTTAGGTGGCCTGGCTTCACGTCAACATTATTGGCCTTGCTCTAAGGAATGGTCCCCTAGTTTCATTTATTTGAATCCAAGCTCGAGTTCCTGTCTAGTTCGATTAAAATCACATTCTCATGTGGGAAATGGAGTAAATTTGTCAATGACCTTTTCTTGGCCGGGTTGCTAGCCTATCTTCAACAGATGAACAGTGATTGCACATGCGAAGCTCTGTGCTAGCTAGCCAAATGGGGTGCGTAGAAAAACGAGACGCAACAATATTCAATCACTCTTACCAAATCAAGCTCTAATCATGTCGAAATAATACGACCCA
Source organism: Eragrostis curvula (assembly GCA_007726485.1). NCBI lineage: Eukaryota > Viridiplantae > Streptophyta > Magnoliopsida > Poales > Poaceae > Eragrostis > Eragrostis curvula. The sequence continues at coordinate 26,448,106 of CM017444.1, read as the reverse complement.
CGCACTGCAAGAAGCTTGCAGCGAGTCGTGAGACACAGTGGTGTCGCGCAGAGGCGTCATGAAGTGCCCGCAGCAGGAAAGCAAAGGCCCATGCCTCATGAACGCGCGTCAAGCTATAACTCGTCCCTGCCACGACACTGTGACCCTCCATAGCCAGTGATCGATCGAGCAGAGCACACTGTACAGCCAGCAACCACTGCCTCTCTCATTCCTTTTTCCCGGTACCTTCCACCCACCAAGCAAGCTTTCGATCGTTTCCTGTGTTGCGTTGCACTTTTGCAAGCATCGATCGATTCTTGCTATAAATACTTGCGTCCAGGCATCGCCTTTTCTCGCACCACGCACGCACCTTGCTTCGATCCTCCGCTTTGCTTGCACCTGCGATCGCGTCGCGTCTCGTATTTGCTCGCGTTGCCGCCTGTGTCACGTACGCCAGACTCGGAGCATGGAGAAGGCGAGGCGGCGGCGCCACGTGCCGGCGTTCGGGGAGTGGAACTACTACTCATCCTCTTCCTCGCCGGACGAGCCTGAGCCGCCGCGCACCGGCCATGGCGCGGCGGTGGACTGGTGGTACGTGCCGGACCCGGAGGCGTGCAGCGACGTCTGGTTCAGGTACTCGCCGCCGGCGCGCAAGCCTGCAACCAAGAAGGCCAGGAGGCCGGCGGCCAACGGCGGCGCGGTACCAGCAGCAGAGAAGATGTACGGCGACGGTGGGAAGAAGGGGAGCGCGCCGGCGGCGGCGCGAGCGAGGGCGTCGGCGGAGAGATGCGCGGTGGCGAAGGGCGGCGCACGCAGGACGGTGAGGCCCGTCGACGAGGACCTGTACCAGGTGCCGCCGCCGGACTTCACTCCCTGCAGGCCAAGACGGGTAAGTGACAGAGGAGATCGCACTGCTGCTGCATCAGTGTTAAATTACATGCGTATTTCTGTACTCAAAGTTTCTTGTTGATTTTGCTTGCAGAAGAGGAGCCTATGGATGGGTTGCTTGGGCATCAACTGCGTCGCATGAAGCACAACAAATCTACCTACTTAGCTTCTAGTATCTGTTCTAGGAGTAGTTTTTCCTTGTTTGTTGCATTTCTGTTTGTAAGTTAGTTCAGTGTCAGTCATGCTAGTAGGACATGCTAAGCTTCTAGAATCTGGGTAAGCTAAGGAAGACTAGTAATGTTTCAAGCTTTTTTCAACAATGTTCATGGGACGATCGAATGTAATATACTCCTACTAGTATATTGTTCATCTCTTTTTAAGGAAAGTACATTGTTCATCTTGAGTTCTTGCCTAGCGCAAAAGGTTTCCCTACTGAATTTCTCTTTCTTGCCAATGCTTCGGTTCTTATGAACGTTGGCACCTAATTTCCTGCACACCAATATTATCCGAACAGCTCTTTAAGTTCAGTCGTTCAGCTTCAGCATCACTCGCTTTGAGTAAAATGCATGCACATGTGACCCGGCGCGCACCGGCCGCGCAGGCCCAGACTAGGCTTCCTGCCCCGGGCGGCTTGGGATGCACGGGTGCTGCACAGTGCACGCGGGTCGCCCACGGGCACGATCGACGAGCGACCAACGATCATGCGCGCATGCACCTTCTAGTATTTCCCTCGCAAGGCTACGCGGTAGGGAAGTTGTAAAAAACATGTACTCCTCCTATACTCTAGTAACCGTTGCATGGGCCTGTGTGCCACTGTCCTGGTATCCTCTGCCTCCAGCCGGCGCGGTCACGCCTGTGCGCTGCACGTTCTTTCAGTCACGGTTTCTTGCACAACGTGGTCGCAAAAATATGTGTCGTGGACATGCTGGGCGCCTGCGTCACTTTTCGTGTCACCGTATACGGGTACCCCGGCCTACCATCAATTTGCAGGTCACATACGGTCGCCGATCAGCCACGCGCGCAAGGGCATTCTATCATCTGCTCTTGGTCCCCGGATCAAGTCCCGGACGGCTCCGTCGCGCGTCGAACGCAAGCAGGCACAGGAAATGTGGTCCACGCGACAACACAGAGCTGCACTGCACGCATGAGGTAGAGAGGGTACGTAACTAGTAGCGACGGCGACGCATGCACGCCGTCTCGCTCTCCCGTTTGCCGCAGTCGTGCTTGCCGGTCGCCGGCTTGATGGGCTGGAGCTGCACCTCCTTTTTGCTCGCCAGTGCAAACCACGGTTGCATTGCATTGCATGCACACAACAAGGACACGGCGAGCCGCGGCGCACGCAGCAGAGAACGCCATTACAGCTAGACGACACGCGAGCGGGACAGTGGCTCGGCCGATCGATCATCGATCGATCGAGTCGTCGTCTGCCGTCTGGTCTCTCGGCTCTGCATGCATGCTTTCCCTGTGTTGTGTGTGCTCACCGGAAGTGAATGCGGCTTCTAGCACTGGGCGATGCTACTAATACTAGCCTCTCCACGCCCGAGGACGCTGGCACGACCAGCGCAGCCACAGTGCAGTGGCGATCGATCGGTCGTGCAGTAATAAATGTGTTGGCGCGCGCGGCCATGCATAGAACTGCACGCGAGGCAGATTGGCAGATGGCACCACCAGGCCGTAAAATTATTAATCGACCGATCGGTGCGCAGCAGCAGCAGCAGCAGGCCTTGACGCGCCGCGCACGATCTTTTGTTGGTCCTCGTCCGTCGTCGATCGTTGATCCATGGCCGGCCGGTCCAGGCATCTGCGGCGAGTACGTCCTGTGCGCGCGGCCCCGCACTGCACCCGTGTTCCGCGTTCGTTCGTCGTGTTCGCTTCACGTCGTCGGCGCTGTTGCACCATTGATGATGAGCAGGGGGCGTTTCCGCGCAAGAATGAATGAATTACCAAGGACACTGCTGCTTCATTGCACGGCGGGGTAAAAACTAGTATTTGGAGTTTATTGTTCTGCGTAAAAATTACGAGCAATTAATGGCTGAGCTGATGATATCATTGATTCTGACAACATTAGCAGTTATTAGAAGGTTCATTAGTGCACACTGATACCACCCGACTATTGGACCACCATCCCTGCTTGCCATCTCTGACACATGGACTTTGGCCAACCGTTTTGCTTCTTGGACCTTTCACATGTCCGAATGTAGGGTAGCGTCCCGATGTACTTTGAACCGCTTTCTGGAGCAGACAAGTCAAGACAACCTTTTTGACATTTTGACTTGTATTATCCAGCCGTAACCCTGCCTAGTAGTGTCTACACACTGCAATGGAGCCAGCCTCAGATATTTCAAGTGCCATTCCGTGCCAATGAACAGGGACAGCGAGCAGCAATCTGGAGTAGGCTTTTTCATGTTGCTTAAAGAAGAGGCGTGACATACAGAGTAGACCGTACCTTAGTTGCTACACTAGCTGTTTGTAGTATTTCTTAGGCTAACTTTTCCTCTTTGCACTTGACCATAGTATCAGCAAGCAAGCGTGCACACCATGATACGGTGAGTATATGCGAGAAAATCAGGTGTAGGGCTTTCGAAACGAAATTGTGGGTACTGCATCAAAGTCGAATCGGAATAAAGGCCAAAATGAGTGCATCTGTACGATCGCTAGTCTGCGTGTAGCTGTGGCGTAGCCAATCGTGTAGTACGTACAGTGTTCTCATTCCGTGCCGGAAAAAGTCCGCACGCGTCGGTGCACGGGACGACGCGACGCAATATTAAACTACTTTAGGTAGGATAGGAGTAATCAACATGTACTCATGCCCAAATAATGGTACGACGACGCCGCACACAGCACCAGCAGCGCCTCAAGAACCGGGCCCCCTCATGCACGCCGAAAAGCCTGCGGACGCAGCGCTGTTGTTGCACAGAGGCATGCAATGAAACACAGGCTCTTGCGGGCCACCCACACCTCACAGGCCTCGCAACCGAGCCGAGCCCCCATGCCTCATAAACGCGCGTCAAACCTGTCTCTGCTGCCTGCGCCACTGTCCCCTCCGTGCCGGTAGCGAGCGAGCGCGAGCGCTGTGCCGCAAGCTACCGCTGCCTCTCTCATTCCTTTTTCCCACTCCCATTCGCAATAACTACCGAGGCCCAGCTCGCTCGCTCGCTCGCTCGTCGCCGGCCGGAGCAGCGCTGCGTCGTGCTCTCTCTCGCTCCTGTCCTCCTGCGCCGGTGCTTCCATTGATTCCCGCTATAAATACCAGCATCTCGGCCACAGGCCACTAGCCATCTCCCACAACCGCCACCACCACCACCACCACCACAGCCTCTCTGCTTCTAGCTTTCCACTTGAGTAGAAGCTCAGCTCAGCGTCGTGCTCTCCTCTGCAAGCGGGTGGCTTTGAGGCCAGACCATGGAGAAGGCGAGGCGGCGGCGCCACGTGCCGGCGTTCGGTGAGTGGAACTACTACTCCTCGTCCTCCTCCCCGGACGAGCCGCAGCTGCCGCCCTCCGGCGGCGCGGCGGCGGCGGCGTCCGCCGGCTGGTCGTGGTACGCGCCGGAGCCGGAGGCCTGCAGCGACGTCTGGTTCAGGTACTCGCCGCCCCCGCGCAGGCCGGCGCCCAAGAAGGTCCGGAGGCCGGCCGTCGCGCCGGAGAAGATGATGTACTACAGCGGCGGGAAGGGGAGCGTCGTGCCGGCGGCGGCGGCGGCGCCGCGGGGGAGGGCGTCCGGCTCCGGCGCGGCGGCACTCACGCCGGCGAGGGGCGCGCGCAGGGTCGTGAGGCCCGTCGACAAGGACCTCTACCAGGTGCCACCGCCGGACTCCGGCCGGTCCAGAAGGGTACGTGACAGAGCAGAGCGACTGCAAAAAACATGTCTTTTAAACGCTCTTCTTCTTAGGTTCATGTGCATTTACATTCCTCCTGAATTTTTCCTGTTGTTTTTGCTTTGCAGAAGAAGAGCCTGTGGATGGGTTGCTTGGGCCTCAACTGCGTCGCCTGATGGACAGTAGAACATCAAGCTAGCAAGCCCTCTAGAGTCATTAGTAGTAGTAGTAGCTCTGCTGAGTAGTATTTGTGTTCCTTTAGTCTTTCTAGCTCTGCTGATTAGCTCAGTTTCTGTCATGTTATGTTGGCACTGGTGCTTGCTGGTTTTGTTACCATTAGAGATAATCATTGGCAGTGTTCTTAATATATGTGAACGTGTGGAATGCAGCATCTTGTCATGCGGTTTTAGTATATACAAGTCAGAGAAAAATGGCCATCTTGTTCCTCATCTGTATTGATTTTAGCAGTGTTTTTATAGAGAGATTTTCTTGCGAATGTAGTTTCTTGGGATCGTTTTAGAATCCGCGGGCTTCTCTGACGTCATTGAGAAAACTATCTTTACCGAGCTCTGATCTGCAATGCAATGCGACGTTCGCCGTATGTGCTGTCATTCGATTGTCAGAAAGGTCCTCTCCAAGAAATGGCACGGCTCGACAAACTTTCCCGCTGTGGTTATAGTCATCCTTTTACAGTAACAGTGTTTTGGATCCTCTAAACGGCATGCATTCCTATATGCTGCTGGGCCTGTGTTTTGAATTGGCATCTCTACTTCTGTGGTGTCATGTGCTTCAACAATGCGTATCTTCTGTCGTTCATGCGCGTCAGTGTTTCCAGAACCTTTTTTTAAATTCGATCACGCATTATGCAAAAGCTTGATTCAAGCTTTGTAAACGACGTAAGTCAGCTCTCTCTCTCTCTCTCTCTGGATAAAAAAAATGACCATGACGGGGAGCAACATGATCCAGCTCGTAAAAGACAGAGCAAAAAGAAAAATAGAACCTGCACGAAGCAGAGCAAGTGTTTCCATTCTGCGAAAGATGCTTTAAAACATACACATGCATGCATGGACCCCAAAGCTGCTTTCTTTCAGGCGAAGTGGCCGGCTCCTTTTATCAAGAAGCCTCATTTCATTGATTGGTTGATTGATTCTACCTGCTTGACTACTCAATGAGAAAAGCTGTTAGAAAGATAAAGTAAAAGGAAGTTCTATTGCGTTGTGTGTGCAAAAATAAACATGTTTGACTGATGAACGATACTAGTGCGTCAGCGTCACTCTGCCAGATGAACAAACATCTGTGGAAGCAGAACTTTTTGTTCGTTTTTAGGACTAAAGTTTAGTCCAAAGTTATTGCTATTTAAAGATATTAAATAAAGTATAATTACAAAAAAAATTAGAAACTTGGGCTACTTTGCGATATGAATCTAATGAGGGTAATTAAGCTATGATTAGACGATAGTTACTGTAGCATCACTGTAGCAAACATAGCTTAATTAGACTCGTTAAATTCGTCTCGTAAATTAGCACCCATCTGTAAAAAGGTTTTTTAATTAGATTTTATTTAATACCCTTAACTAATAATATTCTCTGAACTAAACTTTAGAATTAAAGGACTAAGATCTTGTACATATTTGTACTAAAATGTCTCATATTAACTGAATGAATTCGTGACGTGGAGTCCCGCTTTTGGTTATCAGTGATCATTATATAATTCAGATCGATCTAACCGTCCAACCTCGATGGATAATGACAAAATGTCTTTCAAAAATGGATGATCAGTCGATAATGCGTCCACAGCACAAGCGCGTAAGCAACAATTACGCAACGCAATATTGTTGTCAGTTATTAGCACCACCCAAAATCACTGTGGACTTTGGATCTGGACGTCTGTGTGTGTGAAGACGACTTGGTTCCCTTCCGAGCGTGCCGCTGCTGACACGCACTGTGTGGACTTTGGAGCTGGACACCCGTTGGCCACATTTATCCATGGTTCACATGCACCTCCAAGTTCCAAATTAGGGGCTGGCCGGCCTAAATACAGTATAGCGTCGACTCCCAAGAGCCGGTCCCGTGGTGACAAAGGTCAAAACCTCTGTTTGCATTTCATTGACTTCTTTCACCGTATGGACCCGCCGTTTGCGCCGTGCATCCCAAAAAGACAGGTATCCAGATTCATGTGTGAAGTGTCACGAGCGGGCCTGCGGCCAGCAACGCTGACCCGGGCGTAGGACGGTTTTACCAAATTGGATAGAATGCCCATGCTCCTCAAGTTTCGACATGTTTTGAGCGCGGAGCCTGAAGAAGAAATGAATAGTCATGTCAGTTTTGATGTAGATAATAAATGGACACACACTATACGTACCAGTATACTACACTAACACAACCATCCCTCTCTAAACAATGCACAAATCATCGATCACAGTTCCGGAAACGTAAATGCGTGAAGCGTACATCTCACACTGATCCCTCTGCGCATCCCCACAGCGATCGACAACCGGGGGCCGTCCCCCACGCCGCAACTGCAACGCTGCGCCGAGAGCGTCAGCACAGCACGACCACAGCGCCTCTCAGCCACGCGCCCACGCGCGCGCTGCACAGAACCGGGTGGGCGCCGCGCCGGCCACCCATGAAGTGTCCACAGTAACCGGGCGCGTCGTCGAATGCGTCCACAAAAGCGACGTCAAACTCGGCATTTACCCGCGCGCCCACGCTCTGCAGAGCAGCTCGCTGGACGCTGGCGTCCCCCACCTTCCACTTGGCCACGACCTTGCTGCGCGTAGCAGGTTCTACACTGCATGCGCGCGCGGCAGAGCAGAGAAGGTTTCTTGACTGCCTCGGATCCCTGGTCATTCCCTTCCCTTCTCCGTGCCCAAGTCACCGCTACAAGTCCAAGGCCTCACACCTCGATCGCTTGGTTCTTTCGCGAGCATTATTATTCCTGCTTCCTGTACGTACTCACCCTTCACGGCTATAAGTAGACACTCACGCGTCGTGCAAATGGGTATCTCCTCCTACCACGGCACGTCTAGCTTGCTAGGATCCCAGCCTCGTTGCATCTCGATCTTCTTCTCTCATTCTGTCCCTTGTACATACCTAACCTACATGGAGGTGAGTGAAACTGATTTAAGTTGATAATTTGATCAGCCTACCATTTCGCTCTATGTTTGTTACGACTGAGATCGTCAAAGAGCTTTGGTTGATATGATTCACCTACGTACGTGCAGCAGAAGGCCAGGAGAAGGCGGCGCGTGCCGGCGTTCGGGCAGTGGAACTACTACTACTACAGCGGCGAGGTGTCCACGCCTGCGCCCGCCGCCGCCGAGTGGTATGCGCCGGCGTCGGAGACGGAGGCATGCAGCGACGTGTGGTTCAAGTACTCGCCGCCCTCGAGGAAGCCACCGCCGACCAGAAAGAAGCAGGTCAGGAGGCCGGAGACGGTGGACAAGTCTTACAACAGCGGCGGCAAGCGACGGGTTCAGGCGGCGACACCGGCGAGGGCGTCCGACGCCGGTGCACGGAAAGCGGCGCGCCCGCCGCCGGCGAAGGCCGCCGCATCCAAGGCCCGGGTGGTGCGGTCTGTCGACGCGGACCTGTACCAGGTGCCCCCGCCGGACTTCGAACCCGACCAGCCGAGACGACGGGTACGTCTACGTGCGCGAAAGTCAAAGAACTCGTCTAGTTTACCTGAATTCTTACGACTTTATTAGTTACTGGCACAAGGCACGTGATTTGAACTGAATTGGTCTGCTCCGTTTTGTCAAATGTTTGCATGCAGAAGGCGTCCAGGAGCGTGTGGATGGCTTGCTTGGGGTTCGGCTGTTGCGTCGCTTGAATAAACTAAAGCTTATTTTGTCTCTCGTATTCTTTCCGATTCTAGTAGTGTTTTCTTGTATATGTATATGTGTCTAGCTAGGTTAATTTATGTTTTGCAAAAATTATGGTTTTACCTTATGAAATGTATAATGTATCTTCTTCACCATAGTTTACCGGCCGACTGGTCAGATCGACTAATTAAGCAGAACCTTGCATTTTCTGTTCTGGCCGCTCTTGAAGTCTGAAACTGACTGTATTGTGTACTACAGTACAACGTGTTAATTTGCACATGGAAGATTTATATGAGTTCGTAATGATAACGTTTCTGTTGCATGGCTAAACTTCTTTCAGTGGCCCTGTTCGTTTCTTTTAGCGCTAAATTTTAGAGGCCTCTAAATAAAGAGAATCTAGTACTAAATAAAGTCTAATGACAAAACCTTTTTACAGATAGGTACATCTTTACGAGACGAATCGAATGAGCCTAAGTAAGCTATGTCTTGCTACAGTAATGCTGCAGTAACCATTGTCTAACCACGGATTGCTTATCCTCATTAGATTCGTCTCGCGAATTAGACCAGGGGTTCTGCAGTTAGTTTTGTAATTAAACTTTATTTAATACTCTTAAATGATAAGATTCTTTTTTTTAGACCCCTCTAAATTTTAAACCCTCATACAACGAACACCCCCAATGTCTGTCCCGGATGGAGCTCCTCCAAGGAGCTCTTTTTCCAAGATGTATGTGCTTCTCTTATACTTTCTTCTTGAGAACCAAATCCGACTACTATTGAGAGAAATCATGGGCACAAGGAATATGAACACTGGCACGCAAGATACCAAACCACCGGCTACAAAATTTGACCAGAAATCTACCACCGCCAATTAGATTCTTTGCCGGTGCAGGAAAATATATGGAATATCCTAGAGCTCCATGCATCAAACTTGAAGAGTGCCACAGCGAACTTGTGCTTCAGTATATTGAACTTGCATTGCCTCATGTTTGTAATTTTTTTTTTCATTTGGTTCTTTTTCTCTTTTGGCTTTACTAATCATGAATTTGTCCCCTTTGGATATGAGGTTGTATAAGAATTCTAAATTTTCGTTTAAATTTTACATCTCATTAGTAAAGCCGTTCAAAATAAAATTTCTACTTCTGTTCCACGGTATGTGTCATTTGTCGCACCTTGTGGTTTCCCATGTGATTTGCTAGAATGATAAGTAACTGAAACAGAGGAAAAGCTATTGAAAACATGGTGCGCTTTCATGAAAACGTGCTAGAATTAACTATTTGATTGAACCGCAATTTTCAGTATACCTTGGTTTTCCGTTGGTTATAGGAAGTAGTTCCGTGGAGAAAGAAAAATGACGATTAGATGTGCGACCAATGTAATGGACCACGATACTCTGTTTTCCCATGCACGGTGACAGGGTGACACTACAGGTCTACCTACATGCACGGGCGCACGTACCGCACCCCAATGGGCCAATGCATGTGACGCCCGTGTTCAAATCTCTGTTCCTCCCGCTGAATGCATATTTTTCTTCTCTCCCTGTCACTCTGTCAGTTGGGTTGGGGCTACTCTTGCGCGCCTTGGACAGTTGCACCGGCAGGCGCGGCCCATGCGGCCATATGGATGACTTCGCCGAGAGCTACCAGGACCAGCAGGCAGGATCAGCAATCCACCAGCTCGGAGTAGCTAATTCACCGCTATTGCAGATTCTTTCTCTCGTTTTCTTTAGCAAGAATTTCATGGCCTGTGGTGGCTGAGCCCAGATTCTTTCTACTCCCATGGTGCAGCTGCTTAAGACACACCGACGACGCGACCCGACCACTTGCATTGCTACGCACATCTGAAAACGAAAGATAACATGGCCTGGGCGTCTGGCGAGACCGCGAGAGACATGCAAGTAGTAACAGGACTAGGGGTGGGCATTCGGTTAATCCGGTTAATTCGGTTCGGTCAATTCGGTTGAGAGAAACTTCGATTAATGAAAAATGATAACCGTTTTAATACAGAGAAAATGTTTAACCGTACAATTCGATTGCGGTTAATTCGGTTCGGTTACGCGGTTAACCGCATTAACCGCACAGCAGTACATATTCCACTATATTGAATAAATTTATACACCAAATAAAATAAAATATAGACTAATGCGCCGCCGATGGTAATGGCGATGTACGGGTGGTCGTCAAATGAAGTGTGTGGAGAGGATGAAGTTGAGAAAGGGCCGGGTTGGAATGAGTTAGGACCGAAAATCCTCAAGATCTACTAGGTTGAAATGATAATATCGGTTAATCAGATTAATAACCGTAATTTTTGCGGTTAACCGTAGTTGTAAAAAATGATAACCGCAATTTTTACGGTTAACCGTACTAGTTAAAAATCTTAGGTAATTCAGTACGGTTAATTCGGTTAATCGGTTTTGCGGTTAACCGCGCCCACCCCTACAGGACAAGGTAAAAACAACGCTGGTAGGCGACGCATGCGACGTGTCTGGGCGCCAGGCCGCCACATCGACGCCAATCGCGGTGCGTTCAGCTCCACCTCACGCGAACCGAAATGCCCCGCCGGTTTTGGCCCCTAGCCAAGCGCCGCACCGCGTGTCGTTTCGCTCGCGCCGGCGCGCGCGCGCGCGTGGACCAGGGTCGGCGCGCGTCGCCTTCTCCCGGTGAATCTTGCAGGGTCGCCGGCCCAACTCGCGTGGCGGGGACGCAGGCGCCGGAGGCCTGGAACGCGTCGGTGCAGCGGCGGGCGGGAGATACGTGGGTGGCTGGGGGTCGTGGGCCCGGCGGTTGGCGCTGGACCGTGTGTTGTATCTGCGACGATTATTCTGGCGCAACCGGCAGATTCTGCCGACCGTGGCCATCTCCGACGGGATAAAAACAGTGAGCATCATACTCTCTCTACAAAAGAAAAAAACAAAGAGGGCCTACAACTTGCCCAGCTAGGACGCGATGGACCGACACGTGGCGCCTCCAACGTGGACGGTGAAGAATATTGTATATACGCAATATATTTTGAAAACGATGATATGGTGCGGCCTCGATCACTCGATGCACTCCCAGCGCGGCAACGATACCGCGGAAGATTGCCTCGGAAAGGATATTTCGGAATATACAGGAGGTGTGGCCGCAGTTAGTTCTTGGGTCTTTCTCTCCCGCCAAAAAGAAAAGGAACAATCTCTGGATGCTATTCCGTTTACCACTGCCCAAGCTTTCAGTGATCTTCGGCGGATTCGATTTCAACTGGGGGCTTTTTCCCGTGAAGTTCGTTTCGGACGTGGGACGTCTAAGTTTCTGTTAAACGCGGTAAACACGATCACTAGCACGGATGAAGTGTCTATCTGCAAAGTTGAGTGTCAAACCTTCCGTCGGCGACTCAGGTTTGCTGTGACATGACACCAGCTATATGCGCGTTAATGGTGGGAGATATCAGAATGTTATTGATGCTGAAGTGCGAAACAACGGTTGATGGAAACGGAGACGGTGCAGAATGTAAGAACTTGGTAGGATCAATGTATCCACGATTTGAATTTCCCATGCTAAGCGACATGACGTCCATAGAAGGATTATCGTTAACCGTCCAAAATAAGATGCAAAAAAGTTTGGATGAAGACATCAGTAACATCAGATAGTAGCAATACCAAAATAAATACGACGTGTAGTGGGGGCCAGAGCTAAGCCTTATCTAAACCTGAAAAGCGAACTCCATAACTTCTGTACACCGCATTGATATATACTTTCTCTGACTTTTTATTGACTTTTGTTAGGATAACTAGCTTACAATGAACAAAAAGTTGTTCTTGAGTCTTCAAATTAGAACCGGAGTGAGTATGATGTGAACAAGGGTGCCCGATCTTCCGATAGGTTCTGGTAAACGACGATTTGGTGGAGACTTGACACAAATCGACCCGGCTTCCGAACAACACGATCCGAAACCCCGCAATCGCAGCACCACGTCTCCTATGGTTATCAAATGTGCTAGCACAATTGACCTCGCCCAGAAGGCTAATCCCTGCCTGCGAATCGAAGAACACAAGCAAGAACGAAAGAGAATGCAACACAATTTGCAAAGATGAATGATTAAGCTCACAAGTTGGGGTCTCACAAACCGATGAACGGCGAAACTGTCAAAGCAGAATAATCTAAGCAAAACCCAACCCTAACTTGGGTGGCGGCGGCTGCTAATAAAGACTTGGGGACGTGCAAGACCCCCTGGACGCACCCCTAGTGGGCTCACACAAGATACACGGCCCAAAGGCCAAAAACGGTGGCGCAGCACCGAGACAGATTCTGGACGTCAACTTGATTTGATGATTCCCGATGACTCCGGACACATCTTGACATGAGACCGGCGGCATTGGAAAGCTTATAAAATTATCTTTCTGTCCATATGTGGAACATCCAAAACCGAGCCCGTATGCGACCTGGGCGACCGTTTTAGTGCAGACTGCTCATGGACTCCGAAACGGACTCGAAGTCGACTTGAATTGGACCTTCAACTTGACTTGGACGCCCTTGCTGGTCTCCTCCGCCTCTAAGCCCTTCTCCATCTCCTTCTTGGTCCTCTCCTCTGTTCCTAAGTAAAATATAATCATTAGGTAGTATACTATTCTCAACATTCACATATAAAGCTTTATTTAAGAACGAGTTCACCTCTAAATTCAATTGACGGGCACGAGCTCTAGTAATTGCTCCTTGAATGTCCAGCAGAGGAGTGTTATTTGTATCAAAGGAGTGATGTCCTCGTCAGAGTAGCATACAGTGGAGTTCTTACCGACATTTTGATGTAATTTCTCTGACCTCTAGTAGCGGCAAAATAACCCTGGAAATTAAGGTGCCACGTGTTGAACATTTGCATCATCGTACCAGAATAACCAGAATCTCTCGTTGCGTCCAAGCAACCCATTGCTCTCCCAAGAGACACAAATAAAACGGAGCGGGGGGCCAACATGAAGGTTCGAACCAGTGCGCAACATACGAAAGCTCCTCCGGTCGTTGCTCCTTTGATCAAATTCGCGACTGCTCTGTTCTGCTCTGCCCCAAGAAGAACCATGCCGGGAACGCCGTCGGCCTCGTCCTCCTCGTCATCCTGCGTGTCTTTCAGCTCGTTCGACGAGGTCCCCGCCGCGAAGCCGCCCGGCCCACCGGCTTCGACCAACGGCACCGTCAAGTTTGTCTGCAGCTACGGCGGCAAGATCCTGCCCCGCCGCCACGACGGCAAGCTGCGCTACGTCGGCGGCCACACCCGCGTCCTCTCCGTCCAGCGCTCCCTCCGCTTCCACGGTACGAGCACATCCAGGAAACGCACGATTTCTCCATCAAAAGCCTCTCTCGTCCACGCGTTTCTCTGAATCCTCTGCTTTGCTCTGCTTCTGACGTGTGGTTCCGTTTCTGCTACGTGAATGAAGACCTGCACCGGAAGCTCCGGGAGCTGTGCGGCTGGGACGCGGTGACCGTGCGGTGCCAGCTGCCGACGGAGGACATGGACGCGCTGGTCTCCGTGACGAGCGACGGCGACCTCGCCGGCGTGCTTGACGAGTACGACGTCGCGGCGGCGAGGCAGGACCGCCCGTCGCAGCAGCAGCAGCAGCTCAGGATCCGGGTCTTCCTGCACCCGCCGGCCGGGGCGGGGGCCAGGACGACGCCCCATGCGCCGTTCACCCCGCACCGTGCCAGTCGTCGCCGGCCAGGTCACCTCCTTATGCAAGCGAGGCGTGTTTGGCCGCCGCGCGCGGTGCGCTACGTCGTGGCGTCTCCGCTTGTGCCAGGCTCGCCGGCCAGAGCAGAGTCCTGTCCCTGCTGGCAATAACAGCATCGGATCATCGTGAGTGGAGCAGGAGGATGTGTTCCTGTCGTAGTAGTTTGTGCTATGTTCTTACCTCACGCTTTCTGATCGATTATGTATCATACGGAACGTCTTTGCTGTATTTTACCCAGGCAAAGCGGTGATCTCACAAGACTTTTTTTTTGTCTACTGAATTTGTGCTAAGATTTGTGCCCGATGACTTGCTTTTCAATATTCGAGTGATCCAGCCTCTCTCCTCACATGAATTCTTTTCTTTCTGAACAACTACCAGCGTCCTCGCAAAAGAAAAAAAAGAACTACTGCCAGCTTATGCAGATTTTATAACACCTACAATTAAACTGTACTTATTTGAGTTAGAAGTAGTTTATGAAGAAGTTGAAGGTACCCTCTGGGCCTCTTGCTGTTGAAAAAAATTTATTTGAAATCTCCCTCAGACCCTCAAATGTAACTGAATTTTTCTTATTAGAAGTACTACTACCATATGCAAATTTACGCTATGGATCTTAGATCCAATGGTTGAAAATTCCGGCGAGGTGTACCTAGAATTGCCCGAGTGATGTATAGACATCTCCACACACTCACTCCAGTCTCATTTATATGACATTAGGACAAGTAGTTTTAGTTGAATTCCAAACCAAAATAGTAAGTTGGAAAGCGAGAAGCTCTTTGTTAGTTTGATTCGTCGTCGAGTCTTATGATTTTCAGTGAGGATTCCGGGTCTCGCTTGCTTGATCCATGCTATGCAACTTCATCCACACAAGCATGACTCATGTCTATTACATTCATAGGCGTCGTCACTCACTCTATCAAAAGATTTACAGCCTACGCTGCTTAGATATCCCACTAGATAAACGAGGAAAGGTGTTTTCACGCCTCAAGCAAGCGACCACACTATATGTACGACCCCGTCGTACAACCAATAAAAATCAGTCTTTTTTTTTTTACAGCAGTTACCGCTGAATTTGCACTGGTCGTACGGTCAGGTCGGACAGCCGGCCATACACACAACATTTTCGCAAGCAAAATGATCCAGGTGACAATCAAACGTGACAGGCTATGTTGACTCCATGCCCTCTCTTTTTCAGAACTGACAATTACATCTTTGCATCTGCATATTGTTTGATCGAACCTTATCCAGCCATAGCTACCATGTCAACAACACCTTCTTCATTGTCGGTGGTGTTACATCACCGTCCCATCTATCCTTGATTCCATTAATAGTTGATGGTGGCTCACTGATGCTTTACGAGATCCTGTGGATTGCCTTTCTTAGTTTTCTTTTTCTGTAAATTAATCTAAGGACGGGCTTAAATTACACCTTGATAGGAATGGGCTAATTGTATTATCTTCTTTGTTCCTTTTTTTTTTAAAAAAATTTGCATTATCTTCAATACAAAGTTATCCTGCAATCAATCCACACATCTTGTTCTATTAATTCCGCTGGAACTCTGTACAACCGATCATGATTAATCTCCCTAGCTCGACACACTGCTTCAAAAAGGAACGTAGAAGCTACATTGAGCTCAAAAAGGGAAAATTAAGAGTAAAGTGCATCTTAGGTCCTTAAACTATTTAAGGATTCTCATCTAGGTCCATGAACTCTTAAAATGGAGATTTGGGTCCCTAAACTATTTCAAGATTCTCATCTGGGTCCATAAACTCTTCAAATGACAATTTAGGTCCCAAAACAATTTTGGTGTTCATATCTGGGTCAAAAACTTTCAAATTAGTGAAGATTAAGAATCCTAAACAATTTTGATGTTCTTATATGGGATCAAAAACTCTCCAATCGAAGATTTTGGCAGGTGCTGATAGCCCTGTTTTCACCGCGGTAAACCGGATAGTTTTTTAGAAAACCGATACGGTCTGATTTACACTGTTTGTCAGTTTTCTTTTTAAATTTGAAAAAAAATGGTCCGGTTTCCCGAACATTTTCACTGGTTTTTGATTTTTTGATTAAAACTTTGGAATTTGAAATTTATTCTGTTTCAGGGCCGGTTTTAGGAATACCAGACATTTTGATTGTTCCGGTATTACCGGTAGCAACAGAAATTCAAACATTACACACGATGCCATTATGATTTAAACGCAAGTCATATTTTGAATGGCTGTTTAAGCACCAAACTAGATTAGAGAACCAAATTTTGTTTATGGATCCAAATGAGAATCTTTAAATAGTTTTGGGACCTAAATTAGCATTTAAAGAGTTTATGGACCTAGATGAGAACCCTGAAATAGTTTAAGGACCAAAATCTTCATTTTAAGAGTTTATAGACCCAGATGAGAATCCAGAAATAGTTAAAGGACCTGGAATGCACTTTACTCGAACGGAGGAGTAAGAAGAGGCTAGATGCATTTTACTAAC
Organism: Eragrostis curvula; assembly: GCA_007726485.1. Taxonomy (NCBI): domain Eukaryota; kingdom Viridiplantae; phylum Streptophyta; class Magnoliopsida; order Poales; family Poaceae; genus Eragrostis; species Eragrostis curvula. The sequence goes on along the minus strand of CM017444.1, from coordinate 26,431,439 downwards.
TACCGTATTAGGAACTGGGCCAAAAGTAAAGAAGAAGCCTGTCTCAGCCTTGAAAATGATTCTAGGCCGGGCCCAGTTTAATCAGAAAATCAACCAAGCAGACGACGAGCCGGGCCCCACCGGGATCCGTAAAACGGTAACGGAAACCTCGTCCACTCGTTGAGCTGGTGCCACCGCCCCGATCGTTTCGCCTCGCCGCTCCCCCCTCCTCGCTTCCTTCCAACTCCACTCCGCTCTCCTCGCGCCGCGGCCCGAGGCCACCGCCTTCTCTCTCTCCACCTCTTCCTCCTCGAAGCGACTAAAAAAGTAGCCACTCACACACCGACGCCGCGGCGGCAAGACCCTCCGCAATCAGCGGCCTCCCCGGAGCGAAGCAGTGGGACGACCACGACCTGTTCGGCGGATTGCGGCAGAGGTGCTAGATCGATGGCGTCGCTGCGGCCGCTCGATCCCTCGCTCGCCGTGGCGGCCTCCTCGAGGCCACGTCACGGGCTCGCCCCGTCGGCGTACGGAGGCGGGAGCGCTGGCGCTCTGCGACGCCGCGGCGCAGTGGCTGCCCCAGGACGGCGCGTGTTCTCGTGCCGAGCGGGATCCGCCGCGTCAGCTGCCGAAAGGTTATCTTTTTTCTGCCTTTTCCAGCTGTTGTGCTTTCGTCGTGGGAGAGTTTGAAATGTGAGGGCTGTGTTAATTTGTTTGGTTCCTATGTATGCCTTCCGAATTGAACAATGAAGTTCTCTGATTTCAACTTTTTCATCTCCGTATCTTATCATTGTAATGGAAAACACGCAATGCATTGCATACAAATTTCGGCTTCCACAAAGGCAGTTTATGGTAGTGAAAACCCGTAAAAAAAGTTCTGCTAGAGCATTCTAATGGTTTAATGCAAACCCAATTACCAATGGCTCGAAAGTACAGGAACGAGTCTCAAAACACAGAAGCTGTAAATAGATTATGAGATGCAGGGGCGAAGCCAGCTTTTGAGCTTGGGGGGTGCCATGAGGCCATAAGGGTTGCCGGACAATGGAAATTCCATGGTGATTAGCAAAAAAAGCTAATGATTAAGGGAGGATGCAGCTGTGTTGGGGGGTGCCAGCCCCCCCCCCCCCGCACCCCCCTAGTTTCGCCCCTGATGAGATGTGCTGCATTTGTGGCCATTCATGATTTAGAGTGAATATGTTCCCCTTACACTAAGAGATAATTGCATGAATGCCCTTACTTTGTACCTCAATTATGAATTTACCCTTGTTTTTTCAACTTTGCACCATTGCCCCTGTTTTGACCAAGTTTGTTGCACCATTGCCCCTATTTTGATGGCAAAATCGTAATTTTTTTCATCAAAATAGGGGCAACCATGCAACAACTTGGATGAAAACAAGGGCAATGGTGCAAAGTTGAAAAAATGAGGGCAAACTTGCAGTTAACACTCAAAACAGGGGTAACTATTAGGCAGCCTCCAGTAACTTCCAAGCAACTAGGCATTGCTATATGATAAACGAACCAACTTTCAGTTGCACATGTTTCTGTAACTCATGCATTAAATAAGTTAATTCCTTGCAGCAAGTGTTATCAATATCGGGATTCAGCGTTTTTATAATTGCCCTACTAGGACCATCATTGTTTATCATTGCCAAGATAGTTTAATTGATTTTATTAACTAATCCATTTAAAAAAAATTGACCTCAGTAGAAAAAATAAAGATAGTGAATTTTGTGGAAACTAAAAGTTGAAGGAAGCAGCCCTTAATTAAGATATTGAATATTGTAGGCATGTTATTAGATAAAATACGTATACTAATTAGATATATTCTTTTCTCTTCTACTGTATTTCTAATGGTAATTTTCTCTCATTGGAGTTTTGTTAGAAATTTTCCAGTAAGCATAACGATGATAATTAGGGATAGAGGAGAATTCACATTTTAACCTTAAGAAAATTGTTGCTGAATCTATTTTTTTTCTCAAACATGCAGAATGTAAATTATTTGTTCTTCTATTTTCTAATGGTACTTATCTCTCATTGGAGTTTTGTTAGACTTTTTGACATAAGCATAACGATGATGATATAGGCACTGGCGGAGCCAGTAAAGGACCAGGCAGCCCTCCCGCTGAGAAAAATTATGAATATAGTCTGCTTGCTTGCTTCGTTTAGCCTCGAATGACTGGCTGCTGAACCAATAGATGGTTACAGTAGGATGTTGGCTGCTTCCTTTTACTTCGAAAATCTGTTTACCCCAGTTGGATTATCTTTGTTTATGACCTTGCTTGGTTGCCGCTACCCTACGTTTCGCGTCTCGCTCCGCCACTGAATATAGGGATAGAGGAGGGTTGACATTTAAACCTTGAGAAAATTCGTGCTGAATGTGTCCTCAAACATGCTGAATGTAATTATTTTTCTCTTCTATTTTGTAATGGTACTTTTATCTCATTGGAGTTTTGTTAGACCCTTTTTGCAATAATCATAACAATGATAATATAGGGATAGAGGAGAATTCATGTTTAAACCTTAAGCAATTACATGATGTTAGTTTTGAATGCTCATCTAAATGCATTCCATTCGATACATAGCTTATTTTTGGATTTGGCTCTTGCTTTTCACATTTTAGTTTTGCTGTATGCTATTTATTGCAGTTCAGAGTCTAGTATTGTAGTTACTGCCTGAACTAACGTGTGGTACCATATGCAATGCCATCATGTCAATCAGGCCACTCTTTATGAATTTACTATTGTCACATTTGTTTTTCTTCTTACAATGCTTATGTTGTGGCTCGTGAACTGCATTACTTAGTGTAAATGGTTTCTTGTGCAACTGCAATTCTCTGATTTGTACACTCTCATTTCCAGTCAATTTAATGGCTAAGGTGATCAACTTTTCTTTTCCTACAGAACAAAGGAGAAAAGCCGAATAGATTATTCAAAGCAAGGTATAGTACAACTCCGAGTTTGTCTAGAACACCAGGTTAAGTTTGGTGAGCATGTTGGCATTATTGGCTCTACAAAAGAGCTTGGTTCGTGGAAGAATCAGGTTGAGATGGAGTGGACACCAAATGGTTGGGTTTGCCAGCTTGAGGTACCTGGGGAAACACATCTGGAGTTCAAATTTGTTATATTTTTGAAAGGAGTGAAGGAGAAAACATGGGAGGATGGTGATAACCGTGTTGTTGATGTGCCAAAAGATGGTACATTTGATATTGTATGCCACTGGAATAGAACAAATGAGCCTTTAGATCTTTCAGGAACGCCAAACTCTAAGTTGGCTGGAGAAGCTGCAAAGAAAATAAGTAAAGATGCTACTGTATCTGGAAATATTGCTTCAGAAGAGATTGAAAATGTTTCAGTGGCCGCGGATGGTTATCCAACACCAGAATCTGAGTCGAGCAAATTTGGTGGGCTATGGCAAGGTAGCGAAACTGTTTTCATGAGGTCAAATGAGCATCGGAGCAAGGAGAGTGATAGGAAGTGGGACACGACTGGGCTTGATGCACTGGCACTAAAACTAGTGGAGGGTGATAAAGCGTCAAGGAACTGGTGGCGAAAGGTTAGCTGGATTAATTAGAAATGTTCTTTTGATAATTTTATTCTGAAATTTTGTCTAAGATATTCGTGGCTGGACTGGAGGTCCAGAGTACCTTTTACTCCGCCCCAGTTTTTCCAGTTTACTGTTTCCCTTTTAATTATATTTGTCAGTTGACATTATATGTACCACAAATCTGAATCTCCCAACTTGATGATCATTGTTTAATTTTGTTTAAGTTAATGAACTAGAGATAAAAACATTCTGTACAGTTTGTGTTATAAAGTCCAGAATAATGTTCAGGCTATCCCATTTACAGTTCATGGCCAAAAAAAGTACTTTAATGTACCTATCTATATATGTTGATCCCACTTTGCAATGTGCCTGCAGTTGGAGCTTATCCGTGGGCTCATTTCCGAATCTGCTGATGATCAGAGTCGTCTGGAGGCTCTTACATATTCTGCTATTTATCTAAAGGTTTCTCTGCTTGCATCTTACTGTGCTTTTTGCCACAGAAATCTATTTTTTCATGTAGTCTGGAGACAAAAATGTTGAGAAAAAGTTTTGGTACCATTCTAAATTTGGTCTCTTGCTTGCAGTGGATTTATACTGGCCAGATACCATGCTTTGAAGATGGTGGTCACCATCGACCCAATAAACATGCTGAGATATCCAGGCAAATTTTTCGTGAAATTGAAAAGATATACTCTGGTAAAAACACATCAGCTCAGGTTAGCTGTTCTTTCTTCAAAGTAGTTATTACCAGTGCGATCCTTAATATTTGTGTTACTAAATTTTCTGTTACGGTGCCTTCAGTCGATGGACTAGTCCAGTTGTGTTCTTGCAACCATAAAATCTGCAGGATATATGCCTTGATATAGAAATATTTCATTTACTAATACTGACCGTCATCACATTTTGATGCATATTTATGCAGGAGATGCTTGTGATACGCAAGATTCATCCTTGTTTACCTTCTTTTAAGTCAGAGTTTACTGCCTCTGTCCCTCTAACACGAATTCGTGATATTGCTCATCGGAATGATATCCCACATGATCTCAAGGTGATGCTCCCATTCCACAATTTGGAATAATTCCTCATTGGACTATTTGCTGATCAGTTTTCTTCTATTGTCAACAGCAAGAAATAAAACACACTATACAAAACAAGCTTCACCGTAGTGCTGGCCCGGAGGATCTTGTTGCTACAGAAGCCATGCTTGCTAGGATCACTAAGACTCCTGGAGAATACAGTGAAGCTTTTGTTGAACAATTCAAGATATTTTATGGCGAGCTAAAAGATTTCTTTAATGCTGGCAGGTTGTCCAATTCTAAGTTTGCCTGTATTTTCTACTGTTGGAACTCCTTATTTCATTGTTTTCTTGTAAACTCTCTTCTTCTTAAAGAAATTATGCATGTTCTTGAAAAATAAATAAGATTTTAGAGAGACAGCAGATTAGTGTCTCCACAACTAGTGCAAATTATGGTAATAAGAATTGCTTACTCAGAAAGCAAACAAAATTGGGGATATTAAGAGTAACTAATATGAAGAAAAACATCCGCTACATAGTACCTGAATATTGGCTGTTTGGTTTCACTCCATGCCATCTGGATTTCAGATTTCTTGAGTCCATGGAGTGAAGAGTGAAGACATTTGAAATCCAGTTGGTACGGAGTGAACCCAACTTATTCTATGACAAATCATGAAACCTGGACTTATTTGATGATTATGATTCTTCTATGTACCACATTTACTCATTGACCAAAATAGATAATTTTCTGAATATTTAAAAGCAGCTCCTGTGACAAGCATCAAATATTTGTGCACGACTCAGATACAATTTTCTGTTGTTATAAGATGTTATTATATTGCAGCCTACTGGAGCAAATGGAAGCCATCAAGGAATCTTTGAGCGAGTCTGGCTTAGAGGTTCTCTCATCCTTTGTAAAAGCCAAAAAGGTAAAATTTTCGGAAAGAAGCCAATTTTTCTTGCTAATATATAAGGAGTCATTAAAATGTTTCAAAATGTCTGTGCTACCAAATCTTGCATTATGCCTTTATTATATCTACATTGCAGCAGCGTTAGCTGATGTACATAAGTTTTGTAGACTAGTGCCTTGTTATGTCTAGTTACTCGGTAGTTAGCAGTCATTAGTTCTTATATATGTCAGCATGTTGTTTGTCTACCAGTTCATTTATTAGATGGAGCACTGGTCACCAGGGTCATGTCTGATTCTTATCTTGCTTATCTTATGTTGACTATCTCAGAACTTGGATCAACTGGAAGTTGCAAAACATTTGGATAAAAATGCCAGCGTTAAAGTTTTGATTGAGACCTTGCAAGCATTATCTTCTCTGAGATCATTTCTCAGTAAAGGCCTTGAAAGTGGCCTTAGGAATGATGCATCAGATACTGCTATAGCAATGCGACAAAAGGTATTTTTTTTCAAACACAACTTAGATAATATTGAGTTGAAATTGGGTGCATGTATTCCAATAATGTTCACTGGTGAAGTTTTGCAGTGGCGCCTTTGTGAAATTGGGCTTGAGGATTATTCTTTTGTTCTGTTAAGCAGGTAATTACAAAGAGGATTTTTTTTTTCCTTTGGTTGTACTTGGAGGTAGCCGTGATTTTGTTTTCATTACTCTGATATCGTACAGATACATCAATGCTCTCGAAGCTTTAGGTGGGTCAGCTTCGCTTGCACAGGGTGGGGCTAGCAATGGAAGTATATGGGACGATGCCCTTGATGCCCTTATCATTGGCATCGATCAAGTTAGCTTTTCGGGTTGGAAAGCAGAGGAATGTATTGCTATAGGCAATGAGCTTCGTTCTTGGAAGCATAAAGGTATATCTGAAACTGAAGGTGTACTTCCTCCTGCAACATATGTCATGAACTTGTGATCTATGAATGTTGGTCCCTATTTTATGTTTCCATTGTAGTGAGGAGTACCCTGTATCTTTTCTTGTCATGTATGTAGGCAATGAGGATGAGAAGGATGTTTGGGTACTAAGACTTAAAGCCACTCTTGACAGAGCAAGAAGACTAACGGAAGAATATTCTGAAGCACTACTTTCTATATTTCCTGAAAAAGTTGAGGTGTGTTTCTATTGAATCTAGAGTAGAGCGTAGACGATCCCTGTGCACTGTGTCATAAGTTTGAATCATATGCTCTTCTTTTCCTCTTTCTATGATTTTTACTCATACTTTTCATCGCACATAAAAAAATACCTTGATTTGAGAACATCCATTGTGATTATAACCTAGCATATTCCCTGAAATTCCTTCACTCTTGATGCTCCAGCATACAAAAGTTGAACAACAGGTTCAAAGCTATCATAGATAACCATTTTGTAATCTCTTGGACTAGATGGAGCTGAGAGACTTGATTAAGGCTTAGATGGTTGGGTCATGAGTTTGTAAATTTGGTGAGTAGTCTGTAAAATGGTTTGTTCACCCTTGTTCTTCAGTCCTGACCTGAGGGGACAGATGTACAAGAGCTTTTTTCTTCTCTCTATAATACAAAGATACGCAGCTCTTCTGCCAATCCAAGAAAAAAAAACATTATAATACCAAGGGTTCTATATGGTGTTTGCTTATTTATTTGTATAAATAGCTTTGCTTGAGTTGCTGTATGTATCGGTTAGGATAGGAGCAATCTGTTATTTGATTTAATGTCAAGATAGAAGAAGCCAAGAAGGATAGGTTATAGGAATCCAAACGCATCTGTGTGGAAAATATACATGTGCTGGGTAGGTGTCCAAAAAAGAATTTTAAAATGGGGAAAGAATACGATTATTTCTTGTTTATACACAGATTAAAATATCACTTTGTTCCCAACAAAATGAACTGACCAATAGGTGACTGAGAAAACAATTAAACTGGACACGACATTTTAATTTCTTGATTTCACAAATTAATACTTGCTAACCAAATTTGTTGACCAAAAGGATTTCTCATTCACTGTGTGCATCGGTTCACCAGAATAGAGCAAAACATATTTTCCGTAAATTTCCCTCTGAAAACCTCTGATATACTGTATCATGATTTGGCTGTACTGACACTCCATGTGATATTCTGCTTTTGTAGGCTCTTGGGAAATCCCTTGGAATACCAGAGAACAGTGTCAGAACATTCACTGAAGCTGAAATTCGTGCTGGGTAAAACAATTTCTCCTTTTTTTTATCAACTTGAAACATATGCCTTTTAAGATTAATATGAATCTAGTTGAAGTGATCCTAACTATTCATATGTATATCCTAGTGTTATATTTCAGGTCTCCAAACTTTGCACTGTGCTTTTGAAGGCTTCTCGAGCGGTACTTGGATCATCCGTTTGGGATGTTCTTGTTCCTGGAGTGGTCCATGGAGCTCTGATCCAGGTATATCCAAATTTCATTTTTCTGCTATTGCTCTGGTACAGTTATGTTTAATGTCAACATAAATCTCTTCCTTCATTTCACACAATAAGAATGTAACTAAGTGCACATCGTGTTCATTGAGATGAATTGATGCTAAACCACGTACATAGTAAGAACCATGCTGCAGCAGAATCAAACATTTTGGCACCACTCCAACTCTCCATTGTTGTACTGCAGTTGAATTTCATGTGTTTATAGCATTTCTTATGGTAATTATTGATTTATTCAGGTTGAAAGAATAGCTCCTGGATTGGTGCCTTCATCCATTAAAGAGCCTGTTGTGCTAGTTGTAAATAAGGCTGATGGAGATGAAGAGGTTCCTCAAACAAAAATTAAAATCCCTGGTTTGCTGATATTTTCTTGACAAGTCACTAATGTAAGCAGGGTTTGGTCCTCATTTTCAGGTCAAAGCTGCTGGGGATAACATAGTTGGTGTTATTCTTCTACAAGAATTACCCCACCTATCACATCTTGGTGTTAGGGCTCGTCAAGTTAGTGTTGCAAGAGATATTTTCTTTTTACTTTTGAAGTTTTCAGTTCTTAATGGATGCAAGTACTGATGTTTACAGGAGAAAGTTGTATTTGTAACTTGTGAAGATGACGACACAATTGCAGACGTGAAGTTGCTTGAGGGAAAACATGTCAGGTTGTGTTCTATTTTGCTAGCATTTCATTGAATTATTCTGAAAATACTTTAATGAATATTGGTGTCTTATAAGCCTTATTTAATAATGGGATAACTAACATAGATTATAGATACCAAATGGAAAAGTTTGAAGCTGAAGGATCTTATTTAATGAATGAGACCATGTACTGGGGAAGACTTGTTTATTCTTTTTTATCAATGAAAATTGCAATAGTTTCTTCACCTTTGTAGATACAGATTGATAAGTTTCTACAATTATGGCTATAAGACAAAGATAACAACTAAATGCAACTAGGAAATAACAAGAAAATTTATCAATTTTGTGTTTTTGGTATTTTGAGCTAGCAAGTTACCAATTTATTCTCTTAGGGCTTCTATTTTGGGCGAAAACCTTATCTTCTGAACCTACGCCGACACACCTGTATCTCATTCTTCATAGTTGCCAAATTCAAGATTCGATAAGAAATTTTTTTTATCTAGGGGGCCCTGAAATCGTTGCATGTTTTGAACCTTGTTTGGAAATTAAGAATTTGAAGTTTAAATTTTCGATTATCTTTTTCTTTTTCGTTGAATGGAAGGAATTGGTGCAAGTAGAGTTGGTCGCACTAGTGAAGTGCTACTGCTAATTAGCTCAACTGGATTTATTACAGGTTGGGAGCATCATCCAATAATGTTGATCTGTCTGTAGTTTCAGACAAATATGGCAGTGCCATATCTTCAGAGCAATCCGCTGGAGGGAATTTGTTTGCACAAGAGTTACCAAAAGAATTCTCTCTGCCATTGGCTACAGAGTTAGATGTGTCCAAGGTGAAGTTTTATTCTTAAAGCATTGAAATCATCACGCCAAACCATTGTGTGCTGCGGATTACATATTACAGTATACAGCGGCGAAGCTAGAACAAAACTAGTGTGGATGCAAGAATAGCTCATTTAGTTGTCTAGGGGTGCTTACATGGTGAAAACAAGTGAATTCTAAGTAAATTTCAAAAATTTGTGGGTGCATTTGCACCCAGCACTAGCAACCTAGCTTTGCCCCTGACAGCATATGCTCTTAAGTATTGCTTGCTTTTCAAATCTGCACGTACTTATTCTTTTATTTCAATGGGTGCCACTACAGACAAAGAAATATACTTCAGGAGTGAGTGGAATGTCTGGTGTTCTTGAGCTTTCAGAGGCATCAGTTGAATCATCTGGTGCAAAGGCTGCTGCATGTGGAACTCTTTCGGTTCTGGCATCATTGTCAAATAAAGGTACCAATTTCACTCAAAAGATTCATCAGAGTCATATCTATTTCTGTTTACCTACGTTCTTGTGAATATATACCAATCAAGGTTGGCTAGATATCTCCAATGTTAGGAGGTTAAAGAAGTAATCATTGTATCCACAATATTTTCTTTAGGAATTGGGTGTTCTTAAGTTTGGCAAGTAGACATCCAATCAGTTTGCTTGGGTAACATAAGGCTGCTTATTAACAGGGAGGCTGAAGATATTGAGAAGGGCATAGTAAGATAAATTTTGCTCCTATATTCGGACTTAATCGTCACCCTTTGCCAAATTTTGTTGCCGGAAAAATCATTTTGCCTATAATTTTATAGAATCTAATTTACACCCATGGTATCATCCAAAGCATGTAGATCTAGCATGATAGCATTACACTGTTCTTTTAAAAAATTCACGGTTTATGTATACATCTGTATTTAGCCAAGATAACCAATGCTAAACATACGTTTCTTTGCTAGCAGTAATATAGAATGCAATGGTGGCTTTTTATATATGATATTTAGTGGCAAAAGCAATATTAGCCTTTTGTAGTTCGTTTGGGGAAAAGGAAATTCTCCTAGTAGGGTATGCCCCCATATTCTGTGAGATCTACTCTGAGATCCATGCTGAGATTCATAGGAGAGAGGACAGGTTGTGGCAGAGTCTTGCCTACATGCTTCTACCTGTACAATATAGTTCTTTCTTTCAAGTGTTATGGTCCATTTGTCGATTATCTTACTTTTTTCATTGCTCATGGGTAGTTTACAGCGATCAAGGAATTCCAGCAGCATTTGGAGTTCCTGCAGGTGCTGTGATTCCATTTGGATCCATGGAAGATGCACTCAAGAATAGTGGATCTCTGGATTCATATACAAGCCTTCTAGAGAGGATTGAAACAGCTAAAATTGAAAATGGTGAACTTGATAGCCTGTCCTCGGAGCTTCAAGCAATAGTTTCTCTTCTTTCTCCATCTGAAGAAATAATTGAATCTTTGAAAAATATCTTCGACCCAAATTCTCGACTGATTGTCAGATCTAGTGCTAATGTCGAGGATCTGGCTGGTATGTCAGCCGCTGGGCTTTATGAATCAATTCCTAATGTCAGCCTTTGTGAGCCAAATGCCTTCGGAGCTGCGGTTGGACAGGTTTGGGCATCATTATACACAAGAAGAGCAATCCTTAGCCGTCGAGCAGCTGGTGTACCACAGAGAGATGCCAAGATGGCCATTCTTGTGCAAGAAATGCTGCAGCCAGATCTCTCCTTTGTGCTTCACACTATTAGTCCAGCTGACCATGATCCCAAGGTGGTCGAGGCCGAGGTTGCCCCTGGACTGGGAGAAACCCTCGCTTCTGGAACCCGTGGCACCCCATGGAGACTCTCATGTGACAAGTTTGATGGCAGAGTCACCACTGTAGCCTTTGCAAATTTCAGCGAGGAGATGGTTGTGCTGAACTCTGGTCCTGCTAATGGGGAAGTGGTTCGTCTTACTGTAGATTACAGCAAGAAGCCGTTGTCTATTGATGCAACCTTTAGGAAGCAGTTTGGTCAGCGGCTTGCTGCCATTGGACAGTTTCTGGAACAGAAGTTCGGCAACGCCCAAGATGTGGAAGGCTGCCTGGTTGGCAAAGATATATTTATAGTACAGAGCAGGCCACAGCCGTAATACGCTAGTATAGGCTTTGCTAAGACGTGTGTTAGGTGAATAAAAATAAATGCATGGCTGGAGAAATTTGTGGATTTTGTAGTACACATAGCTGTGATTCAAGACTTTTTATCTTCTTGGCTCAGTTAAAACAATAAGTCGGACCTGCTCCAGCAATTCGCTTGTATCAATTTATCTGAGCCAATAGACTTCTGTAATGTTAAATGAAGTTTTCGGATGTAAATAATAAAGATACACAGTGCGAAATTCTTGAAGGGATGAGAATACATGGAGGATAGCGTATAGTACTTTACCGTGCACTCATAAGAAGGTACTTCAATCCAGGGTAAGCATATTTTGTATTACCTCTATTTTTTTCCCTTGACAGACAGCTTTAAGCATGTTTCATACTCTTGCTTCTTATGATATTAGAACAGCTTAGTTAATTCAAAGCATCAAGAATGATTGTGTACTCTATCAACTGAAAATTCAGAGTTAAAATGTCCCCAATCAAAGCAAACAAACTCTGGTAGGTTAGGTTAAGGTTACATCAACTCAGTTCGTTCATGGAAAAAAAAAAGAGGAATTAAAATGTCCCCAATCAAAGCAAACAAACTCTGGTAGGTTAGGTTAAGGTTACATCAACTCAGTTCGTTCATGGAAAAAAAAAAAAAGAGGAATTCGATAGTGCTTAGAGTTAATTGTAACCGTTCGTTTGATCAGATCCAACGGTTAGAAATAGAGAGAAACCTAATAAAAAGAACTTTAAGTTGTTAACCGGTACAAAAAATTAGTGGGCCCGGTACTAATAATTTTCTTTTTTTCCTAATTAGATAAATGGCAGTTTAGTAACTCAATGTCATGTACTATATGCATTATGCATTAGGTACGAACGACAATCATTCCGACATCCCCTGCTCCTCCCGGCAGCGCTGTGGGCGCGCGCCGCCGGTGAGCCCTCTGATTTGGTGTCCGCCGTGGAAAAGTTTGATGCGGTGGCGGAGACGACACCTCATTTGCCGACTCCAACGACTACAAGAGCTTCCCCGCCTCCCCAGGACCAGGGTTGCCATCGGCGCTGAAAGCATGGAACGGCTGGTCATACGGACGCCAGTGAGATGGTGCGGCTCGACGTTTCAATTCAAGCCTTGGTCTAGTATATTCACCTAGTTGATCTGAATGATTATCAAACGAGCTGATGTATGATCGATTGGGACTTGGCGAGGGAAGAGATTCCACCCGTATCCGCACCTGCATCTCTCACACATTACACAAATCGATCCCGCGGCCGCCGAACCACACCCGCCACCTCTTTTAGCGCTTATACGCCATTCTGATGATGACAAGGGCCACGAGGCCGCGATGGATCGAGCAAATTAGCGTTGCCGATGGCACCTCGAGGCAGCACTGCGGTGAACTGCAGGAGCGGTTGGATCGAGTCCGAGCATTTCGGTTCGTGAGGCGGAGTAGATACGTAGAGCAGAGAGACTACATGCATGTAACATCCCGGCCCTCTAGGTCATTGTTTTTAAAGAAAGCAAATTACTTATTCGCATAAGCCTCGAGAATTGAAAATACTTTAGATGAAAATTCCCTAACTAAAATAATAATCTGACTCAATATAGTTTGAATAATAAATACTTTGCTGTGGTTTGAATTGAAATGTTATTATTTGGTGATTCAAATATTTGGAGTGGGATTTGGTGTTTGAATGAATGATGTTTAAATTTATTTGGAAAATTTTCGTGTTTGAAAAATCATACTCATGCATGTCATTTCATAGCGCAGAGTAGCTTGTCGAATTTTCCTAGGAAATGCGGCTTTACCAAAAATTGCCCAAAATTCACCATCATTAGGTTTCACAGAGACTTAATTTATGTAATTTTTTCAGAAATTTTGGAACTCTTTTAGTTCATCTAAAAATTCGTCAAAGTATCAGTCTGTTAAAGAAATAGAAGGAATAGTAACCGAGTTGCTCGGGCTTGGCCCATTTAGAAAACAAATAGACAAAATAGAAAAGAAAAGACCTTACCGTTCCGGCCCACACAGCCCAGTCCGGCCCAGCCCAACACGCAAACCGCCTCCCAGCCATCATCTCCTTCCTTCGGTCAGCGCTGCCGAGCGCCGCTCAGCCATTGCTGCTCCGCCACCTCGAGCGCGGCCCTGTGCAGCGACTGTGGAGGACCCGAGCAGCCGGTGCGTATCTCGTCCTCTCACTCTCGCGCGCCTTCTCGCGTGCGCCTGCGCCCTCTTCTCCTTTCCTCCTCCCTCTCGCTCTCACTGACCGCCGTGGCCCCCAAGGAGGAAACCGCCTCCATTTTCTATAAAAACCGCAGCCCAAGCTATCATCGTCTTCCAGCGGTTCCCACAATCCTCTGGAGCTTAACCGTATCCACAGCCATAGCCTAGCGCCTGAGAATTTCCAATTCTTCCCAATTCCGGCCGCGCCGCCATCGCCGGGAATTGGAGCTCTCCGGTGAGCCTGGTGCCACTATTCTTTGCTTATATCATCTCTGGACGATGCTAATTCTGTTTGCCTCCTTTTTATTCCAATGAATTTAGGAAAGAACCCCCATCACCGAGCGCCGCTCTGCTCCGCCGCCGCCGGACCTTGCGCCGCCGACTCCTGCCACAGCTGCCCGTGATGCTTGCTCGGTGAGCCTTCTTGATGCTTGTAGATGCCAGTGCATCAGCATAAACTCGAGCCCGCGCTTTCTTTCCCACGACGTGATGTCGTCCAGCCACCGGGCCGATTAGGTCGTCGCCCCTCCGCCGCTGTAGGCCGCCATCGCCGACGAGGCGACTACCGGAAGGTAGCTCTTGACCTCGCACGTCGATTTGTGCATGACGACGACGTCACCGGGCCGTAGTCCGCCGTCGGCGAGCGATTCAGTCGCCGCGTCTACTGTTCACAGGCGAATTTGAATGCATTAAGCCTTAAGCCGCCACGTGTAGCTCCCTGATTGGCTCATTTTCAATTAGGCTTTTTACACTCAAATAAACTCTGGAAAAATTAGGAAAAATACTGGAATATTTTCTTATGTTTTTAGACTCCTTTTTCTGCAATAATATGACACAGATGCTTAGGAAAAATGTATAGAAGAGAATATTTTATGTGCTTTGTTAAAATAATTACTTAGGGAGTTTGTATAAGGGAAATAAATAAAATTAGGTTACTTTTTAAACTTTCCAGAATTTATTTCTGCAGTAGACCCATAGTTGATCATAGGAAAATTTATAGAAAGATAAGTAGTAGAATTTCTATATTAATAGAAAATCACATGCTTCTTAATAAGAATTTAATTGCATAATGGAATGCATGCAACCTCATATTAGGTGTGTGATTTTGCACTCTTTTGCATCTACTTAAAATAGCATAATTATCTTATATGTCATGATACTAAATGCATTCGAAGCACATTCATTTTATTTGCTTAAAACATTAGATGGCACTATCTTCTATAGGCAAAATTTTATAAATATATATATATCAATATTAGATTGTTTCTTAATGTCTATAGGATCACTTTCCATTGTTTTACAATATTTAAAATATAAGGCATTGGCCTGTTATACAAATATTTATCCTAACACATGCATACTTCTTATAAGCAATAGTATAATTTTCTTTTAAAAATAATATGGAGCTTTGCATGACAACCATTGCTATAAGTAAAATATACATGTAGATCTCACCATACCCCTTATACATAGTTACTAACATGCTAGTGGTTGTCCAAGTCTTACTTTAAATGTTAAACTAATTAACCCAAGCAAATGAGCATATTATTTATGCATATACATATAAGTTTATTTGCATCCCATGCCCATGGATATAGGTTGCACATCATAAGCATACATATAGCCATGCACAAATAATTTAATGAAGAATGATGAAACAATGGTAATAACATTTAGTTTGAAAATATGCATATACAACATGTATGTTTTCCATGCATATAATTTATGCACGCATTTCTACGCATTCTTACCTTATTTAAATACTTAAATTACATATGCATATAGTACCATATTCATGATATCTAAATCAGTAAAATAAATCCTTAGGACAAGCCAAATTCATGTAATTTAGTTTAATTGAAACACCTTCTTGACTATGTTATAGGTATACATAAAAGGCACATAAATAGTTAGAGAAAATAAAATAAGATCAAAACCCATAGGAATGTTTCCATATGCATTGAAGACATATAGTTTTGCTTTATATGTAAATCACCTTAAGACTATTGTCATGTAGCTCTTGTTTATTTATGCATGTCACCTCAAGACGAACCCCATATCTTTTAGTAGAAACAATTTAGAATTTATATAATAGATATGCACTTAATCATCATCAATGAAATGTATGCATCTCACCATCTTCACCATATAGATTTAATAAATAAATATCTTTGCGTACCATCATGTTGGCCTTGCACCAATTAATTTAAATAACAACCATGCATGTTTTCTTTTTAAGACAAAATAGATGATAAATAATTTGTCTAGGTGAATATAGCCTATATAAGGCCAAGAATATATCTCATAACAAATAGTCACCGTCGAATGTATGGAACCACGTACGTCCTAGTTACCCTCTCTTCTAGTTACCTATCGATAACACTCGATAACGTGTAGGCCATTCGTACGAATCCTGAGTACATATTTATTTTCATAAAATGCACTCCATGATCATGCTATTTGGTTTTTATTCGAAATATTTATGTTATTTATGTAGATTTTATTGGATCTTCTCGAATAGCTTTATTTGGATCTTCCGGTGTTTATCGGTCGTGGATTGATGCGCACGTGAGTGAATCGTCGAAGGACTATATCGCGGGAAGATCGACACTGGAAGATCGTCGTATGAATTATGTATATAAAGGTGCGAGGCAAGCACACCCCCTTGATCATTTTGATCCTATGTTTTGCAAATGCATTTAAGTGCTTAATTTGTAGGATAAATTGTGCATAAGTTATATCACTAAAAATGCTCACTTGGGAAAATGGTAGATGTTACCTATTTATCTTATCCCATTATTTGAGCCATTTTTTATCCCCATTTGTAACCATAGGTTGGGCTATCACATTGGTTAAATGCCATAAGCTTGCTAAAATAAAAGGGGCTACATTTTGTATAAATGGAAGCACATGTATGATCATTAAATTTTACAGATTATGTTGATGGGAATTATTGTTGATAATATATGTTGGAAACCTAGATGTTGACGGGTTTGATGTGATAACTATAAATGGATTGATGATTGTTTGATAATGATGATTTTGAAGACCCGTCACATCACATAAGGACCGGTACATTTGTATCTTAATTTAAGGAAACTTCGTGCGACCAGCGTATGGGACGGCCATGGCTAAGTAGTTAGTTGAATGTTGCCTTGCCTTCTAGAAGTAGGGAATGTGCGGATAATCCCTGAGTTTTGGTGGGGTTATTCGACGGGGCTCCTATTGCTATACGCGTGGGATCAAAGCTTGCTTACACAATAAATTGTACCTTTTCCTGCCTAACTATCCATATATGAAGGAGGGGAAAATTGTACCTCTAGGATGTTAGTGGTCAGGTTCAGAGGGTTCTATTGCAATTTAGGGGAGGCAAGGTTAACAAACGGCTAATGAAAACGTCATGTGTGATACCGATGTGCACACTTCGTGAGTGCACGGTGCTAGCTACACCACAGACGGTCACTCACTGTCCATGGGTACAGCGTACAAACTCTGCAGAGTAATAATCCATTCGAATGGCCGTGCTTGCGGTCTCAAGCTCCTTAATGATAGGTCTTTGTTTAGAGAATGGTTGGGATTAAAACTTGATCATGATTATGGTTATTGATATACAAAATGGCTTAGATGATGATTTTGTAGGAACTTGACATGGAAGACAAGTATCTCACTTTATTCATATGATATTTTACTTGTGCTTACATTTATGCAATTTATATTCAAGCAATTCAATTTAGTAATTATTTCATTATACAAGTTTAGATTTCCATATGCTCATTTACGCAAATATACCATATTATTCATTCCTTCATTATGACTTTGCATATAATTATAATTTTTGTTGATATTTACATGCATGCTTGCCTCCGATAACTTTGTTTCAGAAATTAAATGGATCTCGGTGAGGAACGACGCCGTTCTTTCTAGGAGTTCAACTTCCAGTCAATTGCCTGTGGGATGAACACGGGGCACACGCTGGAGATTTGAATTCCTTTATGTTACCGCTGTGTTTATTTCTTAAGGTACTTCGTCGGCCGTCGAGCCAATATTTTGTAAATTTCAAATAAACGTGATAGTTGAATTTTAATATGGCTATGATTCCACTGTGATTACCGTGTGTACTTGTCATTGATCCTGGGGCAAGTACGGAAAACACGGAGTTTCGGGTAATTTAATTATCCGGGACACCGCAATGCAGTTACCAAAGTACCCTTAGTTACGATTAATTAGGTTCGTAATTGACGTTTTTAATGTCAATGGTTAGGATGAATTCAGAGGAGAGGAACCTCTAGTTCCCCTCAAGCACCGTAGCAAACCTAAAAAAAAAAACCCTCAGTTTTTGTCTCCGCTTCATAAAAAAATTCTTCGCCGGCTCTGTTGGTGCAAGAAGATCGAAACAACCAAAGCACTACATTTGGAATCATATCACCCAACTTGGCATGAGGAACCAACCCCCCCCCCCCCCCCCCCCCCCTCTATTTTTTTCACGAACGAACATGGCTCTTCATCCACACTACCTGCGTACCAATTTTCCTACCAAGACGCCATGCTCTCTGCAGTCCTCAAATCTAAGGTCTCATTTGGTAGGGCTCTGGTATCAAAATGGATCTGGCTTTTGCTTTCTTTTTTTTCTTTTTTTTGATAGGGCTTTTGCTTTTTTCAGTTGAGATGAAGCCATGTTGAAAAAATGTTGAGCAAAACAGCTTATCAGTGGCAATGTGGGTAATCGTGAGGACACTTTATGCTTAGAGAGGGTGGGGTGAGAAGCCGGATAAGGCAAAAAAAAAAAATTCTTGTGGTTTTAGGTGACAAAGCCGCTTTTCCATTAGCAGTTTGATACGACTTCAGCAAAAGCGGCTTCAAAATCCAGTGCAAAGGCCCTGCCATCACCAATGAGGATCAACCATGACATTACCAGCTGCAGCAAGAACACATTGGCACACCTCTGCAAACACACTCCTATACCCTCATGAGTCAGGACCAAGACACTACATTGATGCACCAATACTGCTAGAGTGGGCATCAGGCTTCGACAAGAGCAGGTCTAGGCATCTTCGCGCACACCACCATGGCTCCCATTGCCTAAATAGATCCTGATTGAAGCAACAAGTAATCGATTTGATCTTTTCAGGCGGAAGGTCCGACAATTAGTAGCAGCTACGGTGAAGAGACCACTCAGCATTGACAATGTGACTATTCATTCATATGAAACAACTAATTCCTAGCATCTCCGACCTCTGCTATGTGAGTTCATCAACAATAAATTATCAAGTTTGCACCAACTAGCAACAAAGGGCCTTGGAAAGCTTCTCAATGCCCAATACAATTGGCATTGCAATATGTACAATGGGGTCGTCTCACCTTGAACTGTGTAGCTTGTTTCTAGTGAAATAAAGTTACCCATTATTGATTAAAAAAAAAGAAGTTACCCATTCTGTATATATATAAAAAAAGTTATCCCTCCCTTGCAAAAAAAAAAAAAAGTTGTCCCTACCTTATCCAGCATCGATGTTGTGGAGCTGCTCCAACTTGGACACTTCATCTATCTCTAAGGATAGCCATGTCAGATGCATCCTATGTGGAAGAAAAGCATTGCAATAGTACTATAACGCTAGTTGTCCACGCAATCATTCAAGGCAACATCCCTTATATGCCATTGCTTAAATCTTTAATCCTTAATCCATCATTGGTAAAATCAATATCCCATATATGCCATTTTTATTAAAATTTTATCCTTTACATGCCATTATCCTAGCTTCCACCATTATTGAAATTTGATAATGACAAATCTACCCCTGGAACGAGTGCATGTGCATCGAGTGCTTCTTTTATTACCATTATTGAAATTTGATAATGACAAATTTGATGGCTTAATCAGCTTCTTCACCTCCTAGTAGTTTCATTTTGCTGGCATGATAATGTTGGGGGATCGAAGGTCTTTGTGGGACGGATCGAAGCCCTCCAACGGTTGATTGAAACGTCCTGGTTCTGGCGAAGCCCTCGAAGGTGGTTGACGCCTTCGAATCACCTCGCGAAGCCCTCCTTGTCCGTCGCCGTCGCCTTCTTGTTGGAGCGAAGCCCTCCTTCCTAGTCCGCGGTGCCGGACGAAGGTGCTCTTACTCAGGTTCCCTGCAGTCTGTTACGCGAAGCACTCCTTCACCCGCGATGCCGGGCGAAGGGGTTGAGTGATGAGAGAGGTTTTAGTGCGGTGCGAATGATTCCTCCTTTGGCTCGTGGCCCCTGAAAACAGATGTCATTACAGGATCATCTCCCTCCATATTTATAGGGGTGAGATGATTATATTTACAAGTGTGCCATTGGCTGCTTTAGCATGGCTTTCAGCTTGTCAACTTCGGGCTCTTGCATCGTTTGCTCTTTCTGCTCTCCTTCGTTCGTCCTTCGCGTGGTTCCGGGTGGCTTCGGTGTGGTCCCCAACATTGCATACCCCTTCGCGTGTGTCTTCTGATTGTGGTTCGTCCCTTGACTTGGGTCGCAGCTATCTTCCCAACATTAGCCCTCAACTGCTGAAAGGAAGTGAGCGAAGGCGTTTCCTTGAAGCAGTTATCTCTTTAGCTGCGATTTTTTCCTTATTTTATTTCTTATTATTTATATTTTAATGTATTTCACTATTCTTACTTAAACCCTTGGTTGTACGGTTTTTCACCCCCAATGTCCCCAGCTTTCGGCAGGTCTTTAAATATGTGTCGCTTTCACCTTTTCCGGTCCATATCCTCTTCCACTCCTTGGTTGCTCATCAAGTTAAAGTTAGTATCTCACTTCCCCCCCCCCCCCCCCCCCCTTTTTTTGTGCTTCGTATTTCGTTTTTCTAACAAATTCGCTTCTTTCTTCTTGCAGTCTATTATTCTTACTCAAGCTTGCGCTCGTGAATTCCAAGATTCTTCTGGTGATTTGCTACTCGCGTCATCTCTCCATGCCTCTCTTTCTGCGAAGGATGATTCCCTGAAAGCTTCTTCTGCTGCCATGTCTGATTTGCTAGCTGAAGTTGAGGTTCTTCGAAGCCATAAATCTAATGTTATCTCGGATCTGTCTATCCTTGAAGAAAAGATTCGAGAAAAGAAAGATTCACTGGAGAAGGAGAAGTTATTTAATGAGCATCTTTCGTCTCGTCTATCGAAGGCGTCTCAGCTAAAGATCGCTTCTGTTGATAACTCCTTCACTAAATCCCTTGCCCTTTGTGATCTTGTCAAAGAGCTGTTTCAAGCACTTGGTGCGAAATATGACGAGGTACCGACAGATGTTTCTTTGAAGGTTTTGAACGAGTGGCTTCGCCTGAACTTGGCTGGTCTTGCCGAAATATGCAGGAGCTTTTCTTATGATGCTGTGGTACTTATGATTCGAGATCTCCTTCATAGCTTTTCTTGCGAAGGCAGCGATGCTGTTGACTTGGTCAGTCGTCCTGATTTTTCAATGAAGCCCTCGGATCCTTCTCATGATTTTGGAGCTATCGAAGGCAAGTGTATTGGCCTGATTAATGACTTATGGTGGAACAGGGTCAGGTGTCTTGTTCCTGACTTTCCCGAAGGTTCTTCTTGAACTCCTTCGACTAGTTGTTGATAGCCCTTTTGGATGTCCTTTGATCTGTATCTATTTTGGATACACTTTTTTTATGTAATATTTGCTTTATCAAAACTCTGAAGTTTTATTGCATCAAATACCTTATTCATGTAGTTCATGTTCTGCGATGACTTCGAGCTCTGTATTGAGCCTTCGAATTTTCGTAGTCTTGTGTAAGCGCACCTTGTGATTATTTATCCGCCTTTGCTCTTCGGTAATTAACTTTATTGCCATTTTCATTGCTTGACGATGACTAGATGCAATGGGTTGCTTCGCAACTTCATTGGCCTTTGCCTGCTTTTGACGAAGTAAGCCTGAGTATGTCTTGTTTTCTATTTCTTTCTTCGCTGTGTGCGAAGGTATACTTTTCGTCGTTCTCTCCTTTTTGGCTTATTTGGCCTTTTTGGAGGATGATGCCTTCGCTATTTTTGCGGGTTCTTTTTTGAGTTTTTATGATGACTCTTTTGAGTCCCTTTTTTCAATGTTGGCTTCGCTTTTCTGGGCGAAGACCTTTTTAGTTGGCTTTTTCTTAGCCTTTAGATGGTAATTTTGCTTCTGACGAAAAATTACCGTTTCGGCTCTTATGCTTTTGATTTTCGCTTCGCAGTCTTTACGAAGATGGAGACACTTTTCCTGCCTTTTTGGCGAATTTCTGTTCTTAAATTGAATTCCTTCCTTTCTGTCCTGTCCTGTATTGCGACGAGACTTCGTCCTCTTAAGGATTTGACTCTCATGATTCTCTTTTCGAAGGTAGATGTGATTTTTCCTGCCTTCGAAAAAGCGAATCTGAACCGTCTACCTTTAAGGCAGGTATTTATCACCTTGTCTTGTAATTCGACGAGGTTTTTTTTAGAAGCTTTGCTTCGATGATGTTCGTTCGAAGGTAAACGTGTTTTTCTGCCTTTTATCGGCGAATTCAAAGCATCTGCTTTTAGAGCAGGTATTCGTCATCATGTCTTGTAACGCGACAAGGTTCCATTCTTTTTATAAAAAAGGGGAGATATTTTTGTAGGCGTCTGGAATGTTCTTATTTGATGTATATATATATACGAGGTGTCTCTGTCTTCTTATTCAATTTTTTCAGTCTTCTTTGCTTCATGGAGGCTTTGTGGGATCGACTTTCTCGAGGCATAGTGAAGGATCTGACGCGTCATGGTTACAAACGTGGAGATGCTCTTCCTCAAGATTTTGTGGATCACTTCGACGAGCTTGATCGATTGAGTGTGAGAAATGCTATTGTCGAAATTCCGCCTCAACCGGTTCCTCTTGCAGTTGTCCCTCCTGATGTTATTATCATCAGTGATGACGAAGGCTCCGAAGGTCATCAAGTTAGGCCTTCGCCGCAGGTTGGGGTGGCTAGTCGAACTCGTAGTAAGTCGAAGAAGTAGGTGTTTGTGTCTTCGTATTTTTAGCTTCGAATGTTTCCGACGAGTCTTCGGTTTTGGTCTGTACTTCTGTAACTTCGTGCAGAACGAAAAAGAATGCCTTTCGCTTTGTGTGTCTTGTCATACTCTTCTTTTCTAAGATTCTTCTCGTTTCTGCAATTTGCTGTGAATCCCTTGTTTTTTGCTTCGATTTTTCTTTTTGCATATAGCCTTCAATCTTATCATCTTGGAGAAGGTTTCGTCATCTTGGTGAAGGCTTTGTAATATTGGAGGAGGTTTCTCTATGAAAGAGTCAAAAAAGGAACGAAGATTAATATGCAACATATATAAAAGAGAAAATACATCAGACATAATATATGTATAAAAGGCTTCGTCCATGAGATTTTGTCATTGCAGAAAGCTTCGCTTCGCGTTGTGCGGTCATGGGTTTGTCGTGGGTTCGGCCCACGGTCGGCGCCAAATGTTGGGGGATCGAAGGTCTTTGTGGGACGGATCGAAGCCCTCCAACGGTTGATTGAAACGTCCTGGTTCTGGCGAAGCCCTCGAAGGTGGTTGACGCCTTCGAATCACCTCGCGAAGCCCTCCTTGTCCGTCGTCGTCGCCTTCTTGTTGGAGCGAAGCCCTCATTCCTAGTCCGCGGTGCCGGACGAATGTGCTCTTACTCAGGTTCCCTGCAGTCTGTTACGCGAAGCACTCCTTCACCCGCGATGCCGGGCGAAGGGGTTGAGTGATGAGAGAGGTTTTAGTGCGGTGTGAATGATTCCTCCTTTGGCTCGTGGCCCCTGAAAACAGATGTCATTACAGGATCATCTCCCTCTATATTTATAGGGGTGAGATGATTATATTTACAAGTGTGCCATTAGCTGCTTTAGCATGGCTTTCAGCTTGTCAACTTCGGGCTTTTGCACCGTTTGCTCTTTCTGCTCTCCTTCGTTCGTCCTTCGCGTGGTTCCGGGTGGCTTCGGTGTGGTCCCCAACATTGC
The DNA here is from genome assembly GCA_007726485.1 of Eragrostis curvula. Lineage (NCBI taxonomy): Eukaryota > Viridiplantae > Streptophyta > Magnoliopsida > Poales > Poaceae > Eragrostis > Eragrostis curvula. The sequence continues at coordinate 26,407,781 of CM017444.1, read as the reverse complement.
ATACCCCTTCGCGTGTGTCTTCTGAATGTGGTTCGTCCCTTGACTTGGGTCGCAGCTATCTTCCCAACAGATAAGAATTTTACCGATGACGAAATAAAAATTAAAGATTTAAGCAATGACACATAAGGAATTTGGCCATCATTCAAATTCAAACAGTTGCACCGGGGTTCCCAAAGATAGCAACGGTCGCAACTCATGGAAACATTCCATTCTTTTTCACTTCTTCACACAGGCGTCATGACCGTGTACTAAACCAACCACATCTGTAAGTTTGTACCGTACTCTGCTATTTTTTTTAAAAAAAAAAAGTTTGTACCGTAGCTAATGATGCATGATAATCTGACGAGATAAAAAAAATGATGATACGGTATGTGGAAATGAGCCATTTGGCAGACGTTGCACCGTCGATAAGGACTAACAATTCTCTCAAAATTACTGGTTTTGGCAGCCATTTGCTTGCTTAACAGCCGTATTATTCGTGGCAATATATATTCTGTCGTGCTGCAATGGCCCCGCACGTCAAATGTCTCTAAAAGTATGGTGTGATTTCTTTATACCACAATTGAGTTCCTCATGGACCAGCTTTATACGGCCTTGAAAAAAAAAAAGGAAAAGAGAGGAGCAAATTGTGACAACCTTAATAGATCAACCAACTTGTCTATTGACTAGGATTGAATCCGTCACGAAACATGCGGCCATTCGTCACCTGCATCTATGCTGTTAGATCAACGACAAATCGTGACACAGATTACATCTGATGGAAGGATGCGATAGATAGGTGCAGGTTGCAATTCCACTTAATCGAGCGCAATCAGAGTCCTATACTTAACATAGTGCACGTGCCCCGGATGAAAATGGCAAATTTTGTCTTCCTGCAAGTTAAGGCCCCCTTTGGAACGCAGGATTTTTACAGGAATTGTACAGGAATTTCACAGGAATCAGTTGACTGTTCACAGGAAAAACGCAGGAATAGGAAAAAATCCCGCGTTCCAAAGGGGGCCTAAAAGTATGCAGAGTCGAGTATTGTTTCCTTAACCCAAGTATAGTAAAACAAAATGGAAAGCAAGGAGCATGCCGATGCAACGGTCAAGAGAGGACCGAGCCGGACTTGTCACAGGCATAGCACAACCTGCCTGGTGCGGCGTGCGCGTCTGCCGACTGCCGGCGCGTCCTTCCACGCCCAACGGAACGAAACGACCGAAGCGAAGCATATACACCACCTGACCGACCGACCCATCACGCGACGCGACACCCCAAGCACGTCGTCCCGCCCAGTTTTCCGTCCACCGGTTGAGCCCCCGCCCAACGGAACTGGCGAGAATCGAAACCGCGAGCGGCGACGGGGGCCCCACTTGGAAGTGGGTGGCGGGTATATGACAGGCGAGTATAGTTCGCGGTCGCCGTTTCCTGCCGTCCTCCGCGCGGCGCCGGGGCCCGCCCGTGCACTTGGCCAGCGCTGGACGGCGAGTCGGGAGGGGCGCCATCAAATTGATTACGAGGCCAGACGGGGCCACAGCACTAGTCTCGCAGCCTTGCTACCCCCTGCTCCGGAATCGAAGCCGAGGCGTCGCGGCCGCGCTGCTGACTGGCCCTGGCCCCCGGCCGGGCTCGGTCGCTCGGCGCACCATCCATCCATCACGTGACGACCGGGCACGCGGGCGCTCGAGGAACGAGGCGGCGCGGTCGGGTCGGCCCGGCGCGTAGGAGCGGAGCAGGGTGGTGACTGGCGCCGTGGACGTGTCGAGTGGCGGGACGGTCCAAGTGCGGCAACGGGTGCCGTTGCGCGCCAACCGGGCGTCGCCGCTTGTTGCGTCGGCCGCGCCCTGCGTGGGGCCGGCCGGCCATCTCGTGGGTCGGGAATCGCGGCTTTTCATTGTTAGGGTTCTAAAATTTAGAGGGAAGAATTTTGTTATTTAAGAGTATTAAATAAAGTTTAATTACAAAACTAACTGCAGAATCTCGGTCTAAATCGCGAGACGAATCTAACGAGGGTAGGTAAGTCGTGATTAGGCGCTGGTACTGTAGCATTACTGTAGCAACATTGTAACAAAATATAGATTAATTAGGCTCGTTAGATTCGTCTCGTAAAGATGTACCTATCTGTAAAAAGGTTTTGTCATTAAATTTTATTTAGTACTATTAAATAATAAGATTCTCTTTGATGTGACAGGTCTAAATGCTAAATGCTAAAGCAACGAACACCCCATAAGTAGTGCTGCCGCAGTGGTGTTGGCACGTTCTCAGATTAGTACTGTATTTATTTTTCTTGGGAGCAGATATGATTCGAGCGGGTTAGAGCGTCTAATGGTTACTTTTTAGTTAATTTTTAGAATTATTTATTAGAGAAAAAGAAGAAAGAAGGTTGCTAGCTCTTCTCTAAGAGACAGCCTCTAACATTTATTGAGGCACTGATATACGGGACCAATTATTACTTTAGAGTTGATATGAACTCTTATGTTGCATCTTAGATGACGTAAAGAATCAATGCTGTCTCTACCTTTGAAGACGCTCTTAGAGCATCTCCAGCAGAAGACCTAAAACGAATTGCTATACCTAAAAAATGTCAAAAAGCCTAAAAACTGTCCAAAATCTGCTCCAGCAGATGACCTATATGGATTGCTATACCTAAAATTTTTAGGCTATAGCCTAAATTTCTCTCTCCTGAACCCAAATATAGCAATCCAACACTGGATTGCTAAATCTCCCGAGGCTTGCGCGCGAATGGCCAACTGCTCTCGCGGGACATTTCCGCCCGCCCCGCCGCTCCTTCCCGTTGCCGCTCCTCCCGTCTCCCTTTCGATTCTGACCAACGGCGCCACCATGGAGGGCCACGGTGACCCTCCCCCGACTTCTCCTTCTACCGACGACGCTCCAGACCCGCCTCCTCCCAGCACGAAAGCACCCAAGCGGCCAATGGTGCGGCGGCTAGGGTTGGTGGCACTGCGTCTCCTCCTCTTCGATTCCGGCCGACGGCTCTGTCAGGGAACCTCCTCGCGCCCCCCAACGGTCTCCTCCCGTCGGCGCGCCTCGCCCGCATCCATCGCATCGAAGCACACTGGGAGATGGCGGCGCTCCATTTGCTGCATCAAAACACATCAAGGGGCGAAAGAAGCTCGAGGAGCAGCGGCTCGTCAATTCTAGGTGAAGATGGCAGAGGAGAAGAGGCTTGTGCTTCGGGTGGTGGCCGACGATGGAGAGCGACGCCATGATTTGGAGGCGGTGGCCGGAGATTGACGGCGCAGGTGATGATTTTGCCATGGCCATGAGGTTTTGTAGAAACACCCTCGTGTAAACATGTAATTTTTCACAATTTTCATGTGTCTGGGTGTTTTTACAGAAAACCTCTAGAAGTTAAGGTTATTTTTAAGAAGCTTTTTAGGTCTTCAGTTTTAGGTATACTGCTGGAGATGAAAACAAAATGAATTGCCAAATCTTCTCTCTCCTATACCTAAACTCAATTTTAGCAATCCGTTTTTAACAACTCTGCTGGAGATGCTCTTATCTCAACTTCCATTTTGTAAAATGGTCAGCCCTATCCGTAAACATGTTTCATCCATCTTCTTGTCCACTAGGAGTAGTAGTAGTATAAACATGTCCTGAGGTCAATAGGTCAACGATAGAAAAAAAGAAAAGAAACGAGGTTTGGAGAAAAATACGGAGCATATTCATATGACTCATGAGGGAGTATGAAGAAAGATTGGGACAAATGTAATTTTCCATCAGATTGTGCCTCTAGAATTGGAGCACTATAAACTGCTTAGGGAACAAATCATTATGCATATGTAGTTTAAGATACCATTTCTTTTTATCTCAAATATTTCTAAGAATTCAAGTATAGAATTCATAATTTCTTTATATGGTGGCGTTCTCCATTGCCCAAAAGAGACATAGAGTATTAGTCTGCCTTTTGAGTGTGATTGAATTCTGAATGTGATCAAAGATATGTTTAGGAATATAAGATCACTTAACTAAGATGTTCTGAAACTCATCAGCAAGAAGCCATCAAAAGCTTGTGGAATACAAGGGATAATGGTCTAGCGGATTCCCAGGACTCCCAAGCTTACCGAAGATATACATAAGAATCCCAACATTTTGTAGCCTTAAATATACATATAACAGAGTAGGATGCAATTTGAATTTTGACACAATAATTTATAAAACAAAAGTAGTAATGAATTAGACGTTTATCCAAATGAGTGCTTGTAGGTATCGTAACGCATCAATAATTCAGTGCCCACAAAAAAACATAACAATAACTCAGTACCCACAATAAGCGCGACAATAATTCAGTACTTGCAAAAAAATAATTCAGTACCGTGAAGGACAAATAAGGTTACCGAAGCGGGCGAAATGCGAAAAGACTTAACTAGTAATCGAAATTCTGAGTTATCCGAATGAATATATCAGTATATTAGACAAATAAGTTTGTGGAGTCTGCTTTGAATTCCGAATGTGATCATAGATATGTTTAGGTATTTTATATCTATAAAACCACTTAACCATGCACATTTGTATATTAAGAGAGAATGAAACTCATCAACAAGAAGCCATCAAAAGCTTGTGGAATACAAGGCATAATGGTTTAGCGGATTAATACAGTACGATACAATTTTGAATTTTGGCATAGTAATTTATAAAACGAAAGTAGTAATGAATTAGATGCTTATACAAATGAATGCATACAAAGGTATCGTAACGTAACAATCATTCAGTATCCGCAACAATTATTCAGTACCCGCAAAAAAAGAAACGTAACAATAATTCAGTACCTATTCGCGCAACGACAAATAAGGCTACTGAAACGGAAAATGAATTCTGAGTTATCCGAATGAATATATCAAAGATTTACCAATAGAGCACAAAAATTCAGGAGACAAATCTGAATAGTTAATCGCGCAATTACATCACACGTCTAGTGGGTCCACTATAACATGAACACGCTGGGCCCGGTTATTCAGTGACACTTGTAGTTGTACCTATGGTAAATCTGAAATTCTTATCCAAGTACAGGGGGAAACGAGTAAAATTGTTGACCACTTTTACCTATATATTCCCGACCAGCCATTCCCCTCTACCCCACTCGGCTCACTCTGCTTGTGCTTGCGAGAAAAGAGAGAGAACAGTAAAGGAGAGTAAAAGCACAGCGCTTTCCTGAGCAATGGCGGAAGTGGCGACCAACGGATCGGAGGTGCCCGTTGCCGCGGCGCCGGCCGTGGCGGCGGCGACGGCGGTGTTCACCGGGCTGAAGGTGCAGGTGACCGTGCCGGCTGGGCGTGCGGAGGAGGCGGTGGCGTTCTACAAGGCGGCGTTCGCGGCTGAGGAGGTGTCCCGCTCCACCCACCCGAAGCGCAAGGGCGAGGGTGAGGAGTCGGCGCTGCTCTGCGCCGAGCTGAAGGTCGGGGCTGCCACGCTGCTCGTCTGCGACCAGGCCGGCGACGACGTCCCCGCTGTGTAAGCACCGCAAACCCTCGCTAAACCCCTGCAGTTCTTTGTCTCTTTTCGTTTATTTTTCCTACTGAAGTTTTAGAGGCTTGTGCCTTCTAGATGCGGACATGCTTGTTCTAGTTGCTAAGTTTGGCGTTAGATTTGTTAGATCTGTGAAAATCCTGAAAAAAGCTTGATGATTTTGTAAAGAATATCGTCTTTTCGATAGCAATATTCGATAGTTCAGGACGGTTCTTGGTCAGTAGCCAGGACGGAAATATTTTGTTTGGCTTGTGAAGATAGCACTCTCATATTTCTGTGTAGACTGCATAAATCTTTTCTATAGTTGAGCACATTCTACGATTTAGTTAGCATTTTTATGGGTTTTTTATGGATAGATCTGAAGGTGTGGAACATGAAGTTCTTCTGTCAGGTTCCTTTTTTGTTTTCTTCCAGTGCTGATTTGTTCATATGCAAGGTTTCTTTTTGTGCTCTTTTGGGCCTTTGGCCTTCTTCTGCAGTTCGTCCGTACTGTGGCTACCTTTAGAATATTGCTATTGTGTGGGGTACTTGAATAGTCAGTCACCTGTTTAGGCCAGATTTGTTCATCATTATCGGATCTATCCAAACTTTAAATTAGGAATTTATTATTCAGATTTGTACACCTTGCAGATTTGTTTTTTGTACGAAGTCTTCGTAGTCAACTATTCTCTGTTTATACAACTATTTATTTATGCAATCTTCAAATTAGCTATCGGATGCTATCCTGATTGGCCGCTTACATTTATGCAGTCTTCAAATTAGCTAAAAGCTAGTGGGGCATTCTGCCGATGCTTCCCAAAATGAGTCGCGAAACTCTCCTCTGGGCTCACTCTTGTTGCTGTTTTGATCTGTGCGCAGGAGCAAGGACGGCGCCGCCGCAACTGGGCTCGTGCTGCGGCTGGAGACCGACGACGTGAACGCAGCTGCGGCCCAGGCGGCGACTGCTGGCGCGGCTCTCAAGGGAGAGGTCACCGAGGACTGCTGCGGCCTGGGCGCCACCCTCGTCGACCCCTTCGGCGTCACCTGGGTCCTCGCCTCCGCTACCTCCGCCAAGAAGTGCGCCTAGGCGGGTCACTGCTGCCGCCGGACGATGATCGATGAGCAGCTCGAGCTCGGCCTTCGTCATGGGCGGTGATGGCCGTCGTTTAACTGTCTGGAGCATAATAATTATGTGGACTGTTGTAGAAGACTGAATCGGTGTAGTAGTTGTTGCTGGATGCTTTGGGATTTATGTCGTGGTCTGGAACCTGAATGGATGGATTCTCTGGGTAATCGTTAATCTCTGCTTGCTTGCTTTTGATATTTGGTTCGTTCCGTATTCTGATAATTTCTTTCCATTCGGGGCATGGATATGGTTGCCAGTTCATGTTGGGTGTGTGCTGACCATGCAGCTGGAGATACAAATGGCATGTTTGGTGTACCCTGAGTAGCCACAGGCGCTGTTTGGTTGAAGCACTAATTTGCTGCCTGATTGAGGCATCGTGCTCAGGCTTGGGATGCCTGACGCTGCGAGCTGCTCGTGAGTCGAGCTGCCTGCCTGCCGGTTAAGCTTCCTGCTGCTAGAAGTCCATGCCATTCCTTTCTCAATTTTTTTCTATTTTGAATAACCAAATCGATCTTTCCACCAGCTGCAATGACTATTCCCTCCATCCCAAAAGAAAATATAAAGGATTGATGGTCTGGATGGCTGGCATATAAAATTGTGGACTTAAAGGAGGAGAAATACAGACATTGTTATTGTTGATTCATAAGCTGTAATGGTTAAACGATGGAGTAAGATGAAAATGTTGAGATCCATTGTTTGATTATTATTATTATTATTATTATTATTATTTTGGCGAGGGACGTTGTCTGGATTTGTTGCATGCATTGTTCTAGACGATATACACTAAAGGAACGGTCTGCTGTCCTTTTGCAAATAAGCTGTGGTAGCGTAGGGTGATGTTTACATTTTGTCTGCATTTTTGTATATCAGCAACATTCAATGTCTGTATGCAAAAAAAAGAGAGGATGATGTGCTCCTTACAATATTTTTTTGAAGTGAGAAAATGAGATTTGAGCAATACCTTTCATAAATTCAACATGTTAGTAAGAATTCAAATATAAAGTAAAATCTTCCGTGCAGATACTCACTTGAGTTTGAGAAACAAAGATGCATTGACTATATATGCTCCTCCTGCTGGCCGGACTATATTTTAGTAACCAAAATAATTCCACCGGATTAAGGTTCTGATGGTTTTGATCACTGAGCTCGAATAAGGACATTGAAGGGCCCATACCCAACAACTGGCCCAACTAAGCTGATGTACGCAGAGGAATTCATGTGGCCTTTTAAACAATTGAGCCCATTTGTAGTGAATGGAGTAAACCCTAGTGCTCCACCCCCCTAAACTACATCACACGCGTCCATATGCTGATGCTCCAATCCCAGCCGTTAAATTGCGAGACAATCACGCGCGTCCAATTCATAAGAGCCACCAGCGCCGCCGACTCGGCACCTCGCCTCCTCGTTTCGTACGGACCCCATCCCCGACTCCCCGCCCTCGTCTCCGGCGGCAGAAGGAGCGGCGAGATGGTGAAGGGTCGCACAGGGCAGCGCGTGCGGCTCTACGCCCGCGGCACCATCCTCGGATACAAGAGGTGAGTGCTTCCCGACTGCTACGCTGGCTCACCCCGCCGGACTCGCTCGTTCCTCCCTCGTCCGGTGATTCATTCATGGTGGTGGTGGTGGTGGTGATCTTGTGCAGGTCGAAGTCGAACCAGTACGAGAACACCTCGCTGGTGCAGATCGAGGGGGTGAACACCAAGGAGGACGTAGCGTGGTACTGCGGCAAGCGGATGGCCTACATCTACAAGGCCAAGACCAAGAGCAGCGGCACGCACTACCGCTGCATCTGGGGCAAGGTCGCACGGCCGCACGGCAACTCCGGCGTCGTCCGCGCCAAGTTCAAGTCGAACCTGCCGCCAGAGTCCATGGTGAGATGGGCCTCCCTCCCTCCCTGTGCCCGTTCGAGGCGCCAGTTCTTGTTCTTTGCGTCCATTTCGTGTTGGTGCCTAACCTTTTGTGGTGCTTTCTTTGTTGCAGGGGCGCAAGGTCAGGGTCTTTATGTACCCCAGCAGCATCTAAAAGGTTAGTAATGCTTGCATTCTTCTGATGTTCTGTTCTTGATTTGTTCGAGTGTTTGAGTTAGCTGGCTGATTTTTTCATCATAATTTACGTGATTGTAATGCTGGTTAATCGAATTAGAAGAGCTTTTTCTATAGCTACTTTCACCCTGATTTGAGAAATTGGTGGGGCACAAATAGAATTGCATTCATGCATTGCCGACCTAAACACGTCAGGGGAGTAGTGTGCTTGCTTTAGTGGTCACTTGATAGTGTTTGCTTTAATTGATTGAAACTCGAGTGTAAATGTTTGGCTGACCGAGTGTGATGAACTGATGATTAGATGGTGTGGTTGAAATGCAGCCATACTGATGGTTGTGTTCAATCTTTCCTGTTGGTTGTTGTCAAGGGCCCCATGCCAATTGGGGGAAGCTCCTCTGTTAGCTTCGAAATACCTGCAGGTTCTCTGTGGGGTGCTCGGACCTTGGGGCCCTATATAAAATTAGTGGTCTCATAGTACGAGGCTGTACTTTGGTTGATGAGTCTCTCAGCAACCAGTTCCTCACAGCCTTGCCTCCAATGACCACAATATTTCTTACATCATCTTTACATTGGTCTCGTAGCGTGTAAGAAGACATTGAGCTCTTAAATTGATTCAGTTGTCATATTTTAATTGTTACTTTGCACAATATGCTTTGTTGTTTAGTTAATTTTAGTTGTTCTGAAATGATCTAAGTTTTTTTCGTCTTGCCCGGAACATGTTTTTACGTCATACCAAACCAAAAGTGTACCAATTGCTAGGTTGTCCAGTTATGCTTATTTGGAGTATTGTAGTTATTTATTATGTGATGTTAAAAGTTGTGTAGTTCTGCTGGATCATTTTTTTTTTCCATTGGATTGTATTGTTGCATGTAATTGTACATTCGTATTGTATTCTGCATCCAGTTCATTCTGTAGACTAATGGAATGTTTTTTTTTCTCTGAACAGGATCTTAGTCTGTCAAGTTGATAGCCTTGAGGAGTTTCTGTTGGTCACGCTGTTGCTGTTAGCATTTTTGAAGAATTTAGCTTATCCTCTTACTGGACATATTGTTGCAACTTCTACAACCTATGTCAATCTTAACTTGCCTTGAAATGAAGTATGGTGCAGTGTTAATGTTTTTTTGCTGGAATGTGGTCTAACATGATTTGAGTCTTGCAAAATCGGTATATTAATGATTTTTGCTAATTGTGCCTACATCTTTCATGTGATGAGTTTCTGGTGATCACCTGTTCCATATGATGCATTGTATGACCATATCCTGTGCCATTGTGGGACAGGATGGAACCTGGGCCGATATTGATGAATGGGGCAGCATTATATTGAACTTTAGAATGTAGTCTAATCTCCATACTTTTTGATGAAAAGGACACTTTCTGTCCCTGCATTGTTCGTAGTGATTTGCTTTTCTACAGCTTTGGTCAGGCCAGCTTTATCTATGGAGTGATCTGTGTTATCGCGGCAGTTGTGATGTTTGAGTACAGTCTTATGTACAAGATTGAACTGCATGAAAGGCAAGGGCATTTTAACAACAAATCTAGCAAATAGTACAATGCACAAAACTGCACCCTGTTAGACAGTACTACAATTAAAATGTGACCATTCTAAGTCAGTTCAAGAAGTATATTTCACTGAGATGGAAAATAGGTATTAAGCATTATCAATTAGTTATGGTCAATGTACATATGTATGCGCACTTATTCTCAGCCTGTTCGTCTCGCTGCAGCTGCGGCTGCAGAAAAATAACTGCGAACACTGTAGTTGCTGCTGAAGAAATAACTGTGAGATTTAGTCTGTCTCTGAGAGATTTAGGGGGTGTTCGTTTCATGGGGGTCTAAAATTTAGAGGGGTCTAAAAAAAAGAATTTTATCATTTAAGAGTATTAAATAAAGTTTAATTACAAAACTAACTGCAGAACCCCTGGTCTAATTCGCGAGACGAATCTAATGAGGGTAAGCAATCCGTGGTTAGACGATGGTTACTGTAGCAAAACATAACTTACTTAGGCTCGTTAGATTTGTCTCGTAAAGATGTACCCATCTGTAAAAAGGTTTTGTCATTAGACTTTATTTAGTACTAGATTCTCTTTATTTAGAGGCCTCTAAAATTTAGCGCTAAAAGAAACGAACAGAGACTTAGTGTAACTGCAAAGTTTGCCTACTACAAATATTTTGGGCTACTTCAAGGCTCGTTGCGCCACCTGACTCCGATTGGTGACCCGGCTAGCTTGGCTCGATAGTGAACCGTGCGAAGTCGAATCTAGTTTTTTTTTTTTAGATGAAGTCGAATCTAGTTAAACGTGAGCCAAGTCAGTTCTAGCGGTTCTATCTGTTTGTCCACCGCCGCTAGCTCTGCTGCTCTACCTGTGTCGGTTACAATTCAAAAAGAAGGTTACGTGGCATCTGCTTGAGGCATATGTGCTGGTTTTTATCTTTTGCTTAACTGGAAGTTTAGTTTGTCCAATTTTAAGATTCCGATAATTGCATCATATTAGAGATAATGGCATTTATCTACATGACTGTACCCAAGAGTTTTGTCATCTTAAATAATGACTAATATAACTTGGAAATTAGCTCTATACTCTCCAATGAAAAGTACAATGGACAAGCACCGATAATAATACTTCAGGTCAGTTTCTCAGGAATTAGAGTGCAGTTTCTGTACATGCATCTTTGTCAGGGCATAAAGAATATTCCCTCATTTACTGTACATACATTTTCGGTAATTAGAAGATACTTGTTACTAATTTAGGTACTCGCATCATTGTGAAAGGGGTCTTGGCCTAGTGGTTAAGGCATCCGAGTAGCACCTTTGAGGTCTTGGGTTCGACTCCCGGTGGGAGCGAATTTTCTAGGATTTAACGGCATTTGTGCTTTCAGCGGTAGGCGACGTGGCCGTCGACAGCGAGGCGCCAGTGGTGACTTCGGGAATCTGGAGAATTTGCCGGCTCAGTCTTCGAAGATGCTCATAGGGGTAGGGTTTGCGTATGTGCGTTCATAGGGGTGAGTGTGCGTGCGTTGTGAGTGTCTGAGTTGTACTGTGTAATTTCTCAAAAAAAAAAATTTAGGTCCTCGCATCATTGAATTGCAACTTTTGATGTCTTCAACATCTTGCGTTGCCTTTTGTTCTGGAGAATGGGCTAACATCTCGGATGTCCTTGAGACCTGTGACCAGCAAGATGAGCCGCTCCATGTCTATGCTGAAACCTGAGTGCTTTGCAGTGCCATGCCTGCGGATGTCCAAGTACCATTCTAATGGTTCTTGTGGGAGCCCTAACTCATCGATCCTGAAATTCAGAGTCATATAAGATAGAAAGATCAGTATTACTATTAATTTATTCAATTTCCATCTACAGAATATTGGTCAGCCATATTACCTTGAAGTTAACATATCCATCCTTTCCTCCTTCTGAGCTCCAGATGCCACAATTCCTACCTGAAAAATATGGCCGCATTTAGTGTGAAGTGTCGGACTTGAATTGTGAAAAATTTCTCGTACACTAGGAATGCTCTGTTCACCTTTGGCATGACTATGTCAAACGCAGAGACTGTCTTCTCATCTTCCATGAGTCGTGCATAAAATGGCTTCAGTTGTTTTGGGTACTGATATATAATCAGTGGTCTTTTGTGGTGTTCTTCAACGAGATAACTGCCGTTGTTTCAAAGAAACTGCTATGAGAACTTAAAAAAGGATAAAATTTCTTTTGATAATCATCATCATAATTCGTACCTCATATGTTCTGGTGATAATGGCGTTCCCAATTCAACTTTGTTTTCAAATGATTTATCTGTGACCTGTTGATTACAGGCAGCATCTCTAAGTCATATTTACTCATATAGCACTGAAATTGGAAGTGCAGCTTGAGTACTGAAAATACCTGAAGAAGGGTATTGATAGCTTCATTGTAGGTAATCCTTAGCCACTGGCTGGACAATACTGATTCCATACGGTCTTCATTTCTGTTGTCTGCCTGGGTTGATAGAAACTTCAGCTCATCTGAGCAGTTCTTCAACACAGCGCTACACGACCACTTCAAGCAATCCTCGGCACAGGAGAATGCATCCTGGAACAAAAAAATCACATCATGTTCTGAGCAAATATCGTGTTTGAATATGAAGTCCATACCTCAAGTTCTGCAAAGGCAAGCTCTGCATCGATGGTCCATCTCTCGGTCAGGTGCTTGTGCGGCTCCAAGCTTTCAGCCTGGAATGCTGGGCTCAGTGTGTAGACGCTGCTTAGCGCGCAAGCATATGTCTCAAGATGAAGTGTGTGGCTTGGCGAAAGATAGGCTGGACGCTGAAAGAAGTCATCGGCGAAGTCTGTATTTCCTTCTCCCTGTTCCAACTGTCTTGCAAGGTGATTCGCCCTCTGAAGGTCCAACTCTGCAGCTTCGAGCGCCTCTTTGTTGCTTTCGCTTCGCTTCAGCGCTTCAATTTGCTTCTTTTTTGCCTCGATGGAAGTTCTTACTACTTCAGGTGTGATGCCTCTGTCATCTGATTTACTCAAAAGGCACATCACACGGAACATTTTGCTTCGATCTCCTGCAGCGGTGGTCGTTATAATGGGGGTATTCACATGGAAGAATCCATTGGTTTGGAAAAACACATGGGTAGCATGGATTAATTCACTTCGTACACGGACAGTTGAGGCAACCTGCATCATGAAAGTACAGATGTTTTTCAACGTTTGATTGTTTCATATAAATGCCTAAATGGTGAGTTGTTATGATTGATAAACTAAACTGAATCTCTATACTAACGAAGGAAATAACAAAAATTCACACTAACCGTGATTGTTCGAGCAGCAAACTGTGGGCAGTCCCTGACCAGTTCTGAAGAAAGCCGCACATCTGACAGCGGATACTTGGAATCAGCAGCTCCGATGTGCAGAACTTTGTCCACTCTCAGCTCGACAACATGCTGTTTGCTTCTTCCTTCCACAAGCTCGATCTCGCCTTCCACCAATAAACAAGCTCCCACCGCAGCAATTTGTTCAAGAGGACACAAAGAAGAATCCACAACAATCTGAACAAAATAAGGATTTGATTCAAACCTATGCGTTTTTCAACGACAATAATACTTAGTTACTTACATAGGGAAAAAATGATCAAATAACCAAGGAAGGAATTGATTAAGAACCTGGAGATCGGGCACGCAGGACCCGTCGTTGATGCGCACAAGCGCAGACCCCACAGCAGACTTGCCAGACGAGATGTTGTCAATGGCGCCGGCGCCTCCAGTGATCAGCTTGGCAATGCAGCGGATAAGCGGCACTCTTGACATGAGCACCTCAGTGCAAGTAAGGTTTGTGGTCTCCGCCGCAGGCATTCTCGCCGGCGACGCCATGCCGAAGCGCTTCGCCTTCAGAACGCTGGAGGACTTCACCCAGCCGCCGACCACCGCGCGCTGGCCGGCCAGCCCCAGGCCGCCGTCAGGGCGGCCGACGACAGAGCGGAGCGTGGCTCGTTGCGAGTACTTGAAGCACTGGATTGCAGAGCTGCTGCTTCTAGCTCCGGCATCTTCGGCGGACGAACCAGAAGCAGAGGAGGAGGCCGAGGACGCCATTAGTGGACAGCTAGTGAGTTCTGGGTTCGATGGGGATTGGAGATGACGGGAACCAGGTGTTGTGATATTGGAGCAGGGAGACATGGCGGGAGACGCAAGGATGCCTTGCTTCTCAGAGGTTTGGAGGGAAATGGAAGGAGATGGAGCAAGTCCTGTTTTGCTTGCTTGTACTTGAGGTTTCAACTATACTTTGTTGCTGTGCGGAGGATTAAATTGGTTATCGTATTTTAATTTGAGATATTTTTGTGGATTGCACGATCTGACACTCAACATAATTACTTATTTATTATAAGAAAACTTAGTATTCCCAAGGTATTAACAAAAAAATTCCTAAGAAGTGCTTAAGGTTCTGATGGCCATTTGAGAATATAAATTTGAAATCTAAGGCTAGAAACTAATAGTTGAATCTCGTTAAGTATATGAGAGAGTATGTGAAATATTTAAACTCCTAATTTTGAAATACTTATATGTGGTTGCTCTTTGTGTTGGTGTTAATGAATTAAAAATGTGTCCGGGTAAATAAAACACGGTATCTAGGAACAAGAAACTCAGGACTCTGATCATTGGAACGCCACACAAGCTGATTTCAGATTAGCGAGGAAAGCAATAAACACTGATAACACACACTAACTACGTTTGGTCCAGCTAATAGTTTCAACTAACTTATATTCAGATATAACATATATAAATGTTTCAGCTACGTTTGGTGGGCAAGGGCGATATCTCGATTGGCGGCAGCAGGAGCAGCGTCGACAGCTAGGGTTTAGCGAAGGAAAGGTCTCAAGAATTTTTGAAACTCATGATACCATGATAGCGGAATTAACCATGATAGCGGAATTCGGTCATGCGTAATCATCGTTGCTAATTGATAACAATCAAATGATAAAAGATAAATGGCCCCTCCCGGAGTACTCAACGGTCGGGGCAGCGCGACAAGCAAGCAAGGCGCAAGAGCGGTGCCCTGGGAGAACCAATAGCTAGCGTGCTACGCGTAGTCTGGGCATAGCGCGACCCAGAGAGTGCACCAGCCCAGCATCCTGTTTCTTTCCTTCCGAGCCGTAAGAGCGTGGGTTCATTTGAGGCATGGCAGCTAAATAATAAAAAATAACATGGAGCTGCTGTCCAATAGATAAATATTTTTTTAAAAAAATCTTTGAATGGCATTAAAATACTGAAAATTATAAAATTTGTTCAAACTGGATGCCTAAACTCAACATTTAATAAATAACGAGTTCAACATTTTGAATGTAAAATTTTCACGTAGAAAACTTAGAATGTCATGTTCATAGTGTTGGTTTAATAAAAAATAGGAAAAAACCAAATAAATACGCCAATGTGGAATCAAACATTATGGATGACTAATTCAACTTTGTTAATAACTAATTCAACATTTTGTGTATATCATTTCAACATTTTCGTAAAAATGTTGAAACAATTCAAGAAAGATGTTGAAATAGTACATTTGAAAAGTTGAATTTTAAAAATTAAAACTGTATCTATGCGAGATCTTAATTGTTGCATTAATTGAATTCATTTTTCTATCCTCCTCAGCCCACCGCGTCCTCTGCACCGTTCGCTTCCACGCACGCATGAATCCTCAAGCGCATCACTCCGAAGTTCGAGGTAACATGTGTTACATATAGGAAGTGTGCGCACGTGCCCGGGAGAGAAAGACTACGAGCCCAGTGGATTATGTAACAAGTAATTCTAACACCAATGTGTAGACCATATTGTTAAAAAATATGCTCCACATGCTAGAGCATTGAAGGAAAGAGAACCTCCAACAGAACATATATGTTTTTGCATGTTAGCGTGTTATCAGCTTCAAAATACACCACAAAAATATATATATTTTTTTGCGAAAAGGGGAATTTCATTAATATTGAAGCAAATTACATCCCCTGATTACAAGAGCATCCCAATCATCGCCAACTCCATTGATGAGAGACAAGAAACCTTGAAAAAGCCGAAAATTCCACCATCTAGGATCACCATCCCAGACAGATATGCCACGGAAGAGATTTCCGATCTGAACGAACATGGCCATCTCACCATCCACCACCGCCATCCTCATCTCCGACGGGAAAAAACTGAAACCCAACCCTTTCGCAAAAGAGGGGTAGACGGATATTCCATATGCAAATATATGATAAACTATCTCGCAAAAAAAATATATGATAAACTAAAAAAAAAGATATTGATGGAAAACTTATATCGTCGTCTACCACCGTACAAAATTTGAAAAATAGCAAAAAGTTGTGCAAGTTGTAACAAAAAATAATCCAACATATAACTATTAACAATTTTGTGGACACGGCTATAGTTGCAACTCGCTACTTTTTATGTACTTACTGCCATTTTTTTTCATCCTGTACACGTTCATATTTTAAATGAAGGTTATGCTGACAGTTCTATTAATCATATATTGTTAGAAAGTTTACACGTATTTTAGAGATGTATGAACTTGAAATGGTAACATTGGAATACCTCAATAGCATGTTTTATTTTCTGCACTTCGCAAAAAAAAAAATGTTTTATTTTCTGCAGCCCCAACCCAACACCATCGAGAACCAGATCGTCGTCTCAAAAAAGAATAAAGAAAAAAGAACCAGATCGGCTGCCATTGGCCCAGTTCGGCCCAGCTACACAGCCCAGAGGAAAAGTAACCGTTACAACCGCCTTAGGGAGAGCGGCGGTGCACGCGTTTCTTCTCTCGACCTCTTGACCGTTGGAGACCGCCGCCCCTGCTTCCGATCGAACCCACCGCCGCCGTCGCCTCCACATCCCCATCCCAGCCCTAGCTTCTCCTCAAGAACCAACTCCGCCGTCGCCGTAGACATCCTTCACTCTCTCCATCCTCAGATCCAATCGAATTCGCATCGTAGCCATCGCCACAAGAACCGCCTCCTCCTCCCACCCGGCCGTTCCCCCGTTCCAATTCCTAGCGCCGCGGCTTCATCTCAGTTCGATCGATCTCGGGGCCCCGGTGCAGAACTCGTCGGGGACACAATCGGCGCTGGCATCGCCGAATCTGTCCTGGCGCGAGCACGGCACCTTTTGGAGCGGCGGGGGCGCGTCGGGGACATACCGGTGCTGCAGGGCGCTTCGTCCCGGGGCTCACGCAGGGAGGGCGGCTCGGTGCCATCCATGGCGGCGCTTCCTCTTCCATCCTCAATCCGTTGCTTTTGTGCACTGCAGGGCTGGGGATAGGTCTGCTGGAGGAGGCCAGACAGGCATGTACCTGAGGCGGCTCGGGTGGAAGCACAGCAATCTCCGGCGAACTGCTGCCGCGCACCACCATGGGAGGCGACCAGGACATCCAGCGCCACCGTCTTCACCGCGCCGGCAACCCACATCTACTGCACCGAACGAATTGCCCAGACAACGCTGGTACAATCGCCCCCCTCGCCTCTGCTCTCCCTCTCGAAGGCCCAGGTCTCTCTCTCCGTCTTTCTCTCTCTCTCTCTCTCTCTCTCTCTCTCTCTAGGCGTTCACGGTCAGTTTGAGAATTTTTGGTTATAATTGAGAATCTGAGTGTTTTTCCAAGAATTTGATTCCATCAGAATAAGACCCAAGTATTTTTCTTGTTCGTTAAATTTTCATTGGTACATTAGTGATTAAAATTCGTACATTGGTAATGCAGTGCTGCAATGTGCTCTATAATCTTCTAGATGCAGATTAAAAGTGCTTCGGCTGAATGGTTTTGTCTGATGAATTACAGTCCAAGCAGTTATTTGTAGTATCCAATATGCGTAAGATTAATCTTGACATTTGTAGTGTGTGTATGTGCATTATGGGCTAACCTTTTTCTGTGATTAAAGAAACCTTGCCATTTCATATGTATGGAAGATAATTTGAATCAATTATCTTCTTCAGTGCAGCCATTGGTAAAGACAAATGTAGTTGGATATAATGACCATATTTACTCGGTAGGTAGAGTTTCTAATTACATGGACCATAGCTAGAAATAAATCTTAAATACATATTCTAATCCTTCAACAGTTGCTAGCATGTAAAAAGATGGAAATAGACAATGTATTTTTGAAGGAAAATAATTGAGAATATTATTACATGGTCACTTAAAAATTTGAATTGCTGCCCTGACAATAAAATACTGAGTCCATGTAACCTCAAGTTTCCCAGCTCTCCCATTGCTTGCAGGTTGTGCTCATAGTCAGTTCAAGGAGCTCTCATGCTTCTTGTTGCAACGGGAGGTTTTGGGTGAGCTGAGCATAAGTTCTACCTTTCTTTTCGATTCCTAGTTGTTTTCATACTTTTGGGTGAGCTGAGTGTAAGTTCTACCTTTCTTTAAGATTTTAGGGTTTAGATAATTTGCCTGTTTCAAAAGGCATTTCATTTACTTTTCTGATGGTTATGTCTATATAAGTACCATATATGATGTTATGGCAATCCACTTATGATACAAATTTGAAATAGGGAAATGTCAGTTTTTGTATCAAGCAACATGCTACTGTAATGAAACTGATGCTTCACATAAGAATCTTACATTGGTCACTTACCGCTCCATTTGGCCATTTTCTATGTAGTAATAAATATATGTACTAATGCTACCAAGGAAGCTGTTTATGACATGTAAGTTGTGGTTTAGGTGTAGTAACTAGGGTCTGATATTAACTTCAAAGATTAATGAACCGACTGCTTCTGTTACAAACACTGTTTACTCCCTTTGCTTTTCGGTTGATGATGTAAGGACAACATTTCTTGGTTCAAAAATGAGTTAAAAGTGTTGTCCTAATGTCATCGATTGAAAACCAGAGGGAGTGTCCTGCGAGAGATAAAGGAAATCAGGAGAAGTTCATTGTGATTTCTAATGTGTGGTAATATTTGACATCGGATTTGCAAAGTGAGGGGAGAGTTGTAGCCATTTTGTTTTCTTGTATGTCCTGGACTTCACAAAGTCTCATTGTATTTAGTTGGATGGGGCAACTTTCAAATTTTGTTTGTTTGTATGTAATCATATATAACATCGATATATATCTTTTCTTGCCCAACCTTGACTTAGAAGGGGCTCTGCTTCATGGCTTGTGCCTGGTGTGAAGTAAAGATGGCTGCTGTGGTGCTTCCTATGGAGGAGCTCCACCCATGCACATGAACTATCAACAGCGTCACTCCATTAAGTACAACCAAAGCTTAGGTGTCCCGGGTGAGGTGCTTCCTACTAGATTTGTATGTTCAATTTTTTGGAAGCTTTGAGTTCCATGAAGCAGTGGTGCAGAGATATGATATTTAAGAATTACTTTTAGATCTGAGTACATTTATATGTTATGCAGTCCATTTGCATTCCATAGAAAAAATTACTGATGTTCAAGTCCTTTTATCTGTTTGTCAATGGTTCCATGCTTCCTGTGACTCATCCTGCCATGGTGCTGCTCTGTATTTTAGCCACGGCAGTGGCTGCAAGAATTACTGCTGTTCAATCTAGTCACTGTTGTGGGAGGCCACAACCAGCAATGCTGACACATGTATCCATCCTGTTTGCTGAATGAACTTGAAGGCAATAACAGATTATTTTCGCAGATTGATCCGTTCTTTTGAAATGTGTAGTTCTAGCTGTTATAATTTTGTATCGATACATTTGTCAGATCACAGATTATATGTACTTTTGATTCAGTGGAATGATGTGGTTGTCCAAATTGGTTTCAGGCACAACAATCTTAATGACTTCGATGTTGTGATGGTTATTGATGGATGCCATGATCTCTGCAATCCAGTTCACGATGATAAAAAAAAAAGAAAATTAAACTCAATGTTGGCTCTGCAATCCTGGAGGTATAATGTTTGCAAATTTTCTATTGATTGTACAGCTGTCTCACACCTGACATTTCAATTTGCATTTTTTAACTTCAAATTATATTTCCTGAGAATTGCAGGTATTCATCACGACCACTGACTGTTTATAGAAGGTAGATTATGAGATGATGGATGTAGCAAGATAGTTTTCCAATCACATCAGCAAGATCCGATGCAAGTCCATTACCAACGTGAACTTTGGTTCTGCTGGTGGAAGTCAAGGAGTCATTGTTTTGTCGTATACAAGGTGCACTCAAACCCATGTCGAATTAATCTGTATTTCCGAATAATAAGGGTTCTCAAATATCCAGACTAGAATTCTTATGTGGCTATAAATGCATCTCAATAGAGTCTTTATGTGTTCAATTAATCTGTATTTTTGAATAGCTAACTGGATCTTTTATGCTTTGCGATTGTGACTGCATGAGGGAAGACCTGATTGGAGTGATCATTCGTTGTTTCAATGGTAACTTTTCATCTTCTCAGTTTACTTTTTCTTAATAGGCTAATGAGAAAAATAGTTGGAACAGATAATATTTTTTTCATTGCGAATTTTCTTTACATTTGCTTCAGTGAAGGGCTAATGAGAAGAAATAATTGGAAAACAAAGGCTTTCTCAACGAGAATTCACAGTACTGTGACGAAACTGCATTCGAGTCTTATTTATGTATGTCTGGTATTGTTTTCTTCTGCAATCACGACTCTATAATTGAGATAATTGGAAAGCAAAGCCTTTCTATTATTTGTGTTTTTGCCTCTTTGGTATTGTACAAAACTACAAATTACAGTGATGATGCATAATTTCTCTGTGAAGTACAGTCCGCATTGCAAACTAAATTTTCTGAGTTGAGGGACATTGCAAAGGGTAATTTTTTTTAGCCTTACAATGTTTCAGCTTTCGACATCATAATGTTGGAGCACTCTTTTGGGGTAGGGTCATAAAAATATTTTCGTTCACCTGCTCTTTCTAATTAAGCCATACTTCTTCTTCTAGAGAAACAGTTGAACTTGATGTGCTATTAAATTATATAATCTGATTCCCAGAAAATGGATGTTGACCTGTAAATGGTCGTGTCCTGAATGTAAGTATGGCAGAGACCAAAGCATGTTACTCACAAAAATACGTACTTCTCTCTGTTTATATTCTGTTTTTGTGAATCTCATATTGGATTATCCCTTTTTGTAAAATTTCTACGTTTCCACATGATTTATGAGTTGACAATACAAAACAATTCACAAGGTGAGGAGGAAGTCGAGATCGCGTGGTCAGTGACCGTGCGGTGGCGATGGCTGAAGCTCTATGCTCTTGGATGGCACATGAGTCTTCCTTGGTTGAGGACATGGAGATGCCTGTTTGCTTTTTCGATTCTTCATCTCTGGTGTGCACAGCCACATAACATTGGCAATTCGGTAAACTTTTTTTTTAACTCATGAATCAGTCCAGACATGGACCCAGCAAAGTGCAACTGATGTATTTTGATATTTATCTGTTGGTAGTTGCCCCAATTAAATGTTGCCTATTCTGTAGTTGCAAAAAAGTAACGAAGAGGATATGGAAGAGGAAATACTGAAATATAATCGACCAACTTGAAGGGGAACTGGTTTAAGCGAGTTACAACAATAGGAAATAGGTACATGTCCTTCATTGCATATTGTTTCTAGAATATTTTAGTTAAATCAAATAGTTATAACTCAGTCTAACGCTTGTTACTGAATTTGATATATTGAAGAATACAGTTCAAACTCATGTTTCTGAAATTAAAAGAACATCCATATTTCAGATTAGAAAGGCTTCATTAGACAGTTAGAGCAAATTTCATGAGTCATTTTCTGTTTCTCTTATCTGATTTGAGCTATGTGAGCAGTTGCTTTCTAGATGTTTCACTGAGATAAGAGGACTGAGGTTCATATGGCAGGCACATATGTTTCAGTTCACAAAAGCATGTAGTATGTGAAACTAAAGAAAATCAACGTTGTCACATAATTTAGGAGGAGTTCAGTTGATCGGTCTCTTTGGAACCTGAATTGCATGTAGCAGTTACTAGGAAGCCGTTAGACCACGAAGAGTAATCGAAGGCAGTTATTAGAATAATGTCAGGCTATGCAATGTCAGTCGAACTACTCCTGTGTTCTTGCTGCAGAAGGTGACACCCACAGAGGCAAAGTTACACTCAAAGGTGACCTGACATTGTAACCTGGCCTAATTGTTTCTTGGATATAACTACCTGATAAAGCAGATTGATCTGTTCTATTAGTGATGTGATATATTTTGGTTGCTTCCCTGGTCGTTTCTAGAATCATATGTAGATTTCAGTAATGTGGGGTTGACTTCTTCAGATGTTTTGGTCACAGAAATACAAATAATGTTGTGTTTATTCGAGTAATGCTTCTAATGGCCATTTTTTACACTCAGGGTATTTGGTAATCTGAATTTTATTTATCCTAGATTCCGGTATCAATATTTTCTGGTCGACTGTTGTTATTTTTGTGGGCTTCTGAAATCAATCAAATAAAGGTGGTGCATAGATAGTTCTAGGATGTCCCTTGTGATTGCCACAATCAGTGTTCCTACTTTACAGTCCAAATGATCTTTTCTTTACAGATTAATTGTTTTTATAGTGGAAAATTTTGCAACAGGGAGAGAATCTCTATTCCAACAGATAGTTACTAGGAAGCATCTCTGTAATAGAGTTTCTGATGTGTGCTTAGGGAGAGAAACTTCTTAACTGATACATTTTTGTTTCTTGCATTCAAGGTGGTGGAGGCTGGGTCGTTGCAAGGTTGTATCTGTTGCGGTACACGTGCGTATCAGTTTAGCTGTGTTCCAGTGTTAGTAGGAGGTCGCCTTGATTATGTCAATAACCTTTTATTCTTGTTTTCGTCGGCTTATTATGACTTGCTTCTGAAGAAGTAGATGATATGCTGAATAGTGGAGCTGGTACAGTGGGAGAATGGCAAGTCGATCAATGACATAGCTGGCACAGTAGCATGAACTCGCAGGCACCGATGAGGAGCTCAAAGAGCACACGACAGCATACTGGACAAGTTCATAATAATTCTGGTTGCGTAGATTGAAGTAACTCAAAGAGGACACGACAGCATGCTTCGTCCAGACTGATATTACACTCTATGATCTGAGTTTAATTTGGTTATGTAAATTTCATTTAGTGTTTTTATGTCTAGCATCTTGTTAAAAGATAATTAGTCAAAAGTTGAATGAATAATTTTTGTCTCATCTCTTTATTGTTCTAACAAATCTGCCATTGTCATATAAATTTTGTTGGCCTGCATTATAATTAGTCCGGAAGTTTTGAGTTTTCTGGCGCAGCTGTGATTTGGAGAACTATCCTCTTTTGTTTGACTAAATGATTGTAGAGTGGTGCGGGTATTCCGGCTGGTAAGGCAAGATGGGGGACGTCACCAACATCATGGAGTACCAGGTCATCGTGAAGATGGTCTACAACTACGCCTCTGGTGCCGAGGACGAGTGGACTCTCAAGGAGAACAGGGAGGCCTTCTTCAGGATCCTGTAAGCCTTTTTCGTGGCATGCTATACTGCATATCCCTGCAAGAGTGCAAGTTGATTAACCTTAATACATAAGAATCTGACTGTCTGTAACCTTGTGCAATCAGGTTCCGCCCTTGCATTTTGATCGATGTCTCAAAGATCAACATGACCCCACATCTGTACTTGGGTTCAAGATATCAATGTCCATTATCTGTTGCCATTGTTGAATTTTATCCTTATAATCTGGCCTAATACATCATGTAAATTGTATTAACTCAGTGGTATCATATCGTAGATACACAGATCATGCTAACGTACTCAAAGCTAATTATCTGTAGGATTGCCTTGTGAATGATTGAATAAGTTGTATCTAGCATAATTTTTCCCTGAGGTATATGAGATGATGTATGTCTTCAGGCGAGTACACAACCACAAGGGCTGCATTGGCAGCAGGAACTATCATGGTAAAGCAATTTTCTTCTCAAGAATCCAAAGAAACTGTTATCCAAATTCATGCCATGTTCTGAATGGCGACTCTGAACATCATTTTCAGACACTGTCATCATGGGCTACCTCAAGCGTTGAGGTTGCTTCCACGGGCCCAGGAATCCATTTCTTCCAGCTCTATGTAAGCATTCCAAGTCAGCCCTGTCAGACATTTTATGGAAAAATAATTCTTTTTCTGACGATGGTGGCTTTGCCATGGATGCCGTGCAGGTGTACAAGGACAGGAAGGTGGTGGAGTAGCTGGTCAGGAGGGCTGAGAGGGCAGGGTTCAAGGCTCGCTCTCACCGTGAAGCCGACATCAAGAACAGGTTGGTCCTTCAGTTACCATATCTCAAATTGCGTTCAATCTGTGCATCCTGGCATGGCAAGGCATCGACTTCGGATGTTCTTGGATGTGCGCATCTCAGGCTGCATTGGCCGAGTTATCCGTTATTAAGAGGAAGCTTTGGTTGTTCTGCAGGTTTGTTCTGCAGCCGTACCTGACGCTGAAGAACTTTGAGGGCCTGGACTTTGGCAAGATGGATCAGGTTTGTGCTGGATTTGGAGTTAAGTGCAGACCGCGAGTTTCTGTCCAGTTCCTCACGCGCTGATGCTACATCTCTCTGGCATTTGCAGGCTAATGATTCTGGGCAGGTGTCGTACGTTTCTGGACAAATAAATAATGGATTATTAATGTCCATTATCTTCCTGCATTATAATATGTTGCAATTTAGAAATCATTTTGAAATCTATGATACGAAGAGGTTGTAATCAAGTACTTCGTAATGCTTATTCTACTAAGATGTCACTATTTAGACACGTGCATGGAACACGTGCATTGGTACTAGTACATTATTAGGGAAGCCTCTGTGATTAGCTCGCAACTGAATATCAATTGGTTAACAACTACTCCCTCCATTCTTTTTTTTTTTCTTCTGTTGTCGTTTCATGTGAAATTGCTTATTGCTTGTAGCAACTGGCACGCAGCCTAAGAGTCAAGGCATTATTGGAAAAGGTTTATATATCACATGATGTTCCTATGATTATGCATTTATTTTTTGAACCCCACTATTACATTTTGGTGACTAACCTATTCGGGTGTGCTGCAGGCTGGTCATCATTCTGGACCAAGCTTGGCATTGTCATCATCCACTTACTTGGAAGAAAATTTTCTTTTCGCAGGTAAGGTACTCCATATCTTTTCTTTTTTTTTTGAAATTTGTATATTTATTGTTACAGAAATTTCATTAGTTTCTTAGACTATATAAATACATATAGCTACACACCTATTGCTCTTCTCTGTTTTTCATGCTGGAACATGCTGATTTGCGCAGAGCTGCTTCACTAATTTTAGTTGCAGGTTAATGTATTTCCTCTAGTTTCTGCTAGCATTCACTTCTCATAAATTACTTTGGATTGCATCTATTCTTCTTCACAAGAATTTTTCCTCTTTAATACGAAGTTTACTCACTGTTTATGTTGTATTTGTGTTCATCTGATCAAACATGGAAGTAAACAGTCTGATTCTCTAAACAATGTTGCAGGTTAGTCCGAAATAAGCTTCAATATCCATTTGCAAGTGATGTTGTTTGCCACCTGAGGTTCTTATCTATTTCCTGTTGGTTTTAGCAGCACTCAAACATATGCTTAGTTTGTTAACTACCTGTTGCACTCTAGAACCTTGTTGACTGCAGCACAAATTCCAAAAGAAAATCAAAACTCCATGCTGTGCAACCTACATATTGTACTCTTTTGTGTCGTATACATGTAAAGCCTTACATCTTGACCTTAATCCATTGAACCTGTGAATTTATTCAAATCAAGACAGTGCTTGAAACATATTGTTTGGAGCTATTGGACACAATTTTTTGATATCCACTTAAAATATTTATGTAAAACATGACCGTCCTCTTTCACCTTTTCAGAGTAGATCTGGAACCTATGTATTTGTTGATAAATAGTCATTTACAGTCTTGATGTGTTTATTTTCTGGTGGCACAATGCAGCAGCGGCATTTGCCGCAGGGTTTCGTCCTTTATGCATGTAAAGAGTTGAGGTATGTCCTATTCATCCTATATGCATGTAACTGCACTTTATTAAGTCTCAACTTCTTTGTATGTTTTTCTTGCAACGGCTCAATAGGAATTAGTTATGAATTTTAAACTAACTCAGTCCTTTCTTAGGCAGCGATCCATTATTACCCTCATTACTGTTGCTGCAGCTTACTTTCAGGGTTTCTGGGTTATCTGATTTGTCTCAGGGTTTCATCGAAGCTTCTATTTTTTGTTTCACCTGACTATAATTGGTTGGAATAATTGCATCAGCGGTGAATATTTATTGGCTGCAGCATCAGATGGATGAATATGTTTTGTTGCATGTTGTGAGGAAGTTTGTGGGGATGTAGTAATCATCAAAGCCTATAATTGTCTGTTTCATAACAGACAATTGATTATCTCAAACAAGCTTTGACTACTGCTCTAGTATGCACATGGTATTATTGCTTTCCCTTTGACTCAGTTATGAAAAGAAGGTTTCTTTTGGACCCATGAGGTTACTATTTTTTTTTTTTTTGATCATCTCAAACAAGCTTCGACTATTGCTCCAATATTACAATTACCTGGTTTTGATCACTATTTGTTGTTGAATGTGATTCTTCTGGAACGGGTTTTGGAGCAGTTCTTTCATCAGGGCTCCAGAACTTTGGCATTCTTTAGTAATCCTATTGCTCCTAAGAACGCTATATTGACATTGGAGACCTTATTTATGGGGACACGAGTTTCTTATTCGGATGGATTATTACAGTTTGAAATATCTTCTGGATTATCGACAATTCCTCAAACTCAATGAGTCAGCAAATTGTTGGGGGTGTGATCTTTCAGTTGAGCATTGCCCTGGATGACTGAACACAGTTGCCGATGCTTTACCTCGTCGAGCATTTATTGATCATTCTAGTTTTGCTATCTCCTCTCCTCAATTTGATGTTTTTTGACTCTTCAGAATTTAATTTTGACTGACCCTGGTTTGAATCAATTATTGCTGGATATTGAGAAAGGACGACATTCATCTCCCTAGGGATCCATTATTGCTGGTTTATTCTTTATAAGACGAGTTTATTTGCCTGCTTTTGCTACACTTCTGCAGCAAGTTTTAGAGGGAATTCATGGATCTGCTCATGAAGGAAACCAGAAAAACTCTTCATTGTCTACGAGCTGATTTCTATGTAGTTTAGGCACACGGGATTCTGAGTAACTTTGTTAGTGATTGTGCTATCTATCAGCCCTACTCATTTACACCTTGCGGGATTGTTACAAAGTTTGGAGGTTCAACAGATTTGGGAAGATACTTCTATGGATTTCATTGGTGTGGTCTTCATAAAGGTGGCTGATTCAGTTACACTTAAAGTGATTGATCGATTATACAAATATGCTCATTTCATACTTCTTGCAGTGATTGATTGATTATACAAATATGCTCATTTCATACCTCTTGCAGACCCTTTTATTGCTTTTTTTTTGATGAAATTATTCGTTTTCATGGTATGCCTCGCTCTATTGTTAGTGACTCAGATGTGATTTTCACTACTAAATTTTGGAATGAAATCTTACATTTATCAGGTGTAATTGTAATATCTTGCCTGCTCTCTAACGATCGTGGCCTCCTGCATGGAGGGTGCCTGTTAGTGTTGTTATTGTTGTGCAGTGCGAGCCCATGCCCAGGAAGCGGAAAAACAAGTAGAAAGGATAGATGAAGGAACTGAAGGGGATAGGAAAAATCGATTTCTCGAGGTAAGATCCGATCCTTTTGGATGATCTCTGAGTTTACAATCAGTGTTTCTGCTTTACAATCCAAATGCTCTTTTCCAACCTTTACTGATTAATCGCTTTTATAGTGGAACATTTTGCAACAAAAAAAAAATATGTTGCATTAGTTTTCTTTCAGATTAATTCTAGCAAAATTTAGAAAAATGCGTAGATGTATGTTGCTGCCATAGGTCCAAATCAGTGATAGGTTAGTATAAACTTGATTGATTTCCTAAAAAAACTGCTTAGTTTAATGAAATATCAAACAAGCTTATAGATATCCATGATGAAGGTGAAGATGCTAGAAAGTGCCAATGATATTCTTGTTGCTTTCTTTGATGCAAATACATAGAGCCCCAAATATAATACCACACATCATTGATCTGGTGCTCTGCATTCCATTGTTATAGCAAGTTATGTCATTCAGATTAGTGAGTAAAGACAACTGAAGGTTCTGATGTGTGCTTAGGGAGAGAAGCTTCTTAACTGACACATTTTTGTTTCTTGCATTCAAGGTGGTGGAGGCTGGGTCGTTGCAAAGTTGTATCTGTTGCGGTACACGTGCGTATCAGTTTAGCTGTTTCCAGTGTTAGTAGGAGGTCGCCTTGATTATGTCAATAATCTTTTATTCTTGTTTTCCTTCTGTAATCTTTTATTCTTGTCAATAATCTCTTATTCCAGTGTACAGTAGCTTGAACTTGCAGGCACCGATGGCCTATGGCCACCTTAAATGAAATTGAGGAGCTCAAAGAGCACACGACAGCATACTGGACAAGTTCATATTAATTCTGGTTGCGTAGATTGAAGTAACTCAAAGAGCACACTACAGCATGCTTCGTCCAGACTGATATTACATACTCTATGATCTGAATTTAGTAAATTTCATTTATTTTTTTATGTCTAGCATCTTGTTAAAAGATAATTAGTCAAAAAAGTGAACGGATGATTTTTGTCTCATGTCTTTATTGTTCTAACAAATCTGCCATTCTCATATAAATTTTGTTGGCCTGTAAATTATAATTACCTCTTTTGTTTGACCAAATGATTGTAGATTGGTCCGGATTCCGGCTGGTAAGGCAAGATGAGGGAGGTCACCAACATCATGGAGCACCAGGTCATCGCGAAGATGGTCTCTGAAGATGGTCTACGACTACGCCTCTGGTGCCGAGGACGAGTGGACTCTCAAGGAGAACAGGGAGGCCTTCTTCAGAATCCTGTAAGCCTTTTTCGTGGCATGCTATACTGCATATCCCTGCAAGAGTACAAGTTAATTAACCTTGATACATCAGAATCTGACTGTCTGTAACCTTGTGCGATCAGGTTCCGCCCTCGCATTTTGATCGATGTCTCGAAGATCGACATGACCACAACTGTACTTGGGTTCAAGATATCAATGCCCGTTATGATGCTCCCACCGCTATGCAGAAAATGGCTCATCCGGATGGTATACATTTTTAACGCATTATTTATCTTCATAATGCGTTGCCATTGTTGAATTTTATCTTTATAATCTGGCCTAATACATCATATAAATTGTATAACTCAGTGGCATCATATCGTAGATACACAGATCATGGAAACGTACTCAAAGCTATTTATTTGTAGGATTGCCTTATGAATGATTGAATAAGTTGTATATAACATAATTTTTTTATCTGTTATCAGTAAATTTTTATTATTATTTAAGCAAGAGAAAATTTTGTGCTTTTTCAGTTGAATGATTTGGATGTTAATGTGGATGTTGTGATTGTTTGGTGATGGACGCCATGATCTTTGCAATGTTAAAGATAGAGATAGATACATAAAAAAAAGATAATCAAACTCCACAATCCTGCAGGTATAATGTTTAGAAAATTTCTATTTATTCTATAGCTATCTCACTCCTGACAGTTCAATTTGCATTTTGAAATTCAAATTTTATTTCCTGAGAATTGCAGGTATTGGACATCACATCAACGTTAAGTTTGGTTCTGATCTAATGCAAACCCATTACCAACATGAAGTTTGGTTCTGCCGATGGATGGAAAGGAGCCATTGCTTTGTTGTATTACAAGGCGTGATCCAACGTGAGTTCAGTTAATCTTTGTTTTCAAATAGCTTTCTCAGTTTAATTTTATTTCAGTAATATGCTAATTAGAAAACAATAATTGTGACATTAAATTTTTTTCTCAGTGAAAAGTTGCTTTACTATGCTTCAGAGATAGGCTAATGAGAAAGAAAACATTGGAAAACAAAAGGCTTTCTCAATGGGAATTTACATAGCACTATGACGAAACTGCATTTGAGTCTTACGAAGATGCATTTGTTTTCTCTGCAATCTTAACTCCATAGTGAAATGCCATAAGCCACATAAGAATTCGAGACTGGATATTGAGAACCCTTTACCTTTCTATTTTTTGTTTTGTGCATGTAACATCCCAGGCTGCCACCGGGCTGGGCCCGCTCACATTTTATGCGGACCCCACTCTAACCCACCACCTTTTACGCTTTCGGCCTCGCTTCGCGTAAAAAGGTTAACCCAAGGTGATGGATGGTGGACAACCTAGGCTTATATGTTGGTCTTCCCCCCACTAGACTAGCATGGTGGGACTAAATCCCACCCCCTCATGCACATTAGTGCACATAGGCCACTAAAGCCTAATCTCAAATGGGCCGGGATGTCACAAACACCCCCCCTCAAAGGAACCGACGTCCTTGTCGGGAATACCAGCGCAACACACCCTTGCGGGCAAAGGACCAGGAACGCTCCCCTCTTGGCACACGTCTGTGTCCAGTGTCAGCCCATATGCCATGCCGTGTCCCACTCACGGGGCCCACACGCGCCATGCGCCATATGTCTGCACTCCTGGCCCACACGCCCGTGCAACCGCGAGGGTCGGCTCACATTTTATGCGGACCCCATTCTTATGTAACATCCTGGCCCAAGGCTTAATAGGATTGATAGAATACTCATGTCAACAAGTTGCAACTTCTTTTCCGGAAGCTTATCTCGAAAGAACTCCGAGGTTAAGCGTGTTTGGCCTGGAGCAATTTCGGGATGGGTGACCGATCGGGAAGTCCTTCCCGGGTGCGCATGAGTGAGGACAAAGTGCGCAGAAAAGACATGTGTTGATCTGTGAGGGTAGTCTTGAAGTCTTAGAGAGCTGCCAGGTGTGCGGGCCCGGCCTCGAGGAGGCGGGACGCTACAGTGGTATCAGAGCCGACCCTCGCGGTTTCACGGGCGCGTGTGGGCGCAGTTGCGCAGGCATGGTGTGCATGGCTGGTGTGGGCCTTGAGTGGTCACACAGCATGGCATATGCGCTGGCTCTGGACGCACGGACGTGGCCAAGAGGGGACGTTCCTGGATTGGGGTTGATCGACGAGGACGTCGATCTTCTAAGGGGGTGAGTATGTAACATCCTGGCCCAAGGCTTAATAGGATTGATAAAATACTCATGTCAACAAGTTGCAACTTCTTTTCCGGAAGCTTATCTCGAAAGAACTCCGAGGTTAAGCGTGTTTGGCCTGGAGCAATTTCGGGATGGGTGACCGATCGGGAAGTCCTTCCCGGGTGCGCATGAGTGAGGACAAAGTGCGCAGAAAAGACATGTGTTGATCTGTGAGGGTAGTCTTGAAGTCTTAGAGAGCTGCCAGGTGTGCGGGCCCGGCCTCGAGGAGGCGGGACGCTACAGTGCATTTTGCGTATTGTACAGATTACAGAGTTTCCGTACTGATGCACAAGTTTCTCTGCCAGGTACAGCCTGCATTGCAAACTAAATTTTCTGAGTTGCTGGAATCTATAATCTACGGCTATTAGAACCGAAGTCACTGAAAGTGCTACAAACTTTCCCCTAAAAAAAAATTTTAGCCTTGAAATGTTTCAACTTTCAACATCATATTGTTGGTGATATGCTCTTTTTCGGGTACATAAAGTGAATTTTAGCCTTGAAATGTTTGACCCAAACATAATTTCTTTCACATGCTCTTTTTAATCATGTCATATTTCTTTTAGAAAGCAACTTGATGCGCTGTTTATACTTCCTCCATTCGTTTAGAAATCTAACAGGTGCCATATAAAAAGAATGGATGGAGGATTTAATTTGATTCTCAGAAAATGGATGTTGACCTGTAATTGACATTGCCCTGAATGTTAATCTATTCTTTACTATTTTCCCTGTTTTGCAGACTAAAAGTATGCCAGAGACCAAAGCATGTTGCACACAAAACAATAAGGCAGTGTGCTCGATGCATAGTACCATTCCCCAAGTTATTTTTAGAAAAGTCTTCTTTTATTGCTTATTTGTTCTGCCACTTAGTAATTCCTTAATTGCTTTCAGTTTTCAATTACATTTATTATACATTATTAGGGCAGCCTCTATGGTATTGCCTTTTTAACCCTTAAGTTATGATCCTATTGCCTTAGGTAAATTAGAGTACTTTTGTTGTGTGCGTACAGAATTACAGTATATAGTATTGCGTAGTGAGGTTCCACAAAGTTTGTAATCTGTCACGATTCGGTCCCTTGATTCATGATGAGCAGCAAGTTAGAAGAATTTACTAAATGAATAAGTGAATCCTATAATTAATTTTCATGTGTTTTGTGGCTATTTCATTTATAATCTATGCTCGATGTTTCAATATGTTCTTATATGATATTAAATGCTCTAACGTTTCCTATTTTTGCAGCATGACGAATCTTGCAACCTTCCAATTAGTAAAACAGCTCAGGTTATGCTGTTTTGCAGCTTGCATCTGAATATCAATTGGTCAAAAACTATGCTTCTAGCAACTGGCACGCAGCGTAAGAGGCATTATTGGGATAGGTTTATATACCACATGATGTTCCTATGATTATGCATTTATTTTTTGAACTCCCACTTTTACATTTTGGTGACTAACCTATTTGGGTGTGCTGCAGGCTGCACCAAGTTTGGCATTGTTATCATCCATTTACTTGGAAGAAAATTTTCTTTTCTCCGGTAAGGTTCTCCATATCTTTTCTTTTATTGTATTTTGTATATTTATTGTTACAGAAATTTAATTAATTTCTTAGACTATATAGCTACACACCTATTGCTCTTCTCTGCTTTCCATATTGGAACATGCTGATTTGCGCAGAGGTGAGGTATGTCCTATTTATCCTTCATGCACGTAACTGCACTTTATTGACTATCAACCATATGAATTAGTTTTTCTTGCAAGGGCTCAATAGGAATTAGTTTTGAATTTAAAACTTATTCAGTCCATTATTACCTTAGGCAACGATCCATTATTACCTTCATTACTGTTGCGCTTACTCTCAGGGTTATCTGATTTTAATGAATGGTAACAGGACGCATTTGTAACGAATAGTAACAGGACACCATTCGTTATAATCATCAAAGCTTATTTGAATAATAGCATCGGTGGTGAATGTTTGTTGGCTGCAGCATCGGATGGATAAATATGTTTTGTTGCATGTTGTGAGGTTAAGTTTGTGGGGGATGTAGTAATCATCGAAGCTTATAATTTTTTTCTTTCAACTAGCTATAATTGGTTTGAATTATTATGACGAGTTAGCATCGGTGGTGAATGTCGGATGGATAAATATGTTTTGTGGTACGTTGTGAGGTTAAGTTTGTGGGGATGTAAGAAAAGCATAGTTCATAGTTTCCGGGTCTTGACCAAGTAGATTCCAGTGTCAGATTCAGAAAAAAAGAGAGAGTAGAGTCCTTTAAAATTTCAAAACCTACCTCAGACCTACGCAGCAAACCAATCCAAGCGTCAAAATAGCTGGTGTCTGATTACATACATATAAGTTTTTAAGACCGTTGGAGCTAACAGAGCAGACATCATAAGTTGTGTCCAACCATTAGTTTCCCACCTTTTCCAGCACAATAGACCCTCATGAAATTGACCAAGTGGAGATTATCCATTTAACAAGAGCTCTATTGTTAGATTTTTTTTGGGTTTCTTCCTTATTAACAGCAACAAATTACACATCTGTTGTTGACTGGAATGGCGTGTGGGCGAATTAGTGGAAGGAGGTGGAATCATCCATTTGTTCTTCCACAATCTATGGCAAGAGCCAATCAGATTATGGTAAGGTGATCTACTAGTTCGATTTAGCAGGTTTTCTTCTGTTCATTCATCCTTTTTTCAGTGGGCGAATAAAGCAACCTACCTCGTCGAATGATGGAGATGCTAACAGTCATTGAACTCCTGAATGAGAAAAATGGTAATAATTTCTTCTTCGTCTTGTTTGTAGCTTACCATATATCTATGGGTGGCATCTATTTGTCAATTCAGAAAAAAAGGCAACATTTTTGTTATCAAGAATCCAATTTGGTAGACTAAATTTAGTAGTTTCAGATAGCAGAGTTCTCATGATGTATCAGAATGTATCAATATGTGACTGGAAATACATGATGTATCAGAATGTAGTGCATAAGAGTTTTGAATAGAGGTTATCATTGTATAAATGGCCACTATGAAGGCATAACAGCATCCAGGACCTGGTATGCCTGCAAGATAGTGTGGCTATTCAGTAATATAGTTTTTGAAATCAAGTTAATATGTAATATTGTAGGACTTTAGAATACTTTGTAGTACCTCATTGCTGTCAACAACTGGGATAATCATATTTATGGCCAATGTCACAATTGCTTAGGGTTAAACACCCTGTTGTTTATAACCTTTTCGGCTTTAGTTTTGCTTTCTTTCAGTTCTTGTTTAGTTTAGCTTAGTTTGGCTTCTCTTCGCCATAAGGCTTCCTGTTGTTTTTTTTTTTTTTTTTTGCTTTTGCCTTTTGGCTTCCTATTTGTACAGTTCTTTTTTTTAGTTTCAATAAGCGCAGCGGGAGTCTCCTATTGTATTCACGTCATAAAAAAAAA